>JBBBDQ010000558.1:592500-662500 GCA_037127315.1 Ascarosepion bandense
ACAATGAATGTCTATTATGTTTAATCATGAGCCGTTCTAAACCTATACTGTTAAATATAACAGACAATGAATGACTATTATGTTTAATCATGAACCGTTCTAAACCTATACTGTTAAATATAACAGGCAATGAATGTCTATTATGTTTAATCATGAACCGTTCTAAACTTATACTGTTAAATATAAGAGACAATGAATGTCTATTATGTTTAATCATGAACCGTTCTAAACCTATACTGTTAAATATAACAGACAATGAATGTCTATTATATTTAATCATGAGCCGTTCTAAACCTATACTGTTAAATATAACAGACAATGAATGTCTATTATGATTAATCATGAGCCGTTCTAAACCTATACTGTTAAATATAAGAAACAATGAATGTGTATTATGTTTAATCATGAGCCGTTCTAAACCTATACTGTTAAATATAACAGACAATGAATGTCTATTATGTTTAATCATGAGCCGTTCTAAACGTCGTATTTTGGTTTTAATTTCAGGTGAAAATAAAGACAAAAATTCTCCAAAATTTGGATAATTTTTTATTAATTTGGTTCTAA
Source organism: Ascarosepion bandense (assembly GCA_037127315.1). NCBI lineage: Eukaryota > Metazoa > Mollusca > Cephalopoda > Sepiida > Sepiidae > Ascarosepion > Ascarosepion bandense. The sequence goes on from JBBBDQ010000558.1 coordinate 593,068, forward strand.
GCTTTCGGCTCACATGAGCCATCTTCAGAGAGGTTATTAAGACGGTAATACAATAACATCTACCATCACCGACGATTTTATTTTGTGTTGACATAAAACTCCGCTAGGCAACGGCAATAGTTACCGAAAATAACAAACACGGCGATAACACGACAAAGCACATTTGTACTCCGTATTACTCGTCAGTTATTCGTTTTGATTCCATTGCGCCTCTCTATACAACCTGTCTCAGAGATTAAACTCGCGTCCAATATATATAAAAAAAAAGTAAATGATGTCAGGCGAGCGATTCTGTCCACTCAACCATGTTTTTTGGAATTCCGTCGTATTTGCCGCTGGTTCGATTCTTACAAATTCTTTCTCTTCTCTTACTCTGCCGCCAACCCATAGTCGCTAAATGTTAACCGGTGTCACTTGCCGTCACTCTTTTCAAAAGTCAGGTGCATGTGGTTTTGGAGAAATGACAAAAGACATAGATCATTAAGACTGATATTGGGAGCGCAGGGCTAGCATCACAGCGGGACAATGACAAGATTGTCAAACCAGTTTCAAAATTGACAAACGCTGTCGTTTCATTGGCCGATTGACTTGTAGTGGCTGGTGACGAGAGCCGGGACAATAACGCGCACATAAGAAGACGACATGACGCACAAATTAATACCGAGGCATATTGTGCATATTGTGCGTATTTATTAATAGACTAGCAGTATAGCCCAGCGTTGCTCGGGTGTAATGAAAGCTTTAAAACTAATCCATGGTCCTGGAGCTCAGACTCTTTGGACGTTGGCACGAAAGACTAAAAAGCAAGAGTTGTTTCCAGTTAAAGAGAAACCGTAGACTGAAAGAAAAATAAATGGATGTAAGTCAAATTTTGATTTCCTGGTATCGATATCAAATAAGTTTTTTTCGTCGTAAACTGAATTTTGAAGGCTAAATAAGTCCTCTGAGTAAATGGTATCATGGCTGAGACTAAGACTACAATTATACATACTTAGAGCCAAACCCGAAGCAAAAACTAAAAGGGCTGAAAAAATACAGACATACAGGCAGATAAACAGACACACACACAAACATCTTGCCTTATATATATATATATATATATATATATATATATATATATATATATATATATTATCGATTTTCTGCACTGCAACCTTGAAACTTCTGAATATCGCTTCTTATGTCTTTGTCTATGAGTGTATCAAATCTGATTAAAATCGGACCACTCCTTCTATAACCCGATTTTTTCGATTATCGATTTTCGATATTCATCTTGGGTACCTCGACACAAAACCTAGCTAAGAACACTCGCAGACGCTGATAATACAACTGTGTAAATTTTCTCACTTGCACTTAAACTCTTAAAGATTGTATCTAACAGAGAAGCAAGTATATGGAAGGAAGTTCTACAGGTGGAAAGTGCGAGAAAAGAAACTGAGTAGAAGTGAATGCTTTGACTGTAAAAGGCTAAGACCTAGTTGCCAATCTAGTAGCTAAAGAAAATTCGTGTAGAACGGTGAGAAAATCGCTGCAGCCGATCTGCCATATCAGGATTGATAACATTGCAGATTCTTCTTTGGATTTTGTCGAAAATCCCGAGAAGAATGGCAGGAACATCGGACCAGATATGTCAACATTATTCAATGAATGGACGAATGGTAGATCTGTATATATGCAAAATGGATTCTTACAGGAAGAACTTCTATATTCGCCATAGTGACCCAGACTTCCTAGTAGTAGATGTAGCTATTGATTTGATGTAGTCGTTCCACTTGAGGTCGGCTCAGAGACTGAGACCGAGGAGGCGCAATGTATTGCTTTCAGGAAGACTTGCGTGATCCATTCAGGTAGACGGTAGCAAAGTTTCTCTATGGTAGTTAAAGGAGAGCAGTTTCGTTTTAGAAGCATTAAAATTTATGAGTCATTTCTTATTCCAGTCTACCACAGATTGGAGGTCCTTTTCCAGAGCGAGGCTTACTTAGTCATCCCAGGCAGGTTTCTTATTGAGGCTAAAGTAAATAGCGATGTCATCTGCATATATGCCTACGTAAAAACTCATTACCTCAGGAGGATCATTGATGAAGATCAGAAAAGGCGTAGGACCTAGGATAGAGCCTTGAGGGACGCCCGCGTTCATATGATAGCATCTGAAAGCATGATCTTTCAGTACGAACTTAATTACGTGATTTGATAGGAATTGCTGGATTAAAGAAAACAAACGTCTAGTTATACCCTGTAGCTTGCGCAGATGGCCAGCATGCCAAATCCTGTCAAACTCTTTCGATATATTCAAGGCAACAGCTCGAACTTCACCGTTCTTATCAAGAACCTGGTATATATATATATATTAAGTGTTAGCATATTAGCGGTAAATCTGGCGAAGCGGAAGCCCCAAAATTTGTCAGAGAATAGGTTGTGGAATGTGAGATGATGAACCACTTAAGCATTGATAATAGTCTCAAAAGCTTTGCCAAATACTGGTGAGGGGCTGATAGGGCGATAATTAGAGGTGAGGAGGGCTCACCAGAGTTTTTAAAAACTGGAACTACAGAGGAGAACTTCCATCTAACAGGAAAGCAAGAAGCATCAAGACAGTAGTTATGGAGTTTACAGAGGACAGGAGAGGGTTTAGAGACACATTTCTTTAGAAAGATGATTGGAATTCCGTCACATCCATAACTAAATCCGCTACTAAGAGGGTCGGTTCGTTGTGTAGAGCCAGGAAGTTTTTCCCGTCTGAAACAATCCTGCTCATATATAAATCTACCATCCGCCCGTGCATTGAATACTGCTGCCCTATCTTGTCGGGTGCTCCTGCTATCCACCTACGGGGTCTTTGACAAAATCCAATAGAGATTCTGTAATGTGATGTAATTGATCCCGACTTGACAGCTCAGATACAGTCACTTTCTCACCGGTGCAATGTGGCTTCCCTGTGTCTCTTCTACAAATACTTTCACGGCTTCTGCTCCGATGAACTTAGCTCACTGATGCCCCCTTTATATGAATTTACTTGAGCCACAAGATTGGCAACTAGGTCCCACACTTTTACTGTGAAATCAATAAAATGTAAACGCAAATTCTATTCCAGGAGCTTCTTTTCTCGCACTTCTCGCCTGTGAAATTCCCTTCCGTTTACTTGCTTCCTCGACAGCTACAATCTCCAAGAATTTAAATGTAAAGTCAGTAGTCATCTTCTATCTCACTAACCTGCATCTTCTCTCTCATGCTCATTTCTCCGTCTACTCATTCTCATCCTTCTCTTACCCACTTCCTGACACCCCTTATAACCTGTCACTCTTTTTCACAACTTTCCTTCTATGTAACCCCCTGCACATAAAAATTAGCAACCTACATAGTACGATTATAACCCTCAGTGCGAAAACTACTCCACAACAAGAAGACAGAATGTTGGGACCAACAATTTTCTAAAATTCCAGGGAACTAACACAGGGTTAACCTCATAAGATACATATATGGCAAGTTAGTAATAGAAAACAGAAAAAAATAAATGATCATCAATTCAGTCAGTTAAGTGCCATACGTGATACACGCTTGGGCGATCATGTCTCGAAAGAGACATAACTGACTGGGCAGAAGATTATCCCGCAGTAGGTTGCTATTGCTTTCTGTGGTAGACTGGTTGCCAACCAAGGCTATAGAACCCAATCTGTCCTGTTATTTGACCCATAGCTGGAGGGAAGAGACAGATTAATACCTTTCCCAAGGGTATTTGTGCGTATATGTTTGCAACGAATTCAACTGGAATTCGAACTCGGCTCTTCGATTTCTCGTTCCGAGTCGATATCCACTGGAGCACAATGCACATCAATTATACGTAAAAAAAAGATGTTGTCATGGGAGACAGATGCCAGAATGCTATCCACTTTTGGAAAACCGAGGAGACTAACGCAGGTTTAAAATCATTTGATACGCATATGGAAAGTGTTGAAGGCAATCGTCGGTCTCTCTTAGGCAAGTTAGTCATAGAAAGCGGGAAGAAAGGACTAACAATCATTTGTAAGAAGACAGAATGTAGGGGCTATCAATTTTCGAAAATCCAAGGTGCCTAACGGAGCGTTCTCTGTCTGCCATTAACACGTTACCATCTTATGATGTTAATCCTCCGTTAATCACGTTGGATTTCCGAAAATGGATAACGCCAATATTCGGTCTTCTATAATTCATGAATAGCGATGGCAAAGTTCTTAGAAAAAAAGAAAAGAAAATGTGCTGAACACTGAAGTTGTGTCAGTCCTCCTATAATGCAGATAACGCTGCACAATCTTCTCACAGGTGAAGATAATACTTGAGGTGGAGTAGTGGTTGTAAGTTTGAAAAAAAAAACAGACATAAAAATTTGGAAACGGAATGCTTTACTGTTTCTACGGCTATATCGTGTTGAATGCACCGGTTCCCGTCCGATCACCGAAGTTAAGCAACATCGAGCCTGGTCAGTACTTAAATGGGTGACCATTTGGGAATACCAGATGCTGTAAACGAAAGGACCAAGAATGGTCCACCAGGTTTGGAAGTTGGGTGCAGGGCTAACAACCTTGCCCCGTAAAAACAGTTTGTTACAGCAACAAAAAGTTGCTGCCCTATGCACCATTGGGTGTGATGGATAAAATGCATACGCTGTACTGTTTGTAATTCGTGCCGAAGCTCCAATACGAACATTTCAGGGTGTATGGATGTCCACCTGTGGACAATGCAGAGAATTCAGAAAGAGTTGGATGAGTCTAATGATGATTACGAAGGTACGGCAGCTCAGAAAACTAACGCTGATCGTTCTGATGAGAAAAGAAGCTACTATATCAAGTCTCCTGAGAAGGTTCTGTTGCCTTGAGTCAAGAGGGTGGCTGCTGGTAAACCCTATGTCTGGCAACAGAACTCATTCATCATGCCGCACAAGCAAGAGAACTTAGTCGTAACTGGCAGACAATTTCCGCGGCCACATCATCCCTTACATCTGGCCACCTAACTCCCCAGACTTCAATCCCCTTGATTATTATGTGGGCACAGTTGAGCAAGGGACCAACAAAACTGCTTGCAGCATCAACGATGAACTGAAGGCAAGAGTTATGGCAGCATTCGCCAACTTAAACATGGAAACCGTCCAGCAGGAGATTCAAAAATCGTGTAAAGGCTGAGATTGAAGCCAGTGGCGATTTAGTTAAATAAGTTTACTCAAGATTCTGTGGACTTATTTATTTCAACAAATTTTTGTGTAATTTTTTTTAGATATATCTGTTAAAATGAGATGTCGGCGTTATTTTCATTTTGGCGTCATTTATACGACAATTCATCCATCGCACCCTGTATATCTGTTAAAATGAGATGTCGGCGTAATTTTCATTTAGACAATTCATCCATAGACAATTCACCGCGAAAAGTGAACAGAGGACAAGAAAAAGGTTGAATGAGTGCTTTTTTTTTTATCATATCGCCCCAAGCAAGGCATTTTACTGCCACTTGTGTGCAGGGGGTTACATAGGAGAAAAGTTATGAGAAAGAGTGACAGGCTATAGGTGGTGTCAGGAACAGGGTAAGAGAAGTATTAGAATACCGAGTAAATTTATATATTGGAGGCACCAGAGAGCTAAGTTCATCTGAGCAGAAGCCGTGAAAGTATTTGTAGAAGAGACAAAAGGAAGCCACATTGCGCCGGTGAGAAAGTGACTGCATTTGAGCTGTCAAACTGCAGATTCTCCGTTGGATTTTGTCAAGGACACCTAGGTGGATAGCAGGAGCACCCGACCAGGTATGGCAGCATTATTCAATGCACGGACAGATGGTAGATTCATATATGAGCAGGATTGTTTTAGACTGGAAAAACTTCCCGGCCCTACATAGAGAACCGACTTTCTTGGAAGCTGATTTAGCTATAAATAGTCATTCCACTTGAGGTCTGTCGTGAGAGTGAAGCCGAGGAAACGCAGTGTTTTGCTTTCGAGAAGACTAGCCTGATCCATGCTAATGGGTGGGGGTGAGAGCGATTGTCTGTGATGGTTAATAGATAGCATCTTCGTTTTGGAAGCATTAAAATTCACGAGCCATTTCTTACCCCAGTCCGCCACGGATCAGAGGTCCTTTTCAAGCTCGGCAGCGAAGTTTTCCTTGTCAGCCTCAGCAGATTTTTGATCGATGAGGGATTAAACTGTATTGTTATGGTAAGAAAATTAATTTTTAAAAAATGAAAACAAAAAACAACAGCAACAGTGAATACATCCAATGAAAAATGTTCATGTACTTTATAAGGATGTGCATTGTGGTTTGTGGTGCTGTGTATATCGGTTCGAAAGAGAAATCGAGGAGTAGAGTTCGAATTCCAGTTGAATTCCTTGCATTCACTTACGCGCAAATACCATTGGGAAAAGTATTAATCCGACTTTTTTCCTTCCAGTTATGGATTAAATAACAGGATAGATTGGGTTCTATAGCATTGGCTGGCAACCAGTCTACCGCAGAAAGTAATGGCAACCTACTACTGGAAAATCTTCTGTCCAGTCAATCATGTTTTCTTCGGGACATGATCGCCCAAGCGTGTATCACTTAACTGACTGTATAAGAGGTGTTTCTTCGGGCAAGATAGAACCCATCCTTCTTCAGGCTGGTTTCAATTCAGAGTTTTAATTCTCTTAGGCCGGTTGCCAACCAAGGCTATAGAACTCGGTGGGTGGGGAGAGAAGAGATCGATGAAAATCCTTTCTCAAGAGTATCTATCTATCTAAACTTATTTATAAATGGAAATTTGTCTGTGTGTGTGTGTCCGTTACCTATAGACTCCGAAACGGCTGAACCGATTTTCTTGACAATTTACACAGTTGTACTATAGTACAGCGTCTGCGAGTGTTCTTAGCTAGGTTTCGTGTCGAGGTACCCCCGATAAATATCGAAAATCGATAATCGAAAAAATCGGGTTATAGAAGGAGAGGTCCGATTTTAATCAAATTTCATACACTCATAGACAAAGACATAAGAAACGATATTCAGAAGTTTCAAGGTTGTAGTTCTTACCATAGTGCAAAAAATCGATATATATATATATATATATATATATATATATATATATATATATATATAAGGCAAGATGTTTGTGTGTATGTGTCTGTTTATCTACCTGTATGTCTATATTTTTTTCAGCCTTTTATTTTAGTTTTTGCTTCGGGTTTGGCTCTAAGTAGGTATAATTGTAGTTCTTTGTCTCAGCCATGATACCATTTACTCAGAGGACTTATTTAGCCTTGAAAATTCAGTTTACGACAAAAAAAAACTTATTTGATATCGATACCAGGAAATCAAAATTTGACTTACATCCATTGATTTTTCTTTCAGTCTACGGTTTCGCTTTAACTGGAAACAACTATTGCTTTTTAGTCTTTCGTGCCAACGTCCAAAGTGTCTGAGCTCCAGGATCATGGATTAATTTTAAAGCTTTCATTACACCCGAGTAACGCCGGGCTATATTGATAGTTAACACATAATTGAATGTAATGGATTTGACTAGAATTCGAACTCGGCTCTACGATTCCATTATTATATAAATTAATCCACCATGCCTCTTGGTACTGTGTAGACAAAAAAAATGAGTGAATAATAAAAAATTTAAAAGGAAAGAAAAAAGAGCAAAATATGAATAAACAAATAAAAAAAATAAATCTGCAAAACATTTTTTTAATCGTTTCAATCCAAGCAAGGCGGTACCGCCACTGGTGTGTAGGGGGTTACATGAGAGAAGAGTGAAAGTTTAAGCAGGATGAGAGCGAAAAGAAAGACGAACCGGTTACAGGGAGCGTCAGAGAAAGGGCAAGAGAAGATGGGAATGCCAATGTAAGGAGAGTTGCGAGGAACAAAGTAAAAAATATATCAATAAAGAAAAAAAATAACAAAAAGAAAAAAATAAATGTCCGAAAAAATAAAGAAAGAAAAACAAGGAAGGAAGAAGGAAAAAAGAATGAAAGAAAGATCAAAAACGAAAAAAAAAAAACAAAGAAAACAAAATGGACAATTAAAAAAGAATAAATGTTCGAACGGTAAATAAAAAGAAAGAAAGATAAAAAAAACGCAAAAATGAAAGAATAAACAAATAAAATAAAATAAAAGTCCGAAAAGCAACAAAGAAAGAAAACAGGAAAGAAATGGTGACTCCATTCTACATATAGTTTTCATATAGTTATGAAAATTATTGATTTCCTTGCGGACAAAACAACCAACCTGCTCGGTCTTGCATAATGAGTGACGGAACCAAACGTCTAAAAATATGCAATAAAATAACACATAACATTAAAATAAAACATAAAATTACATATGTAATAAAGGCGAGGTTCTCTTTTCTCCCTGTTTGACACTTAAAAAAATCACCAGTGTTTTGATATTTTTTCTTTTCCCTCTTTTCTTTCTTATTTAAATGGATATTGAACTACAGACATCATGACGTCCGTTTCAAGTTTTTTAACCATAAATCTGCATTCATCATCAAATATTTAATTGTGTCCTTACAAACGACACTCTTTGTTTCTCAAATGGAATCCAACCACCTCAACCCACGGGCAACAATATGTCTTCCATTTTTTTTCTTTATTTGACTGGGTCGTTCAAATGGCTTCTTCCCGTTTTCTTTACAGCTGAACTTACCCAAGAAAAGAAAATTTAAATGGATAACAATTGCTCCAGGCAATAAAGCGCTTTCTTCCACAGTTTACTTTTGATGAAGGTCTTCGTTCGATGATCAACACTAAGAGTTTGTGAGAATAAATAAATAAAAAATAAGCCCCCTTGCAGAATTTGATATTCCCAATTAATCTTCCTTGAATTGTTTCTAGATTCAATATACGTTATGTGAAACAAAATTCAATGAATTTTACAAAGAAATAGTTTCAATGAACGTTACATGGTAATAGATTTAATAAATGTTATATGAACAAAGATTCGATGAATTTTATAAGGAAATAGACTCAATGGATTTTATACGATAATAGATTAAATAAATGTTATATGAACCAAGATTTAACGTATTTTACAAGAAAATAGTTTCAACGAAAATTATATGATAATAAATTCAATGAATGTTATATAAACCAGGATTCAATCACTTTTATAAGGAAATAGTTTCAGTGAAAATTATACGATAATAGATTAAATAAATGTTTTATGAACCAAGATTTAACGTATTTTAAAAGGAAATAATTTCAATGAAAATTATATGATATTACATTAAATAAATATTTTATGAACCAAGATTTAACGTATTTTAAAAGGAAATAATTTCAATGAAAATTATACGATATTACATTAAATAAATGTTTTATGAACCAAGATTTAACGTATTTTAAAAGGAAATAATTTCAATGAAAATTATACGATATTACATTAAATAAATGTTTTATGAACCAAGATTTAACGTATTTTAAAAGGAAATAATTTCAATTAAAATTATACGATATTACATTAAATAAATGTTTTATGAACCAAGATTTAACGTATTTTAAAAGGAAATAATTTCAATGAAAATTATACGATATTACATTAAATAAATGTTTTATGAACCAAGATTTAACGTATTTTAAAAGGAAATAATTTCAATGAAAATTATACGATAATAGATTAAATAAATGTTTTATGAACCAAGATTTAACGTATTTTAAAAGGAAATAATTTCAATGAAAATTATACGATAATAGATTAAATAAATGTTTTATGAACCAAGATTTAACGTATTTTAAAAGGAAATAATTTCAATGAAAATTATACGATATTACATAAAATAAATGTTTTATGAACCAAGATTTAACGTATTTTAAAAGGAAATAATTTCAATTAAAATTATACGATAATAGATTAAATAACTATTTTATGAACCAATATTTAACGTATTTTAAAAGGAAATAATTTCAATGAAAATTATACGATATTACATTAAATAAATGTTTTATGAACCAAGATTTAACGTATTTTAAAAGGAAATAATTTCAATGAAAATTATACGATATTACATTAAATAAATGTTTTATGAACCAAGATTTAACGTATTTTAAAAGGAAATAATTTCAATGAAAATTATATGATATTACATGAAATAAATGTTTAATGAACCAAGATTTAACGTATTTTAAAAGGAAATAATTTCAATGAAAATTATACGATATTACATTAAATAAATGTTTTATGAACCAAGATTTAACGTATTTTAAAAGGAAATAATTTCAATGAAAATTATACGATATTACATTAAATAAATGTTTTATGAACCAAGATTTAACGTATTTTAAAAGGAAATAATTTCAATTAAAATTATACGATAATAGATTAAATAAATGTTTTATGAACCAAGATTTAACGTATTTTAAAAGGAAATAATTTCAATGAAAATTATACGATATTACATTAAATAAATGTTTTATGAACCAAGATTTAACGTATTTTAAAAGGAAATAATTTCAATGAAAATTATACGATAATAGATTAAATAAATGTTTTATGAACCAAGATTTAACGTATTTTAAAAGGAAATAATTTCAATGAAAATTATACGATAATAGATTAAATAAATATTTGGCATTGTCAGTTAAGGGCATTTGCCAATAACCTTTGATTAAATCAAATTTACTGGCATATTTAGCCTTACCGATATTGTCAATACAGTCATCAATTCTAGGAATTGGAAAAGAGTCACTTTTGGTTTCTGCGTTTACTTTTCGAAAGTCTATTACAAATTAGTAGGTTCCATCAGGTTTTCGTATGAGAATACAAAAAGAACTCCACTGACTGTTGCTTGGTTCAATGATTGTTATATATCGACAAACAACAAACACGCATATATATAAAAATATAAAGTTATTTTTTTATTAATGACGATGAACCGTGTAGAATAGGGAACAGAGAATTGAGAGAGCGCGCTTCTAATGGGTTGACGGGAGTGTAGTCTTATCTGTTGTGTCTCTCTTCACCGGCCGATCTCTGTTGCTCCTCTACTGGCGAATCCATGTGCCGAGGTCTTTTTATAATCTTCTAGAACCGGGACTTTTTCTTCCGGTTTTGCCTCGCCCACGCACGCCCACGTAATTCTCAGAGACACCTGTTCTGTTTGCCTCTGTAGTTATTTCCGCTGCTGCCGGAAATAAGGTCAAACGACATCCGTTCCTTTCAACGACCGGAAACACCCTCGCTTGCATCAGCCTTCCTCGGGTGGGGCCAGATTGTTATATTACATGATGTCATTATCCAGCATTTATTTAATCTCTGCTCTCAACTGTTGAACCTTGATTAGATTTACCTGATAAAAATGTTCTTTGATGGGCTTCTCATCTCCAACTAAAACATCGTTTACTGCAACCGTTGTTTTTCTAGAAACATCAGGAAAAAGATTTTTAAAATCATTGACCAAACCATGAATGTCTTTTCTCATTTGATAAATGTTCAAATTTTACATTTAATTTAGATAGGATTTCCGAATTTTTAAATGACTACTCTCCTTCTCTCTAATAACTGCATCTTCATTATTGTCTAAATCATCTTCAAATTGATTTGTATTATTTATGTTTATTAAGGTTGAAACTAGTTTAATATTAGTTACATAATTTCTGTCGATATAACTTTGTAACATATTAATGTGGCAAATGCTTTTCTTTTTCCTTTGATCTGGGGGTGCGGATGATATAATTTACATCATTAATTTTCTTTTCTATCTCATAAGGACCAAAATATCTTGCTTGTAGAGAATGATTCGAAATTGGCAAAAATACTAAAACTGTCACCACTTTTAAATTTACGATCTTTACTATTTTTATTATATCTAGACTTCATTTTAATTTTTTTTTTTTTATAAGCGTTTCACCCCGAGCAAGGCATGTCACTGCCACTACTGCGCAGGGGGCTACATCGAGTGGAGAAAGGATGATTAAATATAGGAAATGTCAGAGTGTGGGTGATAGGCGGGTAAGGATACCGAGAATGAGGGTTGAGTAGATGAGAGTGTTCTGAGAATAATTGGGAGTTAGTGTGATAGGAGGTGTCTATTGACCCTACATTTAAACACCTGGAGATTGTAGCTGTCGGGAAAGCAGACTTGTGGAAGGGAATTCCACAGGCGGGAAGCGTGAGAAAAGAAGCTGTTGAAGTAGAATTTACGGTTACATCTTATTTGTTTAACTGTAAAAGGGTGGGACCTAGTTGCTAATCTAGTATCTCGTGTAAATTCGTGCTTAGGCGGCATCAGTGATCTAAGCTCATCGGAGCAGTAGCCATGAAAGTACTTGTAGAAGAGGCACAGGGAAGCCACATCACGCCGGTGAGAGAGCAGCTGCAGCCGGACTGCCAAGTCAGTATCAACCACGTTAAAGATCCTCCTTTGTATTTTGTCAACAAGCCCAAGGAGAGCAGCAGGGGCACCCGACCAGATATTGCAGCAATTTTCAATACACGGGCAGATGGTAGATTTGTATATGTGCAGAAAAGATTCAGGTGGGAAAAATTTCCGGGCCCTGCACATGGAGCCGACTTTCATAGTAGCAGATTTGGCAATGGATTCGATATAGTCATTCCATTTGAGGTCCGCCGAAAGTGTAAGGCCAAGGAGGCGTAGTATTTTACTCTCTGGGAGGCTAGCCTGTCCCATGCTAATGGGAGGTAGATGCGATTGTCTTTGGTGGTTAGTTGATAACAGCTTCGTTTTGATAGGTTTTTTTCTGTTTTTTTTTTAATTTTCTTGTGCTATTTTGAAAGCTTTGTATAATTTCTCTTTAAAATTTGATACATAGTCTAAAAGATGCACATCATTTTGTTCAGTCAACCATTTTTCTTTTAGAAGTCTTACAGGACCCCTAACCGTATGTCCGAAAACCAATTGAAAAGGACTAAACCAAGTGTGTCTTGAACAGCTTCTCTAGCGACAAACAAAATAAAATGAACCCCTTCGTCCCAATCCTTTTTATATTGATAACAATATTTTCTGATCATAGACGTTACTGTTTGATGAAAACGCTCAAGAGCTCCCTGTGAATCGGGGTGATAAACACTGGATTTGTATTGCTTAATAGCCATTTCACTCATACTTCTTGAAATAAACAAGACATAAAATTCGAACCTTGGTCTGACTGTATAGCCGAAGGAATCCAGACTAGACAGAAAAACTTAGTTAAAGCCTTAACAATAGTCCTAGCCTTAATATTTCTTAGGGGGATAACCTCTGGAAAGCGAGTTGATGTACACATAATTGTCAACAGATATTGGTTTCCTATTTTTGTTTTTGAAAGAGGACCAACACAATCAACTAGTACTCTACTGAAAGGTTCTTCAAATACTGGAATAGGTTTCAGAGGGGCGGAAGGAATCTTTTGATTAGGTTTTCCAACCATCTGGCATGTGTGTCAGGAGTTACAAAAATTTACGACATCCTGTGTAAGTTTCGTCCAGTTAATATTTTTTCACAGGTCTTATTTATCCCTAAATGTCCTGACATTGGAGTATCATGAGCTATGTTTAGTATTTCTTGTCTGTATACTTTTGGGATCACTATTTGGTTTATTATCTTCCACTCCTCATTTAGGCTGGCATCCACTGGGCGCTATTTCCTCATTAAAATGCCATCTCTCATATAAAAACATTCTCTAACTTTTCTTGCTTCTTCTAAAGGGAGTAATTGATTTTTTAACAAAGTTCAGGATCTTTTTCTTGTTCAATAATAAGTTGATTTTTATTTAGATCGTTTTCATTTTTTCTGTAACATTTATTTTTTGGGGAGGTGGTTTATTTAATTTTTTATCCGAATTATTGGTTTGTTGTAAATGATGAGATATAAAAGTTTCATTCAATTGTAACCAATTAGCTGGTGTTGTTGAATCTTCCTTTTCTGAAATTTGTTTCTTTGCTTTTGCCCTAGTAATAACACAATAAGGGTATAATTCACAGTTTTCTTCAACCTTGAATTTATCGTTTATTTCTATTTTATCACAGACGATTGGTTCTGCTACTACCCTGTCACCTGCCAAGTCAGTGCCTAACCTCTTGAACTGGCAGGGTTGGTCGTACACCAACTACAACCGGACCATTCACTAATTTCGATTTTATATAAATTTTATGAAGAGGAAACTTAATTACACCTAATTCAACACCTTGAAATAAAACAAGATCGCCAGTGAAGGTCGATTATGATAGCTCTAGTATGCCTTCTAATAATAAGGTTTGAGACGCACCGGTGTCTCGCAAGATTTGGATAGGCCTAGCTTTCTCAGAGTCGTCGATGTAAACAGAGCCCTGGGATAAAAATGGTTTATAATTTTCCATACATGACCTTTTATTTTTGTTAACATCTAGTTTAGAGAAGGAAGAATGAGGAAAAGAGTTACTTGTTCTCTGTTTTTTAGCAAAAGTATGAGGCTGAAGGGAGTTCTTTACTTCTCGTTTTCTTCTTAGGATTCGGCAATCGGATAATATATGATTATCCTTCTTACAGTAGGTACAAGAAATTTTTGATTTTCTTGGAACAGAACTTTTAGGTGTATCTCATATTTTTTTATGCATATCACTTCTATGAGATACATTATGAGGGAGAGGTTTGGACAGTGTTTGTGTATTTGTGTGAAAACCTGACTGATTTTCGTGTGTTTTAATGTTTTCAAAACTCTTTTGTGAGTTCAACTATAGGTATCTGCTACTACTGCGGCCTCATTAATCGTTTCTACGTTCTTACCTTCGAGATGTATCCGAATCTCCTGTGAAACGTATTGCTTAAATTCTTCAATAAGAATGAGTTGGTATAGCTTATTATAATCATTATTTTTTTTTTGCCCTAAACCATTTATCAAAGAGATCTTTTTCTCTAGCGAACTCAACGTATGTCTTTTGCGCGAACTTTTTATAATTCCGAAATTTCTGCCAATATGCCTGTGGTACTAATTCATATGCATTTAAAATGGCATTTTTTTTTTGTTGCTTTTTTTCATAATCTGTGGCCTCTTCAATACTGAAGGCCGGGTATATATCAGCAGCTCTGCCGAACAAAAATCTTTCCCAAGAGTATCGGTGCGTAAGTGAACGAAATCAATAATAGAAAAATTAAAAGAAAATTTAATTTTTTTTTTCTTTTCACGTAAATAATTTCGCCACCATTTTTCGTCCTGTTCTATCTGGAAACTTGATCTATAAAGCGAAACTTTAAGAAAATGATAATAGAAATTAAAGAAGATGAGATTGGAGCGGGGGTTGGTAAAAGAACTGCGGTGAGTTTCTGCTGAATTGGAATTCTGGCTCAGTTTCAAGTGATTAAAATAATTTAATTACACTTGAATAACGAATCGATTTACTGTCCTAGTCGAACCACCCTTCACCTTCGACGCATCAATTCAAATGTCTGCCACTGGTCGATGTAACGTTAACGACACCTTGATCAAAATTACTGAGGATCAGGTTCATCCGTCCGGGAGAAAAGAATTAAACAAATTGATTTTTATCAACCACTGTAGGCATCTTGACAGATTATACATTTTTTATGTTTTCTTTGTATGAAATAATAACATATTTGAGTCTTTCACACACACACACACATACACACACACATACATACATACATATATATATATATATATATATATATATAGCTCTCTGGAGAAGAAAATTTTAAAAACAGTTTCCACTTCTGCTATATGCATGACTCTTCAGAAATGAATTGAGTTCTTTCAGTGACTGGCGTATGTATCCACTGCTTATATACAACACGTTAAAATTTCCCTTCTCCGATTCTATGCGTCGATGGCTTAGAGAGTAGCGACTCCGACTGACACCAAATCGGTCGCGTTTCGATCCCGCAAGTGGATGCGTCTAGACACACTGATGAGCTGTGATACAGTGAAACAGGCTTGTATGTGGATGACTAATATAAAGTGGAAAAACAGGTAGATTAAAACCCACTGTTCAAGCATTTACTTTTATAAAGAGTGCTCAATACAGAGTAGAGCTTAATATTGTTATTTTGTTATTACAATGGTTTATAAAAGCATTATATCACTACACAAAAACTTTCATGTTTCCGAACAATACTGTTCTTCTTCAGGTGATATGTTAAAACAAATGGTGAAAATGATTTGTTTTTTAAAATATAAGATGTTATTTAAAAAATTAGGTAGTGGTCGTTGGAGAAAATGCTTTAGGTGTGTCAATATTGTTCAATCAAAAATGAGAATTATGTAACCATGGAGTTTTAATATTTGGGATATGAAAGAGGGCAAGATGGCTTGGATCTAGACCTATCATTTTTTTAATTTTGTCTGGATAAGATACATAGAAAGGTTTTAGATTTCTTTAAATGGGTAGACAGTATTTTTTAACAGGAGTTAACATATCACCTGAAGAATAACAGTATTGCTATGAAACATGAAAATTTTTGTGTGGTGATATTATGCTTTTATAAACCATTGTAATAACAAAATTACAATATATATATATATATATATATATATATATATATATATATATATATATATATAAGGTAACCAAAAAAGCTCCGTCGTCTTTAAAGAGAAAAAAGAAAACGCTTCACAGCATGTGTAACTTATACTTAGTCTTCGAAGTAATCACCATCGGCATCCAGCACCTTCTGCCAACGTGTCTCCAGCTGTTCAGTCCCTTTGCAGTAGAACTCGGGCGGTGGGGGTTGACGCAAAGAAGTCCGTGAGGGCTTTGCGCAAGTCTGCTTCATGAGTGAAGAATTTCCCAGGAAAATTATTATCCAGGTAGTGGAAAAGGTGGTAATCGGATGGCGCAAGGTCAGGTGAATAAGGTAAATCTCACAATGTCTCTCACCCAAGTTGCTCTATGGTATCCCTGACCACTCACGCGACATGCGGCTTGGCGTTGTCATGGAGGAAAAGCACACATTTGCGATTCACCTGTGCTGGCTCCTTCTGGCGCAATGTCTGTTGCACACGTTTCAATTGCTGCGGGTATAGGTCTCCAGTGACCGTTTGGGCTGTTGATAGCAGTTCATAATGAACCACTTGACGACCTGTCTACCGGACACAAAACATAATCTTGCGTGGGTGCATAGGCAATCTTGCAGTGTGAGGGACAGCATCCTGAGGAGACAACCAATGTCTGGAACGCTTGGGAGTTTTGTACAGAACCCACTTTTCATCACTGGTAAGCACTCGATTGAATAAGGATGCGGTACGGTGGCGAGAAAGCAGCGATATGCAGGCTGCCACTCGTTGTTCCTTTGCGTACCTCCAACAGCATTTGCGGGACCCACTTGCTCAGTTTGTAAGTCTTACTTGGGCGGTGCAGGTGAAGTCTAACTGTTTCATCGGAAACGTTGAACTGTCTTGCAAGTTCACCACACGTTAGACTACTGTCCTCTTCAATGGCCGCCTTCAGGACTCCGTCATTCAAGACTTGTGGCGTCCACTGTGAGGCTCATCATCGAAAGACAAATCTCCCGATTTGAATTTTCGAAACCAGCGCCTTGCAGTACGTTCATCCACATCACTATCCTCAAACGCTTGACATATGCGACGACTTGGTGCAAAGCCCACTTTGAAGTCGTAAAACAAACAGCCCCAAACGAGATTTCTAGACACTTCCATCCTTCTCACAGCTGTCCGGCTTATAACTGATTGCCGGGCACGGTGCGCGTGTTTTTTTTTTATAACGCCTGATGTTCCTAATTCCGGCAGTCCGAATTTGAAAACAATTGCTACACGCATTTCGTATATACTTCAACTTCATTCAATGACTAATCAAAAAACAAACGGAACTTTTTCGGTTATCTTGTATATATATATATATATATATATATATATATATATATATATATATAACGTAACCCAAAAAGTTCTATCCGTTTTTTGATTAGTCATTAAATAAAGTCATCTTTTGATTAGTCATTGAATGAAGTTGAAATATATATATATATATATATATATATATATATATATATAATAAATAAGAATAAGAATAAAAAATAAGAAATAAAAACCGACTTGCCCTGACAATCCGTTAGGTGGAACCTAGGTAGGTTCGTTGGCTCTAAGTTAGATTTATTCTTATTTGTTTGCTCTACTATTGTATTGAGCACTTTAGTGTTAGGGTTCTCGTCTCAGGGTTTTTCTTTTCAACGAGTATTTTGACGTATGTTCAAGTACGTAGTTTGTTTCTTTTTTTATTTCCCCTTTTTTCCCCTCCGCGTTTATACTCGGTGGTATATTATTAATATTATTATTATTATTGTTATTATTATTATTATTTCTATTATTATTATTATTATTATTATTATAATTATACATATATATATATATATATATATATATATATATATATATATATATATGGACAGAATAAGTAAAGAACAGTTAGGAAAAGTGTCTTCTCTCTAACATATTTCAACTTATTAAGCTTTTTCAGAGATTTGTAAATATAACTATATTGTTTTATGAACAAATCTCTGAAGAAGCTTACCTCTACATACTTACTCCACTCATCTTGTCGGATTTCAATTAATATATTCAACTGATATATATATATATATATATATATATATATATATATATATATATATGTGTGTGTGTGTGTGTGTGTGTGTGTGTGTGTGTGTGTGTGTGTGTGTGTGCAAACATGTTACGGAAATTAACGAATTTTAACGAAACTTGGTTATAAGCAACCGACAATTTGTAATGAATTATTTTGAACATTATTTTTACCGATACTCGTATTTAAGTAGATATTCTGTTTTTAATTAAACAGTATTTTTACATTTATATCTACCGGTCTGATTATTTACGATAAATTTTTATTACGAAAATCTGTGCTATCCAGCAGGATTCGAACCTGCCACCCCTATTACATAGGGGAAGCATACCATTTGATCTGATACCATCTTGACCACTCGACCATGAATAGCCTCTTGATCAGACGAGGTTTTTATCATGCTTATATAACACAATTTTCGATTTTACCGAAAACAAACATATCTGCTCTGAAATGTATCGTTATGTCAACAAATGTAAACATGTTACGGAAATTAACGAATTTTAACGAAACTTGGTTATAAGCAACCAACAATTTGTAATGAATTATTTTGAACATTCTTTTTACCGATACTTGTATTTAAGTAGATATTCTGTTTTTAATTAAATTTCGTTTTTATTAAAAAACAAAAAAAACCCTAAATACCAGGGAACTCAAAATCGTAAAACCTTGGGTCCACTTTACCTGGATATATATATATAATACTGGGCAATAGTAATAGGACAATAACTATTTTATCTTTTACAAGAAAATAAACAATTTAATTAAAGTAATTTTATTTTAACAAGAAAAAATACGTGTTACAAAATTAAATTTCATATTTACTATAATAGCCTTTTGGTTTGATCACAGCCTTCATTCTGTCAGGCATTGACATCGCAAGCATCTTCAATGTATCTGATGGTATCTCCTGCCAAGCAGCTTGTATTTGTTCCCAAAGAGTGTCTTGCGAAGTAACATTAGATTTATCCATTTTTTTCTACAAAATATCCCATAGTTGTTCAATAGGATTGTGATCAGGGCTTTGTGGAAGCCATTCAAATTCTGAAGCCTTCCTTCCTCTTCTTTTTTAGTTAAATAATAGTTACAAAGGTTTAGCTTTTCATCCTGTATTTGGAGTTCAGTGAGGATTTTAGGAAAATCACCCCTGTCCTAATACTTTTGCACACAACCGATAGTGTGTTGGATATTACTTTTTTATTGTTCATTAATATTTCGAGATCAAAATCTCATCTTCAGAATGGTAGGAGAGCTTGTTTTCGAGTTCCGTGCCTTTCAACAAATTGTCATTAACTGTAGTGTGTGTGTGTGTGTGTGTGTGTGTGTGTGTGTGTGTGTGTGTGTGTGTGTGTGTGTCATGTGTGCATGTTATTGTACGTATACTTCTTGTCTTTTATTTTACTTTATTTTATATATTTATTTTTTAATAATTATTTTGTTTTATTCATTTATTAGTTGTATTATATATTTTATTATTAATAAAGAATAAAATTATCGGCTATTGTTTGAAATGTTTGAATATAAATGACAGGGCAATAGATATACGATATTGAACCAATCGTCAAATATAAACAAAACGACCCAAAACGTGTCACCATCAAAGCCTGCTGAATATAGGAAAAAACCACTAAGTATATATTCATGATTAAGTAGAAAACTGGATCTTCTGTCGATACATCCAGATACATCCACCCCGAGACACTGAAGATCTCAGGCCGCGGGTATTTAGTCTTGCAGAAAATTCCACAAATATTTTAAATCTTTCGGATTTCGGGTTAATGAAAAACAACTCTTTCAGACGTCTTTCTCGGGTAAATATGTTGGATTTCTTTTCTTTCTTTTCGCCAATAATGCCGGGACTTTAGGAGTTTCTTTTTTTAGTGGAGGGTTATGTCTTCAATTTTTCTGTGTGATTGAGAAGGAGTGGGGGTAGTGATGAGGGGACATTCGTCCTCATCAATGAGGGGACATTTGTCCTCATCAATGAGGGGACATTCGTCTTCATCAATAAGGGGACATTTGTCCCCATCAATGAGGGGACATTTGTCCTAGTGGCAAAGATTGCTTTTCGCGCGTAGCTGAGAGATGCTGTTTCAGCGTAATTAGCTGCTTCTTTTTTTTTCTTTTTTTTTTCGAAAAATAGATTATATATTTTTTAAGTTAATTCATTGGAATTGCGGTCGAGGTCTCGTTTCTCATTTTGTGAGCTTCTGGAGACTGTCCGCTGCCTAGAAATTCCCTCTGGCTCTGTCAACGACCAGCCATTGCCCATTTTCCTCCACAACTTCACAAGCAGCAATCATAGGCTTTTCGAAAAAATGGGAGCCTCACACCCAGCCAGGTGTTTAACTGCACCGGTCTAAGTTGCTGACATACCCATTACAGTCAAGGCGGATTTACCAGACTCAAACAGAGAGGGGTTTTGGTTAATAAGTGCCAGAACTCCAGGTGACTTCCTCTCTGGGCAGGAAGAAGAGAGGTGACTAGCTTCTCTGTAGTTCTAACATGATAGTTTTCGGCCTTTTCTGACCCTCTACTTACAGACAGATGGTGATGGAGCTGAAGACTTTTTGATCCACCAAGATTTAAAAACTCCATACCCCGTTCAGATAACTGAAGGAAGCACTCAATATCTGACCGTACTGAGCTAGGTTGACAGCTAAGTGCTCTCCTAAGATATAAGGAGAAACTTCAATGACTGCTACTTTGGTCATTTGCCTGCCTTAATATTACGTTCTTAGGATAAGATCTTTAGTTATAAGGTTGTGACTGACTGCCACTGCAAAGTTTTCATGCGTGGGTATCTGTATTTGTAATGACAAAATTTAGTTGAACTCTTGTCGACCACAACGACTGACACAGTTCGTTTTTCAACTTTCTACAATTCTTGGAGACCAAAATCCTATCTTCTAAGATGTGCGTAACATTTGGCTCTCTTCAGAAATGCTGGTTATACTAACAATGAAATAAGATTGACCTTAGTGAAACAAGAAACAAAAAGAAAAGAAAAAAGGAAGTTCGATTTGGATAAAAGGTTCTGAAGCATTTTTTCAACAAGTACAAAAAGAACTGTGTGTTTTTCTTTAAAAAGCAAAAAAGAAGAAACGAAAAACAAACTTTAGCCCAAAATTGTATCCAGTAAAATAAAGAAACTGGTTGATATTTCCCTGAAAATAAATTAATAGAAAAGAATTAAAATAAGCAAATAATAGACTCAATAAATAACAAAAATAATGCACAAAACAAAAATAAAATGCTGCTTTTACCAATAAAAGAAATGCAGAGAATAACAAATTCCTGTTTGAAAAATAAAAACCAAGTGCAGCTGAAGAATTACACCAAGTAAAAAAAAATGGACTTAAGAGTTTTAAGATAAAACGTATACAAAGTTCGAAATAATTAAATTCGAAAATAGAAATATAAACACTGAGAGGAAAAAATTAAGAAAACGGGATAAAAGAAAATTCACGGGGAAAAATTCAACCGAAAAAGCAAAAAAAAATTATAACAAAAAGAAAATAAAACAAAAATGGTAAATAAGAAAAAACACGAGATTTAAACAAAAAACAATAGCCTGTAGTAACTGAATGTTACACCAAAAGAAAAAGAAACAATATCATCTGCAAAGCTGTAAGGAAAAACAAAAAAAAAAATTAAAATTAAAATAAAAACTGAAAAAAAATTTTAAATCAAAAAATCAGAACAATGTAATAAAATTTATAAACTTCAGCAAAACAGACAATATTAAAGTCAATAACTTAATAAAAAATTCTTCACTAGTCTTTTATGTAATCCAACAGTCAACCAGTAACAGACGTAAAATGGTCTGTTACTAGACAATGCAAAAAGCGAGCTGATCTGGTAGTAAGGCACCAAAGAAGAAAGCTCTTTAGAACAATTGCCATGAAAATATTTATAGAAATGACAGAGGAAAGCCACGTCACGCCGATGGGAAAAATGAATGTACCAGGCCAAAACCGATAACATTACAGACCGTTCTTTGGATTTTATCAAATAAAATCTTGAAATATATAGCAGGAGCACCAGACCAGATATGGTAGCAATATTCAATGCGAAAAGAAATAATAGATGTATAAATGCGAAAGATTGTTTCTGGCGAGAAATATTGTTTAGCATGGTACCACCAACTTTCCTAGCAACAAACGTAGCAATTGGTTAAATATAATCATTCGAGTTCATGTCAGTGAAAAACGTGAAACCAAGGAGGCTGGAAGTAAGTATCAATCATACTGATGGTAGACAAAAAAACGGCTAAGATGACAATATATAATGAAACCGTTTTCTATCATCGCGATCAGGGCTCTCCATATCTTCCAATCATTCGTAGCTCTTGTCAATGTCTGTCTTTTTAATGTCTCTCCATACTCTGTCATCCATTTGCACCAGATCGTTATGTAGGATACTCGCTACTTTCCTCTGTCCCTCTTGCCTTCAATATGACCTGTGATTGTCAAATTTTCTAGGCCTTCTATCCTCATTATGTGTCCTAGAAATTTAAAATTCATTTTTCCTTTGTCAGTTTCGTTGTCATTTTTTTTTAACTTTCAAATTGCTTACATGCCCCTGTGGTATTCTCAGCAGGCTTCTGAAGAACTGTATCTGTTGCTTAATGTCTCTTATTCATCTGCGAGAAAATCGTCCATGGACAGAGACTGTTGAATGAGGACACTACTCGCATAGATTAAATATAGGGCTTAGTTTTTAATCCTATGTAATTTGCCCAGATTGAAAGACCCCTGAAGAAGTACGGAAAGCACAATAGCTGAAACATTGTGATACTAACAACAAAAAGGTCCTGGGTATGACGGTAAACTGCACCCGGCAGCAAGGCCTCTGATTGAGAGGCTGCAAGGAACATGGAACCACCTCTTAATTACTGTTGTTCCCAGGTCCACCGTGACCCGGATTGATAGCACTATGAGCAAATAGATAATCCCCAAACTTGAGTTAAAACACTATGAAAGTATATATATATATATATATATATATATATATATATATATATATATATATAAACGTGATTATATATAATTATACTCGTCTCGAAAACCTTCCTCGAAAGCTATCGAATTAAGGAAAAAATGGTTTTAAAAAAAGAAAGAGCTTAGGACATGAAAGTCTGTCAAAAGTGTTCGGACAAAAATCATTACGAAGCCCAAAGAAAAAAAAACGACACGAGTCGCCAGAGAGAGAGAGAGATAAACTTTTATAGAAAATATACATTTTGAAGGGAAAATATTACCAACAATACATTTTTAAAGGAAAAAAAATTGCCTTAATACATTTCTGAAGGAAAAATTATTACCAGCAATACATTTTTGACTACAAAACTAGAAGACATCTTCAGTTTTCTAAAATAAAAAAAAATTTCATAAAAATCTGACTTAATCAACCTTCTCACTATAACCGAACATTATAAAAATACCTTAAACCCCAACTTTTTGGCATTAAATAACCCACAGAGGTGTTGATGTACCATTAAACAAAACTCACTCATTAACAACGAAAATAAGGAAATTATTTAGACTGTAAATTATGTAATATTGGAACAAAATATTTGTGTTGCGAAGAAAATTATTTTTAAAATAATAAGCTTGCCGTATCAAATTAGCAGCCAGCATGACTAAGTTGGTGAAGAAAATTGAAGGACTTAATTTAATCGGTCTGGCACTTTTATTTGGTACAGAATAACACCGTTTCTCTCTTAAGAATTTCGTGTATAACCCAGAATTATATATATATATATATATTTTTTTTAATCATGTCTCCCCAAGCAAGGCAAAAACGCCACTGATGCGCAGGGGGCTACGTAAGAGTGAAAAGATTGGAATGAGAAAACCGGAAACCACATCCTAAACAGGAAACAAGGGAGGGGCCTCTTCACCTGTTCAATAGATGTGGGTGGAGTGTGAACCGGGCGATAGATTAGTCGATCTACTCCAACTGAAGAAAAATAAATAAATAAAAGAGTGAAAAGATTGGAAAAGAGAAAGCCGGGAACCACATCCTAAACAGGAAACAAGGGATGAGCCTCTTCACCTGTTCAATAGACGTGGGTGGAGTGTGAACCGGGCGATAGATTAGTCTATCTACTCCAAGAGGTGATGGGTGCCGCTCATTCCTTTTGCCTACTTATTGAAACTGATAGCCTGCGTATGTTATGTTAAGATTATGCTCACCAATGATAAATCGTGGTCGGTTTACCATTTCCCTTAGAACAGCATCGCTGTAAAGTTTGAATAAATCCGGACAGAAGACATGTCCTTGTCTTACGCCCATTTCTATTTTGTGTTATTGCTCTATTTTCTATCCGTATTTTTTTTTAATCGTATCACCCCGAGCAAGGCGGTAACGCCACAGATGTGCAGGGGGCTACATAATAGTGAAAAGATTGGAAAAGAGAAAACCGGAAACCACATCCTAAACAGGGAACAAGGGATGAGCCTCTACACCTGTTCAATAGACGTGGGTGGAGCGTGAACCAGGAGATAGTTAAGTCTATCTACTCCAATTGAAAAAGAAAAAAGAAAATGGTGAAAAGATTGGAAAAGAGAAAGCCGGAAACCACTTCCTAAACAGGGAACAAGGGATGAGCCTCTTAAGGGAGTTTGCTCCCACTATAATTTCTGGATTATTCTTATCTTTACCAAAGACACATTGCAGAAGTTTCGAGTATTTTGTTTCGTTCCTTTTTCAGGAGAGACATATATTAATTCCAAAGAAGTTCAAATCTCTTTCGGAGTAGGATCCGCTGACTTCAATGTACTTTTGGCGCTTTAGACACTTCGTGAAGGCCCCATGGAAGTCATCCAGTGTAAAGGTGTCCAGAGCCTTTGTGTAGCGGCCTTGGTTATCTCAATTTCTTGCAAACGAATACTCCTGAGGTTCTCCTTCAGCTTCAGGAACAACCAAATGTCACAGGCAGCAAGTAGGGGTCAATAGGGAGGTTGAGAGAGAGTTTTGATGCCCATTTCTGTCGACTAGTTGGCTGCCAACGTATCATTCTTTCTGTTCGTCACTGAGCACATTAGGAACAAACTTTTGCTCACATTTTGCGTATGTTCAGATCTTCATAAATAATTCCGTGTAGAATTGCCACACAAAAACTGTATGCTTATCTAAACTTATTTATAAATGGAACTTTGTGTGAGTGTATATGTGTGTGCGTGTGTGTGTCTGTATGTGTGTGTGTGTGTATCCGTTACCTATAGATTCCGAAACGGCTGAACCGATTTTCTTGAAAATTTACACAGTTTTACTGCGAGTGTTCTTAGCTAGGTTTTGTGTCGAGGTACCCACGATAAATATCGAAAATCGAGAAAATTGGGTTATAGAAGGATTGGTCCGATTTTAATCAAATTTGATACACTCATAGACAAAGACATAAGAAACGATATTCAGAAGTTTCAAGGTTGCAGTTCTTACAATAGTGCAGAAAATCGATAATATATATATATATAAACAAGATGTGTGTGTGTGTGTGTGTGTGTGTGTGTGTGTGTGTGTGTGTGTGTGTGTGTGTGTGTGTGTGTTTATCTGCCTGTATGTCTGTATTTTTTTCAGCCCTTTCATTTTAGTTTTTGCTTCGGGTTTGGCTCTCAGTAGATATAATTTTAGTTCTCAGCCATGATACCATTTACTCAGAGAACTTTTTTAGCCTTCAAAATTCAGTTTACGACGAAAAAAAACTTATTTGACATCGATACCAGGAAATCAAAATTTGACTTACATCCATTCATTTTTCTTTCCGTCTAAGGTTTCGCTTTAACTGGAAACAAGTATTGCTTTTTAGTCTTTCGAATATTTGTGTACTTCTTACAGGACATTTTTATAACAGAGAGGAAGTTGTGGAGAGACATGCTCACCCACTTTCTATAGGGATATGACAGATGGTAAAATAAGATGCTGTAGATGGTATCATTCTTATAATGATATGCTAACACTTCAGTTAGTTGAGTGCCATACGTGATACACGCTTTGGGCGATCATGTCTCGAAAGAGACATGATTGATTGGGCAAAAGATTATCCTCAAGTAGGTTGCCATTACTTTCTGCGGTAGACTGGTTGCCAGCCAATGCTATAGAGCCCAATCTGTCCTGTTATTTGACTCATAGCTAGAGGTAGAACAGATGTATTATATTTTTACGCATTAATTAGTGGGGGGTCAGTTTATTACCATATAACAATAGAAATCCGATGCCCCACTTTATGACCAGTAGAAGCCTTAATTCCTTAAGTCATTATTTCAACTATTATATTCAGTCAGTCAGTTAAGCGCCATACGCGATACACGTTTAGGTGATCACGTCTTGAAAGAGATATGACTGAGAGGGCAGAAGCTTATCCCATTGTTTTATGCGATAGACTGGTTGCCAGCCAAGGCTATAGACCCCAATCTGTACTTTTATTTAACTCATAACTGGAGGGAAGAAACAGATTAATACCTTTTCCAAGGTTATTTGTGCGTAAGTGAATGCAAGGAATTCAACTGGAATTCGAACTCGGCCCCCCGATTTGTCGTACCGAGTCGATATCCACTTCAACACAACGCACATCCCAGTTATAATTGATTCTCCTAAAAAGTTCTCAAAATTTCTGGAATACATCAAATAAATCAATTAACCCTTATGCTATATATCTTATCAAATGACTCTCTTTAATAAATCTGTGTTTCAATATAAGTGTTAATGTTGCTATTTAAGTTTATAGTGAATTCAGTTTTATTGGTGAACATAAATCGTACCATATCAATACAAAGCGATGTTATTTGTAACAAAATTCTTTTTTCGTTCTTTCTTTTGTTTAGTTCTGCCTTTATTCTAAACATCAGTAATTAATTACACTTTGAAAATATTTTCGAATCAAAATCGCGTCCTGGTATGATTTCTTTTCGGGTTACATTCTGTCTAAAGTGTAATTCATTTGACTTTCTTCTTACTTTCCCCCCTCTTACGATGGACAGCAAGTAGCCATGAAACAATGGTCGTGCATATCGGCCACTGTAGTTGGACCTCCAGCCAAGTGCTATTTAAAAATATTGTCCTTCTCTAACAAAAATAAAAATGATTACAAGAAAAAAAAAATGACGTTTCGCTTGCCGGAAGTTGACTATTTTTTGTCTCCCTCCGATTGAGCAGCCGACAACAGGCTGGCTTTGTCATTGCGCTAGATAAGCGAGCTTTTGTTCGGCAATGGAACGAAGAGGTGGGGATATAACTGAAGTTCTTCGATAGAAAATAATAGGAGACTGGTAGGGATTCAGAAGACGAAAGAGAAACAATTGTTATTTTTCGTATTTGATGAGCAAAATAAAAAAATACAGAGAGGGAAAATAATGCGCTTAAGTTCAGCAACTCTCATCATTTTATTTGCAAAATAACGCGGAAAAAATTCATTCTATTCAAACATCAAAGGTGAGAAAATACTTGACAAAGAATACGCTATCTTTCTGCATTCAATAAGTCCTGACAATTTACGTCTCCGTTCTTTGACAAAGGCTGTATTCGTATAATCATGTTAACAAAAGCAAATCAAGCTAACAGATGATGAATTCGTAATGGTAACATCTTTTCGGAAAACTGGGATTGGTTTTAACACTACGTATCAGATATGAAACTTTTACCACAGAATATTTAATAAAGGGAACAAGCCGAACAAACATTAAACAGCCGGACAACGCCCACCTTAACTCCAAATGAACACCTCCAATATTCCTTACTAAAACTCACGTGTAGAATCATCATATTATAATTCAGCTTCGTTCCTTAGTTAGTTAGCACGTACCTTACGCCCTGCCATTACATGAGGTGAACAATGACTCATGCCTGTATGATTGCAAGGTAGATGGAAGAACAGATATATCAAATGCGTTGTTTGAGTTCAGAGAAAGGAAAGGAAAAATAAACAAAAATTAAGTGGAATATAGAGAAAGATGACATTGTTTAAAGTCTGCTTCAATTTTTAGCCTTTTCATTCGTACCTTCTTCAGTCAGTCAGTTAATTGCAATTCGCGATAATTAGTAGGGGATCAGTTTATTACTTAATAACAATGGAAAACCGATCCCCCACTTTATGACCAGTAGAAGCCTTAATCGTGATTCCAGCTATTATAATCGGTCAGTCAGTTAAGTGCGATACATGATACACTGACTGGGCAGAAGATTATCCCGCAGTAGGTTGGCATTGCTTTCTGCGGTAGACTGGTTGCCAGCCAAGGCTATAGAACCCAATTTGTCCTGTTATTTGACTCATAGCTAGAGGGAGAACAGATGTATTATATTATTACGCATTAATTAGTGGGGGATCAGTTTATTACTTTATAACAATAGAAAACTGATCCCCCACTTTATGACCAGTAGAAGCCTTAATCATGATTCCAACTATTATATTCGGTCAGTCAGTTAAGTGTCATACGTGATACCCGTTTGGGTGATCATGTCTCGAAAGAGACATGACTGACTGGGCAGAAAATTATCTCGCAGTAGGTTGCCATTGCTTTCTGCGGTAGACTGATTGCCAGCCAAGGCTAAAGATTCCAATCTGTCCTGTTATTTAACCCATAAATAGAGGAAAAAAACGGATTAATACTTTTCCCATGGGTATTTGTGCGTAAGTGAAAACAAGGAATTCAACTGGAATTCGAACTCGGCTCCCCGATTTCTCGTTTCAAGCCGATATCTCTTCTAGCAGGACAGTTTTTGGAAAAGAAAAATTTTAGTACCTTTAATCAGGTTTTTTTTTTCAGGGAGCAACATCAGCACATACAGTAAATTCATAATAGCTACAAAGAAATTTACTGGTAAACACTGCTACATAGGGTAATAGACAAAAAAACAAAACAGACGTACGGTAATTACTGGTATTTACATTATTCGGACTATTGTCCTCATCTTTGTACGACATTTTGGCCGTTGTACGCTCCGACCTTCTTCAGGTGCTACGAATTTCGAAATGAACCCTTTATTACAATCACTGGGGTATATAATCCTCTTTCCTTTCGTAAATCCTCGATTGGAAATCATTGGTTATCTCCCTCTTATCATGACTCTTAGAGTTGTGAGTTCGATACCAGGCTACAGCAGTGGTGAACAAGTAACTTGCAGGGTTAAAAGAAGATAACTCATTGCGGTGTGACGTCATAGAACCGCATTACAAATTTACGAACTGCGTTTGCTATTTGGTAACTGTTATCGTTGCTCAACACAAGATAAAATCATCTCTGATGGTGGATGTTTTTTATGTTAATGTCCCTGAAACCTCTCTGAAGATGGCTCTTGTGAGCCGAAAGCTTAGAACCAACTTAATAAAAAAAAATATCCAAAATTTGGAGAATTTTTATCTTTATTTTCATCTTAAATTAAAGCCAAAATATGATGTTTAGAACGGCTCATGATTAAACATAATAGACATTCATTGTCTCTTATATTTAACAGTATAAGTTTAGAACGGCTCATGATTAAACATAATGGACATTCATTGTATCTTATATTTAACAGTATAGGTTTAGAACGGCTCATGATTAAACATAATAGACATTCATTGTCTCTTATATTTAACAGTATAGGTTTAGAACGGCTCTTGATTAAACATAATAGACATTCATTGTCTCTTATATTTAACAGTATAGGTTTAGAACGGCTCATGATTAAACATAATAGACATTCATTGTCTCTTATATTTAACAGTATAGGTTTAGAACGGCTCATGATTAAACATAATAGACATTCATTGTCTCTTATATTTAACAGTATGTTTAGGAAAAAATATATATATATATAAACATGTCCTGATGAGTGAGAACATCATGGCAATGTACTCACGACACTTAGAAGTCAGCATGAATCTGCTCAGTTAAAGTGACAAACTCTTTGTGCTTATCAACGCTTTATCTCCACCCCGATATTGGGTACATTACGATAAAGGACCTGCTTGCCGAAATACATTTCATCAGTATAACCACAAAACATTATCACAATTAACAATATATATATACATATGTGTGTGTGTGTGTGTGTGTGTGTGTGTGTGTGTGTGTGTGTGTGTGTGTGTGTGTGTGTTTAGAGGTACAAAATTTGTACACTACTTTAAAAACAGGGAAAGTTTAACAGTCTCAAGAGCTCTTTCGTCCAACATCTCATCAGGAGAAAATCATTAGAATCACAAATCAAAACGTAAAACATCAATGGAAATGAAGAGTAAAACAAAAAAGGGGGAAAACTAAAATAAATATACATATAAATATATATTTATATGTATATTTATTTTAGTGTTCCCCTTATTTTATACTTCATTTTCGTTGAAACTGTTAATAAATTTCTTGTTTTTAAAGTTATATATATATATATATATATATATATATATATATATATATATATAT
The DNA here is from genome assembly GCA_037127315.1 of Ascarosepion bandense. Taxonomy (NCBI): domain Eukaryota; kingdom Metazoa; phylum Mollusca; class Cephalopoda; order Sepiida; family Sepiidae; genus Ascarosepion; species Ascarosepion bandense. The sequence goes on from JBBBDQ010000558.1 coordinate 623,982, forward strand.
ATATATATCAACTTATAAAAGGTACTTTGTCTTTGTGTCTGTGTGTCTGTGTGTGTGTATGTCTGTTACCTATAGACTCCGAAACGGCTGAACCGATTTTCTTGAAAATTTACACAGTTGTTCCATAAGCGTCTGCGAGTGTTCTTAGCTCGGTTTTGTGTCCAGGTCTCCCCGATAAATATCGAAAATCGACAATCGATAATTTATCCGATTCTCACCAAATTTCACAGAAATATTCTTTAGGCTGAGTCTGAGCCCCGGGACCATGGATTAGTTTTAAAGCTTTCAGTACACCCGAGCAACGCCGGGCTATACTGCTAGTATATATATATATATATATATATATATATATATGAGTCATCCACATACAAGCCAGTTTCACCGAATCACAGCTCAACCACTTGCTTCCAGCCAGGATCGAAACTCGACTGATTTGGTGTCAGTAGGAGTGCCTACTCCGTAAGCGCATGGAATGAGAGAGGAGGAGGAAATATTCAATTATTTCGTTTTTAGTTATGATTAAATTTGATCAGAACACATTTGTATTAAAATGTGTTCAATACAATTATATTGTAAAACATTTGAATATTTTTCGTTTGGAAACGAGTTATTACGCAACCTAGGTTTCTACTCTTCGATGACTACAGGTGATTTTCAATAGGCTATTTTACCGTTTTTTTTTTTGTTTTTTTGTTTTTTTTAATGCTCAAGTAGCAGGGATCTTTATGAACACGCAGTTTTGAAAAGTCGGAGAAGTTACTTTAAGGTCTTAGAACATTTTCATCTATGATTGTATAAGCCTAATAGGTATTTGTTGGTTTGGTTCCACTTGGTCATGCGCAGACAGTCCTGATTCCGCTGTATTACAGCTCATCAGTACAGTTAAACATCCAGTTGATTCCAGACGGGATTGAAACCCGACCGATTTGGCATCAGTTAAAGATTCTATCTCTAAGCTATAGTTATTTAATGTCGAATTTTTGTATCGGACACCAAGTGAGGATCGAACTCAATTTTCAGTAGTAATGGCTAACTGTTGTATATCGACAAACAATAAACACGCATATATATATGAATATAAGTTATATTTTTATTAATGACGATGAACCGTGTAGCCTAGGGAACAGAGAGTGAGAGAGCGCGCTTCTAAAGGTTGACGGGAGGGTAGTCGTATCTGTTGTGTCTCTCGCTCTCTCCTGCTACTCTGGTCTGTCTGTCTGGTGAATCCGTGCGCCGAGGTCTTTTTATAATCTCCAAACCGGGACTTTTTCTTCCGGTTTTTGCCTCGCCCACGCACGCCCACGTAATTCTCAGAGACACCTGTTCTGTTTGCCTCTGTAGCCATTTCGGCTACTGCCGGAAATAAGGTCAAACAAACATCCGTTCCTTTCAACGACCGGAAACACCCCCGCTTGCATCAGCCTTCCTCGGGTGGGGCCAGATTGTTATATTACATAACCAAACAAGGCTCAGAAACTATTTACCAATGGCGAGGCGCCTGCACCATAACAAAAAGTCATGGGTCCACATTTCATTGCATTTTCTGAAAATCAACAGCAGTAACAACTAAAATGGGCAGTACATGTAACTCGAAAAGAAAAGAACATGATCAATACGCTGACTTTCCACGTGACTTCGAGCAAAATGTTTGACAGGAAACCCTCGTCAATACTCGGGGTAGAGGCGATAACAGGTACTGTACTTAGGAAACCTTCTCCTTCTTCGACGTGCCCTGTCCTTTCAGGACGTAGGCGATCATGGCCTTCCACATCTCCCTATCCCTGGTGGCTCTTAGCACGTTTTCTCCTGTAACGTCTCGCAGCCCCACGTTCTGTTATCTACCTTGATCAGACCTTCAAATATGTAATCCGCTGCTTTCCCCTGTATCTTCTTCCCTCTATTTGCCCTGTTAGTATCAGATTCTCCAATCCCTCCTTCCTCATTGCATGTCCCAGGACCTTCAGTTGTCTCTCCCTGATGCTCAATATTAATTTCCTTTTTGTTTCCATTCTTTCCAACACCTCGTTATTGCTCACATGTTCGGTTCACGATATCCGCAGCATCCTTCTGTAGAACCACATTTCAGCTGTTTCACGTTTTCTCTTCATCTTTGTTGATATTTTCCAACATTCATTTCCATATTGAAGAACTGACATCACATAGCAATCCAGTATTCTCTTCTTTGTTTCTATTGAAATTGTCCTGTTTCTTAATACTCTTCTCAGCTCCTGGAATGCATCCTTGTGCTTTTGGATCTCAGGAATATAAATGTATGGAAACTGCTGTGACCACAAAGTGAGGGGTCAGTTTATATATTGATTGTAATATGGAACTGATCCCCCACTTTATATCCAGTATGCTTCTGTAGAAGCACATTTCAGCTGTTTCACGTTTTCTCTTCATCTTTGTTGATATTTTCCAACATTCATTTCCATATTGAAGAACTGACATCACATAGCAATCCAGTATTCTCTTCTTTGTTTCTATTGAAATTGTCCTGTTTCTCAATACTTTATTCAGCTTCTGGAGCGCGTCCTTTGCCATGCCAATTCGCCTTTGGATCTCTGTATCGCACTTTCCGTTTTCAGTTAGAACACTTCCCAGGTATCTAAATTTTCGTACTTGCTTGATTTTAACACCCCCCACCTGTATTTGGCACTTTGGGCTGCTCTTTTTTTTGATGACCATGCATTTTCATTCAGTTTATTTGAAGTCCCTTCTTGTCACTCTCTTCAGCTACCTTCTGTAGGAGGTTTTGTATTTTCCTATCCCTGTCTGCAATCAGCACTGTGTCGTCTGCGTATCTTATGTTGTTCAGACTGTGACCTCCGATGACAAATTCTGGCATAACATCTAGGGTCCTCAAAATATATCACTGTACATGTTAAATAGATCCGGTGAAAATATACGTCCCTGTCTTATCCTGAAAAAAAGGTTTTTGAAAGAGAAAGATTTTACAGATTTTAGCCGAAAGTAAAACAGGCTGCACAGTCAATTCATGCCAAATGTTTATTTTCTTATTATTACCATTGCTAATATTGACTGTTTTCTCACTCTTGTGTAACAAAAAGTGAGAGCCTTCGGAATAAGTCGTCATCTTCAGTCATCCTGTTCTTTTATTTTTTTTTTTTCTTTCGCCTCATTGACGATTTGCCCATATTTTTTTTAACCTCGGTAATCCCGTTGAGTTTTGCAACACTATCACCTTGCATGGGATATACTATTTAAAAAAATACACACTATTTCCCGGAAGTTAATAAAATCAGCCATTTTCTTTTATCATTTCACCTCGAGAAAGAAAGTATAACCACTAAGACACAAGAGCTTACTGAGTGAGAAATAATAGCAAACGGAAAAGAGCTCCTCGGATTAACTCTCACATCAGACCTCAAGGGAATAACAATTTCCCATACCATTCATCTCACAGCTCACCATATTTTATCTTCTCTTGGACACCTTCTTTATTCACCTGTTGATAGCGGACTTCTCGAACATTTTTTGTCGAAAGACGCTTTCAAGGTTGACAACGGAAGAAACAGCTTTCAAAAGTGGGGGTGGCTCGCTCAAGTTCCCAATCACTTGTTTGCCAATCATCGAGGCATTTATCTCGAGATTTTGTGAAGCACCAGAAAATGTTATAGGGAGATGCGATTTTATGCCTTTCTCAACTGGTTATGCAGCTCCGGCACTAATCTACTTAGACACACTCAATCGTATACTTTCTTAACTATGTGGAAAATACCAACTGAAATTCTAAGTTCTTTAGTGACAGTTGTATATTTTAAGAGACTTGAGGCAACAGAAATAGGATTCTACAGAAGGATGTTGAGGATATCTTTGACTGAAGATGTGAGTAACGAGGAAGTTTTAGACAAAATAGAAACAAAGGGATGCTTATACTTAGGATCAAAATAAAACAAGTTGAAACTTTTAGCGCACATAAGGGTGAAAAGAGGCTTGGAGAATTTGACACTCATGGGACGTATTAAAAAGGAAAAGAGTAAAATTTCTAAGCATTGCTTAGATGTGGTACAAGGCCAATAGTATGGGGTACTCAGTGAGGATCGAAATCACTACTCAGTCAAAATAGGTTCATAGCGAGACACGCTTGCTAACCATTACACCACGTCGAGGTGCCCAAAGAGGGGCAGAGAAACAGCTAGTATCCTACCTAAATGGTTGGCAGAACAGGACTTATGAGAGACTAGCAGTATAGCCCGGCGTTGCTCGGGTATAATGAAAGCTTTAAAACTAATCCATGGTCCTGGAGCTCAGACTCTTTGGATGTTGGCACGAAAGACTAAAAAGTAATAGCTGTCTCCAGTTAAAGCGAAACCGTAGACTGAAAGAAAAATGAATGGATGTAAGTCAAATTGTGATTTCCTGGTATCGATATCAAATAAGTTTTTTCGTCGTAAACTGAATTTTGAATGCTAAATAAGTCCTCTGAGTCAATGGTATCTTGGCTGAGACTAAGAACTACAATTATACCTACTTATAGCCAAACCCGATGCAAAAACTAAAATAAAAGGACTGAAAAAATACAGACATACAGGCAGATAAACAGACACACACACAAACATCTTGCCTTTTATATATATATATTATCGATTTTCTGCACTATTGTAAGAACTGTAACCTTGAAACTTCTGAATATCGTTTCTTATGTCGTTGTCTATGAGTTTATCAAATTTGATTAAAATCGGACCACTCCTTCTATAACCTGATTTTTTCGATTAGCTAAGAACACTCGCAGACGTTTATAGTACAACTGTGTAAATTTTCAAGAAAATCGGTTCAGCCGTTTCGGAGTCTATAGGTAACGGGGACACACACAGGCACACACACACAGAGACAAAGTTCCATTTATAAATAAGTTTAGATAGCAAACAGACAAACTTTACTAAGAGCTACAAACGACATGAAGTTGTGGAGAGTCATGATCGCTCACGTACTAAAGAGACTCGGCAAGAAGAAGAAGAAGAAGAAGAAGAAGATGAAGAAGAAGAAGAAGAAGAAGAAGAAGAAGAAGAAGAAGAAGAAGAAGAAGAAGAAGAAGAAGGAAGGAGGAGGAAGGAAGGAAGAAGAAGAAGGAGAAGAAGAAGAAGAAGAAGAAGAAGAAGAAGAAGAAGAAGCTCTTAAAATCACAAAATTAAATTTAAAAAATAAAATTATAAATAAAGCAATCAGTCAGGCTGCCAACAGCAACCCGAATAAGCACCACAAACATATCTTCACTCCCCAACAAAATGCACGTCTATTTTTCTTTATCAGGAATGAAAATGTAAAAAAAAAGAAAAAAAAATATGGCGCTGCGGGTGGATAGTGAAAAAGAGAACGACAAAGAAGAGAGAGGTGCTGAGGACAATGTGGGAGAGAAGTAAATAGTGGGCAGGGGAGAAGGAAGATAAAGAAGATTAAAAGTTGGTGGTGGGTGGCTGGGACGTACAGACGGAAACAAAGCAACTGTAGTAGTCAGATGGGGTGGAGTCGGTTTGAGTAAAAGCGTCGGTGAACACGGAGGGGGGTCGTATTAAGAGGCGGCTGGTGTGGGCTGAGGCTTCTTTTGGTGTAACCGGGACTTCGGCGTACTGTTATGAGTAGTAATTGAATGGTCTCGGGGCACTGCATTGTAATTAAGGCATATTAGACAATGTCCAGTGATGTTCAAGATTTATGTTGACAAAAATCTTTATGGGAGTCAAGGTGGAGAAGGGCTTGGCCAAGTTCGGTACTGATGGAGTGGGCCGAGAAAGAAAAGATGCGGTACGAATTTGTGAGAAAGAGAAAAGGAGAGAAAGCCGGGAATGAAACGAGAAGGAAGACGAAGGTCGGAGGTGGGAGAAAGATCTGGATTGAAACGTTTCACCTCCTACCCAGCTTCATCTTTATTTTCCGACATATTTTTATCGGCGCCATCTTTGTGTCCTTTACTTCCTCTTGTTTGTTTGTTTTGGGTTGTTTGTTTTTCGTTCATTTTATTTTTCTTCTCTTTTCACTTCTTTTTTTTTTGTCTCCTTCATTGCATTTACGTCTAATATTTCATTCTATAAAATTTTTTTGCTTTTTTTTTTTTCATTCTTTGAGTTGTTCTTTCATTTTTTCTTCGTTTTCTTCTGTACATATTTTCGTTCTTCTGTTTTTAATTACTTTCTTTTTTTTATTCTTTTTCTTTCTGTTCTTTTTCTTTCCTTTTACTTCTTTGTTTTTACTCTTGTTTTTGTTTTTTTCGCTCCCATTATTTTTATTTTTTTCTTTCTTTTTTATTTTTTTCTTTCTTTTTATTTTCTTTTCGGATTTTTGTGCTTTGCTTCTTTGTCTTTTCTTTTCTTTTCGCTCCATCTATTTTCTTTCCTTCTTTATTTATTTATTTATTTATTCCTTTCTTTCTTTCTTTCTTCTTTCTTTTTTCTTTCTTTCTTTCTTACTTTTTCCTTCTTTCTTTCTTTGTTCTTTCTTTCTTTCTTTTTTCATTTTTTCGTTTTCTTTTCGGCTTTTTGTCCTTTTTCTTTTTTTTTTCGCTCCAACTATTTTCTTTCTTTCTTTCTTTCTTTTTCTTTCTTTCTTTTTCTTTCTTTCTTTCTTTAATTATTTATTTATTTCTTCCTTTCTTTCTTTTATTTCTTTTCATTTTCTTTTCGGCTTTTTGCACTTTTGCTTCTTTGTTTTTCTTTTTCTTTTCGTGCCAACTATTTTCTTTTTTCTTTCTTTCTGTCTGTCTTTATTTATTTATTTATTCCTTTCATTCTTTCTTTTTCTTCCTTTCTTTCTTTCTTTCTTTTCATTTTCTTTTCGGATTTTTGTTCTTTTGCTTCTTTGTTTTTTCTTTTCTTTTCCTTTTCTTTTCATTATTTTTTTTCTTTCTTTTCATTATCTTTTTCTTTCTTTTTCCCCCTCTTTTCGGTTTTTGTCTTTTCACTTCTTCCCACTAGTTTTTCTTTCTTTTTTTTTTTTACTTTTTCTTTCTTTTCTTTCTTATTTCAGATTTTAGTTATTTCACTGTTTTGTTTTTTCTGTTTCTTTTCGTTCCCGGAATTCTTTATTTATTTCTATGTTTTCTTTTTCTATTTTCTTTTTCTATTTTCTTTTTCTCTTTTACTTTGTTTTTGCTTCTGTTGCATTTTCTGTTATTTTCTTTTAGTTTTTGTATAAATTCTTTTTTATTTTTATTTTCCAATCTTCTTCATGTTTTTTTTTTCATGCTTTACATTTTTCGTTTTTTTTCTTTTTCTTTTTCTTTTTCTTTTTCTTTTTCTTTTTCTTTTCAGGTCCTTTCCTTTTCTCATTTCTCTTTATCTCTATCATATAACTCTTTTATTGTTCGCATTCTCTTTCAAATATTCTTTTTACGTTTCTTATTCTTTTTCTGTTTTTTTCTTTTTGTTATTTTTAAACCTTTTTTTCACTTTTGAATTTCATTTTTTTCTTTCATTTTTGAATTTCTCCTTTTTGCTTACACTTTGAAATTTCTTCTTTTTTCTTTTACTTTTGAATTTCTTTTTTGTTTCACTTTGGAATTTCTTTTTTTTTTACTTTTGAATTTCTCCTTTTGTCTTTCACTATAAAATTTCTTCTTTTTTCTTTTACTTTTGAATTTTTTTTTTCACTTTGGAATTTCTTCTTTTTTATTTCACTTCAGAATTTTTTATTTTTTATTTCACTTTTGAATTTCTTCTTTTTTTCACTTTTGAATTTTTTCCTTATATTTACTTTTGAATTTCTTTTTTCTTTCACTTTGGAATTTCTTCTTTTTTTTTATTACTTTTGAATTTCTCCTTTTCTTCTTTCAATATTGAATTTCTTCTTTTTCTTTCACTTTTGAATTTCTCCTTGTTTCTTTCGTTTTTGAATTTTTTCTTTTTTTCTTTTGCTTTTGAATTTCTGCTTTTTTTCACTTTTGAATTTCTTTTTTTCTTTCATATTTGAATTTCTTCTTTTTTCTTTCACTTTTGAATTTCATCTTTTCTTCTTTCGCTTTTGAATTTGTTCTTTTTTCTTTCACTTTTGAATTTCTTTTTTCTTTCATATTTGAATTTCCCCTTTTTTTACTTTGAATTTCTTTTTGTGTTCGCTTTTGAATTTTTTTTTTCTTTCACATTTTGAATTCATTCTTTTCTTTCACTTTTGAATTTCTCCTTTTTTTTCACTTTTGAATTTCTCCTTTTTTTTCTTTCGCTTTTGAATTTCTCCTTTTTTCTTTCACTTTTGAATTGGTTCTTTTTTTCTTTCACTTTTGAATTGGTTCCTTTTTCTTTCACTTTTGTATTTCTTTTTTCTTTCGCTTTTGAATTTCTTTTTTCTTTCATATTTGAATTTCTTCTTTTTTTCTTTCACCTTTTGAATTTCTCCTTTTCTTCTTTCGCTTTTGAATTTCTCTTTTTTTTTTCTTTCGCTTTTGAATTTCCCCTTTTTTTACTTTTGAATTTCTTTTTTCTTTCACTTTTGAATTTCTCCTTTTTTTTCACTTTTGAATTTCTGTTTTTTTTCTTTTGCTTTTGAATTTCTTCTTTTTTTCTTTCACTTTTGTATTTCTCATTTTTTCTTTCGCTTTTGAATTTCTTTTTTTTCTTTCATATTTAAATTTCTTCTTTTTTCTTTCACTTTTGAATTTCTCCTTTTTATTTCACTTTTGAATTTCTCCTTTTCCCTAGCTTTTTTATCTGAATTTTTTTAATCTTTCTTTTCTTTGTCGTTTTTCATTTTTTCTTTTTCTTTTTTTTATTTATCTATTTTTTTTTCTTGAATCGTACTTTTGTCTTATTTATCTCACTTTTTTCGTATTTTTCATTATTTCTTTTTTCGCTTCTTTCTCTCTCTCACTTTTCGTTTAAAAATCTCTTTTTTCCCTTCTTATTCTAATTTCATTCATTTTAAACTTTTTCTTTCAGTTTGGCTCCCCTAACTTCATTCTTTGTCTTTTCTTTTTCTTCTCGCTCCCTGTTTTTTTTTTCTTGTTTCGCTTTTTTTATTACTCCTTCATCTCCCACCCTTCTACCTATTTTCTTTTTCTTCTTTTTTTTTTTTTTTTTTCCTTCAGGATAAAGCGTGAAACTGGGGTTTCGGTTTGGAGTGGAGATTAGCTGGGGAAAGGACAAAAGAAGATGGCCTATCGAAAGATTCCCAATTCGCAACTTAAGTCTGATATTTCGTGGGCCATATTACACCAACCCGGCTTTTCTCTCTTTGTCATGTCGACGCTTGCATGTGCACGTGTCAAACGAGCGCGCTCACTCGTTACACAAACACATACACACGCGCACGCGCGCAAGCACACACAGGAACGCGTACGCGAACACTTCCAGAGAACCATACCTAGACATTCGTTCACAACGATACGTACTTGTACACATGCAGACCCCCCACAATAATTAAGGGACTTTCCTTTATATGTATTTCACTCTGAAATTTATACGCTGTTTATAATGTGGAGGCATTATCACAATTATATGAACACTATCACATAAACACTAGCAGCCAAAGTAATAGTCATTAACAGATGAACACATACAGGCAATGTCTCGAAAAATACTATCAAGCAAAGAAATAAAATTACCGCAATTATTCATGTTTAATACGCACCCAGAACTTTGGGTAACAAAATTCTAAAACCAAAAAAAAAAAAACATTTTAAAACAATAATACTTTTAAAAATGTGTAGCAGATAAATTTAAGCTTAATTTAACTATGCCTTCTGTTTGCATCAACTAAAAATAAAAATGTACCTAACTTACATTTCTACACAGTTTCGTATCCCAAAAAAAGATAGACTAAACTATCGCCCGGTTCACACTCCACCAACCTCTATTGAACAGGTGAAGAGGCTCATCCCTTGTTTCCTGTTTAGGATGCGGTTTCCGGTTTTTCTTTTCTTTTCCAATCTTTTCCCTCTTCTTTTTTTTTTTCAATTGGAGTAGATAGACTAAATTATCGCCCGGTTCACACTCCACCCACGTCTATTGAACAGGTGAAGAGGCTCATCCCTTGTTTCCTGTTTAGGATGTGGTTTCCGGTTTTTCTCTTCTAATCTTCTCACTCTTATGTAGCCCCCTGCACATCAGTGGCGTTACCGCCTTGCTTGGGGGGTGATATGATTAAAAAAAAAAACAAAAAAAACAAATCGAATTAAAAAACAAAAAAACAAATCGAATTTTAGAGAAATACACTACCGGCCATAATACACTATACACTACCGGCCACCCCAGTTTTTTTTTAAAGAAATGATGTATTTCATACTATTTTTAGTATTTATTGCCAAGTGGATAATTCTAAATGAAAATAGAATGGTTCTTCTGTTATTATTACTTTGCAGAATTTTACAAAGCAAGGAAGCAAAGATAAACTCGTCCGAATCATCCTAAATTTTCTTCATTCTTTCATTGATGAAACTGCAATATAGGCAATTATTAAATATTTAAAATTCATTTGATGCACATGTTATTGTGCAGTATTAACAAATGAACCATTCTATTTTCATTTACAATTATTCACTTGGCAATAAATACTAAAAAATATTGTGAAATACATCATTTTTTTTAACCTTGGGTTGCCTAATAATTATGGCCGGTAGTGTAGACTTTTAATTAATCAAATAGATTATTTTATCACTTTAAACGTTATTTTTAGTTTATTTAAGTAGACGTTCCGTTTATTTATTAAACAGTGTCTTGATATATTTTTGTCTACCGGCATGAAGGGTAGTTTGTGTTCACCTCTGCTGTAGCCAGGTATTGAACTCACAACTCTGTTGGTCAAGTTACTGGATTCAACCAACACTTTCATCCTCTGGGCCATACTTACCTGGCACATTTTGTGTCGGGTAGGGACCAAAAATCATCTCTCAGTTGGGTCTCTGTCCTCGAAGTGCGGCTCAGTTGTAGCTCTGTCTGCTTATTAAAAAAATCATACTGTGTAGATGCCCGGTCTCGGGGAACAGTGTCCCGAGGCCGCGCTACCCCATACAGCAGAGGGGTGGACCAGGTGCTCGTCACTGAGGTCAGCGCAACCGGCGGTTTAGGGAACTGGGAAAATTTTGTTCCTTCGCCCGTTCGTACGTATCTGGGCTCCATACGTTAAAAACCGACCTTGTGTCACATCTCGCTCCAGTGGGGAAGTAGGGCAAGTATCTTTATCCTCTGGGCCATGTGTCCTACAGATGAGGTCAACAAAAACTTTGAGAGTTGAGTTAAAGGTAGATAACTAATGCCGAAACATCTGAAAGAGTCATGGTTCATGGTACTGGAACAATCTACCCAGGTGAACGAAACAAAGGATTCAGTTCGAAATTTCACTCACCTTAAGACCTGAGCATAACACGGCCGAAACATCACGAATATGGAGAAAAGATGAGGACAACAAACCATACAATGTAAATAGAGTAGAAAATTACAATACTTCGTCACAGAAATATAGGCCTTGCGGTAATCCAAGTTGTGCTGAGATTCCTAATTTTTCCTGCAATTTTCCAGGATCATTTTATTTATTAGTAGTCGACCATTACAACCATATGAACCTCCTTGACATCCCTTATGTTTCAGGGGCTAGTCACTCAGTTAAGTGCCATACGTGATACACGCTTTGGGCGATCATGTCTCGAAAGTGACATGACTGACTGGGAAGAAGATTAACCCGCAGTAAGTTGCCATTGCATTCTGCGGTAGACTGGTTGCCAGCCAAGGCTATAGAACCCAATCGGCTAGAGCGAGAAGAGATGTATTATATTATCACGTAGTAATTAGTGGAGGGGAACAGTTTATTATTTCATAACAATAGAAAACCGATCCCGCAATTTATGGCCAGTAGAAACCTTAATCATGATTCCAACTATTATATTCAGTCAGTCAGTTAAGTGTCATACGTGATACACGCTTTGGGCGATCATGTCTCGAAAGTGACATGACTGACTGGGTAGAAGAATAACCCGCAGTAAGTTGCCATTGCTTTCTGCGGTAGACTGGTTGCCAGCCAAGGCTATAGAACCTCAATCGGCTAGAGCGAGAAGAGATATATTATATTATCACGTAGTAATTAGTGGAGGGGATCAGTTTATTATTTCATAACAATAGAAAACCGATCCCCCACTTTATGACCAGTAGAAACCTTAATCATGATTCCAACTATTATATTCAGTCAGTCAGTTAAGTGTCATATGTGATACACGCTTTGGGCGATCATGTCTCGAAAGTGACATGACTGACTGGGTAGAAGAATAACCCGCAGTAGGTTGCCATTATTTTCTGCGGTAGACTGGTTGCCATCCAAGGCTATAGAACCCAATCTGTTCTGTTATTAAACCTAAGAAGAGACAGATTAATACATTTCCTAAAGGCATTTGTGCGTTGGTGAATGCAAGAAATTACTACTGGAATTCGAGGGGTTTCAGGCGAAAAAAGTGCAAGTAATTTCTTTAATTTTTTTTCCAAAAAAAAGGAGCATTTCGGTGCTGCAAAAACTGTATCTCACCAGTAAAACAAAGTAAAGATTTGGTAGGGTAGTGAAAGAGGTTCGGCTGAATCAGACAGATATATATTCGTCAAACTATTTTATTTTGAGAAATATTGCCATTGGTCAATATTGTTGATCTCGGAAATAGAAACCACACAAAATAAATGAACAACAATCAGCATTTGAGATAGAAAAAGAAATATATAAACATAAAAGTTACAAACTTGAACGCAGGTTAGTACTCCAGGAATACAGTTAGTACGAAGTATATATACAAGTCTCTGAAGTGAAGACATAGTATGTTTAGTAAGTCCGCGTCGAAAACTGATGGGTGCTGTGTAGAGCTCAGGGCTACTATGAACTACCGACGCTGTATTCTCCTTGAAACCACGGTATCTGACGTTTTGCTTCAATGGCAGGAGTATATGTATACTCTAGACGAGTCTATTATCCTGGAAAAAAGGGGAGACCTCACAACAGTCACTATCATATATACAGAAAACAAATAAACTGTTGTTTTTTCTTCAAAAATTAGGCATTTCTGTACAGCAAAAACCATAGGTTCCCAACCTTTTTGCTGCGATTACCCCAAAATACAATTTCACTATTATTCATTACCCCCAATGAACAAATACCCATAATATAGAAAAAGAAGTAATTATATTTTCATACATCAAAAGCAGACAAAGTTAATGGAAATTATTCAATACATTAGTACCAATCTATAACAATCAGAAGTATAGTAGCCGTAACCTAGCTGTGATTCTTAATGTGAGTGTTGAGTTTGTATTGCCTGTGCCAGTTTATTTATTCTTGGCTTTGTGACTGAAAGGGCTATTCGGGCGTCTTTTGCCACGTTGAATCTGATACGTTTCTTGATTTTCATTCCAAAGACAGTAGAAAAAGCTTGTTCACATAGATAAGTGGTTGAAAATCCTATGAGAATTTGTTCTGCTCTAGAGACTAGTGTTGGTATATCCTGCAGATGAGAGATCCAAAAGGTGTCTAGACCAGGCTTGGTCTCAAACAAAAGCTTACATGCATTGAATGTGTGAAATTCTTCTTTTGCTGGATAGTCCTCATCAGGAATGATACCTTCACTCACAAGATATGGATTTCTTACCCATTCATTGTTGGAATTATTCAAGTTTGGAAAGTACTTACGTAATTTTCCATGAGACCATTTAGGCTTGAAAGAAAGATACTTTAAGAGAGATTGGGGTAGGGGTAATTCTTCCTTGAAATCTTGTCTCGTTTATCTTTTGGCACAGTGTGAAATTATAAGCTGATTGCCTCTTCCCAAACCAAAATCCATTACCCCCAAAATATGGGCTCATTACCTCCACTGGGGTAATTTACCCCGGGGTTGGGAACCATGGCCATAAACTGTAGCTCACTAGGAAAAAGTAAGGTCATTTTCAGATTCAATGCTCTCAAATTATCTGAAAAGCATGTTTGGTTTCTAGACGACGTTTCAAATTTTTTTTGTTGTTGATCAGTGTAATGTATGGTAGCTGCGATATGCTTGTATGAAAAGAAATGATTTGGGCATTCTGTTACATTTTAGAGCAAGAACAAGTCTATCTTAAAATACCTACACTTGGCATCACCAACTTTGCAAGATCAGTGGCTGAAAAAAGGGTAACAATTTTAGCTATTTCTGAGCTAGATATGTACTTTTTGTCACTTTTTGTCACTTTTACTTATAAGTAACAAGCGTAGAAATACAATAGCGCATTACTTTCATTACAGGAAGTACATCGCCGGAAGTTTCAGTAAAGGAAGAAAATTGACCAAAAATCGACCGAAATTTGTTGTCCTACGCCGAAAGACATTCAGCAGTTAATTACATGACTGCGTTAGTGTTACGAGAGAGAAAAGGTGCAAGATATAGTTCGTTTTTTATGTACCTTCAAATAAAAAAGTTAGGTTTCTTCAATAACTAATTGTTGATTTGAGTTCAGCATATACATTGCTTAGAGTTAAATGACCATGAATATACCATATTCCATATATGAAGAAGAAAGATAACACATGTTTTTTTCCTCTTCATTTTCGTTACTGTTCTTTACGTTTAATTTATATTTCCAACGTTTTTGTCCTGATGAGATATTGGACCAAAGGGCCTTAGGAACTGTCAGTAAATTCTTTGTTTTTAAAATAGTATACAAATTTATACCTCCAAGCATTTGGGCGATATTGGTTTTTATAGGGTTAAGAGCAGAATTTTAATAGTAATTTGTTGTTTGGTAGTGAGAGGTATGTGGCTTGACCCTTGAGTTATTAGTCGTAAGTGGGGGAGGGGGAAGTAACTGCTTAGCCAAATTTAAAAAAAAACCTTATTGTGGCTAATTGGAAGAAAAGGATACTTATTGCAATTTATACTTATTTCTATAACGACACATACTAATGATCTCCCACCGTTTATTTAGGAGTATATTCTGCTATTGAAATTTCAAAACTTTAGTTTTTTCCGTATCGGTTTTCATAGGTTTAAGCTAGCGGAATTTTAGTAGTAATTTCTTCTTTGTTAGTGGGAAGTATGTGGCTTGATCCTTGAGTTAGTAGTGGTAGGTAGGGGGAAGTAACTGATTAGCCAAATTTTTAAAAAAGCCTTATTGTGCCTAATTGGAAGAATAGGATACTTATTGCAAGTTATACTTATTTCTATGACGACACATACTAATGATCTCACTCCGTTTATTTAGGAGTATATTCTTCTATTGAAATTTCAAAACTTTAGTTTTTTCCGTATCGGTTTTTATAGGTTTAAGCTAGCGGAATTTTAGTAGTAATTTCTTCTTTGTTAGTGGGAAGTATGTGGCTTGATCCTTGAGTTAGTAGTGGTAGGTAGAGGGGGAAGTAACTGATTAGCCAAATTTTTAAAAAAGCCTTATTGTGCCTAATTGAAAGAATAGGATACTTATTGCAAGTTATACTTATTTCTATGACGACACATACTAATGATCTCACTCCGTTTATTTAGGAGTATATTCTGATATGGTCATTTAACCCTAAGCAACAAAGGACGGTCACTGGTGCGCAGGAGGTTACAGTGAGAAAAAATACGGTGTATAGCGGATGCCTTAGAAAGGATAAAAGGTGGATTAGATTTAGGGAGGTGAATGAGAAGAGAGAAGTATAAAGCGACAAAACTTTCGAGGTAACGTCTGAAGGAACGTGTCCACAACATTGTAAATACGCTGCCTTGTGTTTCATTAACAGAATATATATAATGTATAATAACGTGCATTCATCATCTAAACTAGTCTATTTTATATATACTAATGTTCACTTAACAAAAGACCCAAGAGCCACTCAAGGTAGGGGGTTACTAGGTGGTATTGTATGAGCGTGAGAAATGATTTAAAAAATAGTTAATAAATTCCAGTATTCATCGTCTAAATTAGTGATTCTCAATTCAGTTAAGGAAAAATACGAAACCATTTTTATTCCTTTTATCCATATTGAATGCAATGTCAATCGTTTTCTTTTGTTTTCTTAATTCCTGTTCTTTTATTCTTCTCACTCCTTAAAAATGTTTTTCTTTTTCTCATATTCTTTCACACTCAGTAATCCCTAGTGTCTTAGTGGCTTTATTGCCTTGCTTCTGCCTTCTTAATTCCTGTTCTTTTATATTCCTCTCTCCTTTATAATGTTTCTCTTTTTCTCATATTCTATCATACTCAGTAATCCCTTGTGTCTTAGTGGCTTTATTGCCTTGTTTCTGCCTTCTTAATTCCTGTTCTTTTATTCTTCTCTCTCCTTAGAAATTTTTTCTTTTTCTCATATTCTTTCACACTCAATAAGCCCTTGTGTCTTAGTGGCTTTATTGCCTTGCTTCTGCCTTCTTAATTCCTGTTCTTTTATTCTTCTCTCTCCTTAAAAATGTTTTTCTTTTTCTCATATTCTTTCACACACAGTAATCCCTAGTGTCTTAGTGGCTTTATTGCCTTGCTTCTGCCTTCTTAATTCCTGTTCTTTTATTTTCCTCTCTCCTTTATAATGTTTCTCTTTTTCTCATATTCTATCATACTCAGTAATCCCTTGTGTCTTAGTGGCTTTATTGCCTTGTTTCTGCCTTCTTAATTCCTGTTCTTTTATTCTTCTCTCTCCTTAAAAATGTTTTTCTTTTTCTCATATTCTTTCACACTCAATAATCCCTAGTGTCTTAGTGGCTTTATTGCCTTGCTTCTGCCTTCTTAATTCCTGTTCTTTTATTCTTCTCTCTCCTTAAAAATGTTTTTCTTTTTCTCATATTCTTTCACACACAGTAATCCCTAGTGTCTTAGTGGCTTTATTGCCTTGCTTCTGCCTTCTTAATTCCTGTTCTTTTATATTCCTCTCTCCTTTATAATGTTTCTCTTTTTCTCATATTCTATCATACTCAGTAATCCCTTGTGTCTTAGTGGCTTTATTGCCTTGCTTCTGCCTTCTTAATTCCTGTTCTTTTATTATTCTCTCTCCTTAAAAATGTTTTTCTTTTTCTCATATTCTTTCACACTCAGTAATCCCTAGTGTCTTAGTGGCTTTATTGCCTTGCTTCTGCCTTCTTAATTTCTTTTCTTTTATTCTTCTCTCTCCTTAGAAATTTTTTCTTTTTCTCATATTCTTTCACACTCAATAATCCCTTGTGTCTTAGTGGCTTTATTGCCTTGCTTCTGCCTTCTTAATTCCTGTTCTTTTATTCTTTTCTCTCCTTAATAATGTTTTCTTTTTCTCATATTCTTTCACACTCAATAATCCCTTGTGTCTTAGTGGCTTTATTGCCTTGCTACTGCCTTCCTTCTTAATTCCTGTTCTCTTATTCTTTTCTCTCCTTAATAATGTTTTCTTTTTCTCATATTCTATCACACTCAGTAATCCCTTGTGTCTTAGTGGCTTTATTGCCTTGCTTCTACCTTCTTAATTCCTGTTCTCTTATTCTTCTCTCTCCTTAAAAATGTTTTCTTTTTCTCATATTCTTTCACACTCAATAATCCCTTGTGTCTTAGTGGCTTTATTGCCTTGCTTCTACCTTCTTAATTCCTGTTCTCTTATTCTTCTCTCTCCTTAATGATCTTTTTCATTGTTTATATTCTTTTATTCTTTAAACCCCTAACCCCACCACCCACCCACTGCGTCTTATTAGTGGTTTTATTGTCTTGTTTGGAGTGAAATTATTTATTAAAAAAAAACATAGTTAAATGAAGTGAGGGTAATATTTTTCAGGTACAACCCTTTGCAAAATTACCTTAACGTTTTGACAACGTTGAAGGTGAACGGTCAGTTTGTGTGTCAGGTAAATAGCTGATGCCATCGTTTGAAAAACATCACCACAAAAATGTTCCACCAATTCAGATTTTACAGCAAAGATCCGCCATGCTCAAAGAGCAAAAGAATCTTCATTCTCTTCATATTTCATTTTTACAAAAAAAAAATATTCACCTTGAGAACCTCTTCTCGACAACCGCTACTTTGTGAAAGAGACTCCGGAGTGTATACTTTCCCGAACGCTACACACTTAACCTCTTTATGTCTCAAATATATCGTTATCTATCCTCCATAGCCTCATAAACATTACTTCCTCCTTCTACGTCCCTAGCTCTCGCTCATTCATTCATTAACAATCTAGCTTGAGCGGCTCTTTAAGTGAACAGGAGAAAATAACAGCAAAAATATACTGACTTATCAATTTATCTGTATAAATGATAACAAATCGCGCATGAATATTAAACAAATGTCCAGGGATTTGCACGCAAGTATGAAAACTTCATATCCCACTCATATTGGAGTAGATAGATTAAACTATCGCCCGGTTCACACTCTACCCACGTCTATTGAACAGGTGAAGAGGTTCATCCCTTGTTTCCTCTCTACGATGTGGTTTCCGGCTTTCTCTTTTCCAATCTTTTCACTCTTTTCTTTTTTTTAATTTTCTTTTTTTTTCAATTGGAGTAGATAGACTAAACTATCGCCCGGTTCACACCCACCCACGTCTATTGAACAGGTGAAGAGGCTCATCCCTTGTTCCCTGTTTAGGATGTGGTTTCCGGCTTTCTCTTTTCCAATCTTTTCACTCTTTTCTTTTTTTCTTTTTTTTTCAATTGGAGTAGATGGACTAAACTATCGCCCGGTTCACACTCCACCCACGTCTATTGAACAGGTAAAGAGGCTCATCCCTCGTTCCCTGTCTACGATGTGGTTTCCGGCTTTCTCTTTTCCAATCTTTTCACTCTTTTCTTTTTTTCTTTTTTTTTTCAATTGGAGTAGATGGACTAAACTATCGCCCGGTTCACACTCCATCCACGTCTATTGAACAGGTGAAGAGGCTCATCCCTTATTCCCTGTTTAGGATGTGGTTTCCGGCTTTCTCTTTTTCAATCTTTTCACTCTCACGTAGCTCCCTGCGAATCAGTGGTGTTACCGCCTTGCTCGGGGTGATATGATTAAAAAAAATCTAGAAATTTGATTTGACTCTTTTGTTTATGTTATAGTGGAACATCCTATCACACCCCATAATGGAATGTTCTAGTCTATAAGGGACAGTGACGAGAAGCAACCGGGACAGAAGCAATACGTCAGAATCGAAGGCATTCTCTACTTGGTATTATTTCGCTTCTATTCGTTGATTGCTATTGTGTATCTCATGGTTTATTGTACCTCTGTATAATAAATCTCTTCTATCTGTGTTAAGTATCATTCTTACACTTATCTTTTCATTGATATTCCTCTCCAGGATTTATCAGATTAACTGCATATCAACTTCTTGTGGGTCATTTAATGCCAAAATTTAATCATCTTGCAAACTTTGGAGTAATGAAAATATGATACATTATTCTACTTTCGCATTTGAATACATGGTAGATGATACTCAGCTTTTGTGCATATACATATTTAAGTGGATATAATTACTAGATGCGGTGATATGTGTGTTTTATATTGTAGCTTTGTTGGTGTTATGTTGGAACGCAATTTCATTTCTTTAAGAAATTGAAGAACTTTATATGAGCTAATGTCATGAAAAACATCTTTATGTTGGTTGGTTGTTTGGTTGGTGGATTTTGTTTAGCGGCATATCAAACTCTATGGGTGATTTAATGCCAAAATCTAAATATCTAACACAAAACCATAGATCTAAATTAATATGTTTTGAACGCTGTTGTATGCATTAAACTACACATAAAATGTATTGTTGGTCTTTTTTAATAAAAGTGTATTGTTGGCAATTCTACTATGAAAATGTTTTTATACTTTCATAGTGATTTTTTGTTTTGTTTTCTCAGTTAAGTAACAAAATTTTTGTTTCCTCAGTTAAGTAACAAACTTCTCCACGTTAACCCTACATATACAAAAAGTATTCACTCAGGAGAATATTCTACAAAATAGCGGTTGTCAAGAACAAGCTCATAGGGTGAAAGTCCCGTCTCTAAAACGAAATACGAAGAGAATGAAGATTCCTTGGCTCATTGAATGTAGGTCTTAGCTGCCGGGTGTAATTTATATTCATACCCATTAACAATTAAATACGAAGAGAATGATGATGCCCTTGCCCATTGAATGTAGGTCTTAGCTGCCGGGTGTAATTTATATTCATACCCATTAACAATTAAATACGAAGAGAATGATGATCCCCTTGCCCATTGAATGTAGGTCTTAGCTGCCGGGTGTAATTTATATTCATACCCATTAACAATTAAATACGAAGAGAATGATGATACCCTTGCCCATTGAAAATAAATCTTAGGTGACGGGTGTAATTTGAATTCATACACATTAACAATTAAATACGATGAGAATGATGATGCCCTTGCCCATTGAATGTAGGTCTTAGCTGCCGGGTGTAATTTATATTCATACCCATTAACAAATAAATACGAAGAAAATGATGATACCCTTGCCCATTGAATGTAGGTCTTAGCTGCCGGGTGTAATTTATATTCATACCCATTAACAATTAAATACGAAGAGAATGATGATACCCTTGCCTACTGAATGTAGGTCTTAGCTGCCGGGTGCAATTTATATTCATACCCATTAACAATTAAATACGAAGAGAATGATGATACCCTTGCCTACTGAATGTAGGTCTTAGCTGCCGGGTGCAATTTATATTCATACCCATTAACAATTAAATACGAAGAGAATGATGATACCCTTGCCTACTGAATGTAGGTCTTAGCTGCCGGGTGCAATTTATATTCATACCCATTAACAATTAAATACGAAGAGAATGATGATCCCCTTGCCCATTGAATGTAGGTCTTAGCTGCCGGGTGTAATTTATATTCATACCCATTAACAATTAAATACGAAGAGAATGATGATACCCTTGCCTACTGAATGTAGGTCTTAGCTGCCGGGTGCAATTTATATTCATACCCATTAACAATTAAATACGAAGAGAATGATGATACCCTTGCCTACTGAATGTAGGTCTTAGCTGCCGGGTGCAATTTATATTCATACCCATTAACAATTAAATACGAAGAGAATGATGATACCCTTGCCTACTGAATGTAGGTCTTAGCTGCCGGGTGCAATTTATATTCATACCCATTAACAATTAAATACGAAAAGAATGATGATATCCTTGCCTACTGAATGTAGGTCTTAGCTGCCGAGTGCAATTTATATTCATACCCATTAACAATTAAATACGAAGAGAATGATGATGCCCTTGCCCATTGAATGTAGGTCTTAGCTGCAGGGTGTAATTTATATTCATACCCATTAACAATTAAATACGAAGAGAATGATGATACCCTTGCCCATTGAAAATAAATCTTAGGTGCCGGGTGTAATTTGTATTCATACACATTAACAATTAAATACGAAGAGAATGATGATACCCTTGCCCATTGAATGTAGGTCTTAGCTGCCGGGTGTAATTTATATTCATACCCATTAACAATTAAATACGAAGAGAATGATGATCCCCTTGCCTACTGAATGTAGGTCTTAGCTGCCGGGTGCAATTTATATTCATACCCATTAACAATTAAATACGAAGAGAATGATGATACCCTTGCCCATTGAAAATAAATCTTAGGTGACGGGTGTAATTTGTATTCATACACATTAACAATTAATTACGATGAGAATGATGATGCCCTTGCCCATTGAATGTAGGTCTTAGCTGCCGGGTGTAATTTATATTCATACCCATTAACAATTAAATACGAAGAGAATGATGGTACCCTTGCCCATTGAATGTAGGTCTTAGCTGCCGGGTGTAATTTATATTCATACCCATTAACAATTAAATACGAAGAGAATGATGATCCCCTTGCCTACTGAATGTAGGTCTTAGCTGCCGGGTGCAATTTATATTCATACCCATTAACAATTAAATACGAAGAGAATGATGATACCCTTGCCTACTGAATGTAGGTCATAGCTGCCGGGTGCAATTTATATTCATACCCATTAACAATTAAATACGAAGAGAATGATGATACCCTTGCCTACTGAATGTAGGTCTTAGCTGCCGGGTGCAATTTATATTCATACCCATTAACAATTAAATACGAAGAGAATGATGATACCCTTGCCTACTGAATGTAGGTCTTAGCTGCCGGGTGCAATTTATATTCATACCCATTAACAATTAAATACGAAGAGAATGATGATTCCCTTGCCCATTGAATGTAGGTCTTAGCTGCCGGGTGTAATTTATATTCATACCCATTAACAATTAAATACGAAGAGAATGATGATCCCCTTGCCTACTGAATGTAGGTCTTAGCAGCCGGGTGCAATTTATATTCATACCCATTAACAATTAAATACGAAGAGAATGATTATACCCTTGCCTACTGAATGTAGGTCTTAGCTGCCGGGTGCAATTTATATTCATACCCATTAACAATTAAATACGAAGAGAATGATGATACCCTTGCCTACTGAATGTAGGTCTTAGCTGCCGGGTGCAATTTATATTCATACCCATTAACAATTAAATACGAAGAGAATGATGATGCTCTTGCCCATTGAATGTAGGTCTTAGCTGCCGGGTGTAATTTATATTCATACCCATTAACAATTAAATACGAAGAGAATGATGATCCCCTTGCCCATTGAATGTAGGTCTTAGCTGCCGGGTGTAATTTATATTCATACCCATTAACAATTAAATACGAAAAGAATGATGATCCCCTTGCCCATTGAATGTAGGTCTGAGCCGCCGGGTGTAATTTATGTTCATACCCATTAACAATTAAATACGAAGAGAATGATGATCACCTTCCCCATTGAATGTAGGTCTTAGCTGCAGGGTGTAATTTATATTCATACCCATTAACAATTAAATACGAAGAGAATGATGATACCCTTGCCCATTGAAAATAAATCTTAGGTGCCGGGTGTAATTTGTATTCATACACATTAACAATTAAATACGATGAGAATGATGATGCCCTTGCCCATTGAATGTAGGTCTTAGCTGCCGGGTGTAATTTATATTCATACCCATTAACAATTAAATACGAAGAGAATGATGATCCCCTTGTCTACTAAATGTAGGTCTTAGCTGCCGGGTGCAATTTATGTTCATACCCATTAACAATTAAATACGAAGAGAATGATGATACCCTTGCCTACTGAATGTAGGTCTTAGCTGCCGAGTGAAATTTATATTCATACCCATTAACAATTAAATACGAAGAGAATGATGATGCCCTTGCCCATTGAATGTAGGTCTTAGCTGCCGGGTGCAATTTATATTCATACCCATTAACAATTAAATACGAAGAGAATGATGATACCCTTGCCCATTGAATGTAGGTCTTAGCTGCCGGGTGTAATTTATATTCATACCCATTAACAATTAAATACGAAGAGAATGATGATACCCTTGCCCATTGAAAATAAATCTTAGGTGACGGGTGTAATTTGTATTCATACACATTAACAATTAAATACGATGAGAATGATGATGCCCTTGCCCATTGAATGTAGGTCTTAGCTGCCGGGTGTAATTTATATTCATACCCATTAACAATTAAATACGAAGAGAATGATGATACCCTTGCCCATTGAATGTAGGTCTTAGCTGCCGGGTGTAATTTATATTCATACCCATTAACAATTAAATACGAAGAGAATGATGATCCCCTTGCCTACTGAATGTAGGTCTTAGCTGCCGGGTGCAATTTATATTCATACCCATTAACAATTAAATACGAAGAGAATGATGATACCCTTGCCTACTGAATGTAGGTCTTAGCTGCCGGGTGCAATTTATATTCATACCCATTAACAATTAAATACGAAGAGAATGATGATACCCTTGCCTACTGAATGTAGGTCTTAGCTGCCGGGTGCAATTTATATTCATACCCATTAACAATTAAATACGAAGAGAATGATGATACCCTTGCCTACTGAATGTAGGTCTTAGCTGCCGGGTGCAATTTATATTCATACCCATTAACAATTAAATACGAAGAGAATGATGATTCCCTTGCCCATTAAATGTAGGTCTTAGCTGCCGGGTGTAATTTATATTCATACCCATTAACAATTAAATACGAAGAGAATAATGATCCCCTTGCCCATTGAATGTAGGTCTTAGCTGCCGGGTGCAATATATATTCATACCCATTAACAATTAAATACGAAGAGAATGATTATACCCTTGCCTACTGAATGTAGGTCTTAGCTGCCGGGTGCAATTTATATTCATACCCATTAACAATTAAATACGAAGAGAATGATGATACCCTTGCCTACTGAATGTAGGTCTTAGCTGCCGGGTGCAATTTATATTCATACCCATTAACTATTAAATACGAAGAGAATGATGATACCCTTGCCTACTGAATGTAGGTCTTAGCTGCCGAGTGCAATTTATATTCATACCCATTAACAATTAAATACGAAGAGAATGATGATGCCCTTGCCCATTGAATGTAGGTCTTAGCTGCCGGGTGCAATTTATATTCATACCCATTAACAATTACATACGAAGAGAATGATGATCCCCTTGCCCATTGAATGTAGGTCTTAGCTGCCGGGTGTAATTTATATTCATACCCATTAACATTGAAATACGAAAAGAATGATGATACCCTTGCCCATTGAATGTAGGTCTTAGCTGCCGGGTGTAATTTATATTCATACCCATTAACAATTAAATACGAAGAGAATGATGATGCCCTTGCCCATTGAATGTAGGTCATAGCTGCCGGGTGTAATTTATATTCATACCCATTAACAATTAAATACGAAGAGAATGATGATCCCCTTGCCCATTGAATGTAGGTCTTAGCTGCCGGGTGTAATTTATATTCATACCCATTAACAATTAAATACGAAAAGAATGATGATCCCCTTGCCCATTGAATGTAGGTCTGAGCCGCCGGGTGTAATTTATATTCATACCCATTAACAATTAAATACGAAGAGAATGATGATCACCTTCCCCATTGAATGTAGGTCTTAGCTGCCGGGTGTAATTTATATTCATACCCATTAACAATTAAATACGAAGAGAATGATGATACCCTTGCCCATTGAAAATAAATCTTAGGTGCCGGGTGTAAATTGTATTCATACACATTAACAATTAAATACGATGAGAATGATGATGACCTTGCCCATTGAATGTAGGTCTTAGCTGCCGGGTGTAATTTATATTCATACCCATTAACAATTAAATACGAAGAGAATGATGATACCCTTGCCTACTGAATGTAGGTCTTAGCTGCCGGGTGTAATTTATATTCATACCCATTAACAATTAAATACGAAGAGAATGATGATCCCCTTGCCCATTGAATGTAGGTCTTAGCTGCCGGGTGTAATTTATATTCATACCCATTAACAATTAAATACGAAAAGAATGATGATCCCCTTGCCCATTGAATGTAGGTCTGAGCCGCCGGGTGTAATTTATATTCATACCCATTAACAATTAAATACGAAGAGAATGATGATCCCCTTGCCCATTGAATGTAGGCCTTAGCTGCCGGGTGTAATTTATATTCATACCCATTAACATTGAAATACGAAAAGAATGATGACACCCTTGCTCCCATTGAATGTAGAGGTCTTAGCTGCCGGGTGTAATTTATTATTCATACCCAATTAACAAATTAAAATACGAAGAGAATGATGATGCCTTTGAAGTTCCATTGAATGTAGACCTGAAGCCTGCCGGGTGCAATTTATATTCATACCCACAACAATTAAATAACGGAAGAGAATGATGATACCCTTGCCCCAGCCGAATGTGAGGTCTTAGCTGCCGGGTGTAATTTATTATTCAAGGTCACATTAACACGAAATACGAAAAGAATGATGAGGTACCCTTTAGCCCATTGAAATGGCAGGTCTTAGGCTTGCCGGGTTGCAATTTATATTCATACATATTAACAATTAAATACGAAGAGAATGATGATAACCCTTTGAACCTTTTGAATGCAAGGTTCTTAGCTGCCGGGTGCAATTTATATTCATACCCATCTACAATTGCCAAATACGAAGGAGAATGATGGTACCCTTGCCTAACTGAATGAAGGTCTTAGCTGCCCAAGCGGCAACTTTATATTCATACCCATTAACAATTAAATACGAAGAGAATGATGATACCCCTTGCCTACTGGAATGCAGGGTCTTAGCTGCCGGGTACTTAATTATTCTATACCCTATTAACAATTAAATACGAAGATAGAATGATGATCCCCTTTGCCCATTGAACGGCAGGTTTCGAAGCTACCTGGGTGTAATTTATATTCATACCCATTAAATAAACCAACGAACAACAATAACGATGATGCCCTTGCCTTATTCCAACGTAGGAACTTAGCCTGCCGGGTGTAATTTATATTCATACCCATTAACAATTAACAAAGTGAAAGAGAATTATAATACCCTTGCCCATTGAATGTAGGTCTTAGCTGCCGGGTGTAATTTATATTCATACCCATTAACAATTAAATACGAAGAGAATGATGATGCCCTTGCCCATTGAATGTAGGTCTTAGCTGACGGGTGCAATTTATATTCATACCCATTAACAATTAAATACGAAGAGAATGATGATACCCTTGCCTACTGAATGTAGGTCTTAGCTGCCGGGTGCAATTTATATTCATACCCATTAACAATTAAATACGAAGAGAATGATGATACCCTTGCCCATTGAATGTAGGTCTTAGCTGCCGGGTGCAATTTATATTCATACCCATTAACAATTAAATACGAAGAGAATGATGATCCCCTTGCCCATTGAATGTAGGTCTTAGCTGCCGGGTGTAATTTATATTCATACACATTAACATTGAATTACGAAAAGAATGATGATACCCTTGCCCATTGAATGTAGGTCTTAGCTGCCGGGTGTAATTTATATTCATACATATTAACAATTAAATACGAAGAGAATGATGATACCCTTGTCCATTGAATGTAGGTCTTAGCTGCCGAGTGCAATTTATATTCATACCCATTAACAATTAAATACGAAGAGAATGATGATACCCTTGCCTACTGAATGTAGGTCTTAGCTGC
Source organism: Ascarosepion bandense (assembly GCA_037127315.1). Lineage (NCBI taxonomy): Eukaryota > Metazoa > Mollusca > Cephalopoda > Sepiida > Sepiidae > Ascarosepion > Ascarosepion bandense. Next base: position 650,916 of record JBBBDQ010000558.1, read on the forward strand.
CCGCTGCAATTTATATTCATACCCATTAACAATTAAATACGAAGAGAATGATGATACCCTTGCCTACTGAATGTAGGTCTTAGCTGCCGGGTGCAATTTATATTCATACCCATTAACAATTAAATACGAAGAGAATGATGATCCCCTTGCCCATTGAATGTAGGTCTTAGCTGCCGGGTGTAATTTATATTCATACCCATTAACAATTAAATACGAAGAGAATGATGATCCCCTTGCCCATAGAATGTAGGTCTTAGCTGCCGGGTGTAATTTATATTCATACCCATTAACATTGAAATACGAAAAGAATGATGATACCCTTGCCCATTGAATGTAGGTCTTAGCTGCCGGGTGTAATTTATATTCATACCCATTAACAATTAAATACGAAGAGAATGATGATGCCCTTGCCCATTGAATGTAGGTCTTAGCTGCCGGGTGTAATTTATATTCATACCCATTAACAATTAAATACGAAGAGAATGATGATCCCCTTGCCCATTGAATGTAGGTCTTAGCTGCCGGGTGTAATTTATATTCATACCCATTAACAATTAAATACGAAAAGAATGATGATCCCCTTGCCCATTGAATGTAGGTCTGAGCCGCCGGGTGTAATTTATATTCATACCCATTAACAATTAAATACGAAGAGAATGATGATCACCTTCCCCATTGAATGTAGGTCTTAGCTGCCGGGTGTAATTTATATTCATACCCATTAACAATTAAATACGAAGAGAATGATGATACCCTTGCCCATTGAAAATAAATCTTAGGTGCCGGGTGTAATTTGTATTCATACACATTAACAATTAAATACGATGAGAATGATGATGCCCTTGCCCATTGAATGTAGGTCTTAGCTGCCGGGTGTAATTTATATTCATACCCATTAACAATTAATTACGAAGAGAATGATGATACCCTTGCCTACTGAATGTAGGTCTTAGCTGCCGGGTGCAATTTATATTCATACCCATTAACAATTAAATACGAAGAGAATGATGATACCCTTGCCTACTGAATGTAGGTCTTAGCTGCCGAGTGCAATTTATATTCATACCCATTAACAATTAAATACGAAGAGAATGATGATGCCCTTGCCCATTGAATGTAGGTCTTAGCTGCCGGGTGCAATTTATATTCATACCCATTAACAATTAAATACGAAGAGAATGATGATACCCTTGCCCATTGAATGTAGGTCTTAGCTGCCGGGTGTAATTTATATTCATACCCATTAACAATTAAATACGAAGAGAATGATGATCCCCTTGCCCATTGAATGTAGGTCTTAGCTGCCGGGTGTAATTTATATTCATACACATTAACATTGAAATACGAAAAGAATGATGATACCCTTGCCCATTGAATGTAGGTCTTAGCTGCCGGGTGTAATTTATATTCATACATATTAACAATTAAATACGAAGAGAATGATGATACCCTTGTCCATTGAATGTAGGTCTTAGCTGCCGGGTGCAATTCATATTCATACCCATTAACAATTAAATACGAAGAGAATGATGATACCCTTGCCTACTGAATGTAGGTCTTAGCTGCCCGCTGCAATTTATATTCATACCCATTAACAATTAAATACGAAGAGAATGATGATACCCTTGCCTACTGAATGTAGGTCTTAGCTGTCGGGTGCAATTTATATTCATACCCATTAACAATTAAATACGAAGAGAATGATGATCCCCTTGCCCATTGAATGTAGGTCTTAGCTGCCGGGTGTAATTTATATTCATACCCATTAACAATTAAATACGAAGAGAATGATGATGCCCTTGCCCATTGAATGTAGGTCTTAGCTGCCGGGTGTAATTTATATTCATACCCATTAACAATTAAATACGAAGAGAATTATAATACCCTTGCCCATTGAATGTAGGTCTTAGCTGCCGGGTGTAATTTATATTCATACCCATTAACAATTAAATACGAAGAGAATGATGATGCCCTTGCCCATTGAATGTAGGTCTTAGCTGACGGGTGCAATTTATATTCATACCCATTAACAATTAAATACGAAGAGAATGATGATACCCTTGCCTACTGAATGTAGGTCTTAGCTGCCGGGTGTAATTTATATTCATACCCATTAACATTGAAATACGAAAAGAATGATGACACCCTTGCCCATTGAATGTAGGTCTTAGCTGCCGGGTGTAATTTATTTTCATACCCATTAACAATTAAATACGAAGAGAATGATGATGCCCTTGCCCATTGAATGTAGGTCTTAGCTGCCGGGTGCAATTTATATTCATACCCATTAACAATTAAATACGAAGAGAATGATGATACCCTTGCCCATTGAATGTAGGTCTTAGCTGCCGGGTGCAATTTATATTCATACCCATTAACAATTAAATACGAAGAGAATGATGATCCCCTTCCCATTGAATGTAGGTCTTAGCTGCCGGGTGTAATTTATATTCTTACACATTAACATTGAAATACGAAAAGAATGATGATACCCTTGCCCATTGAATGTAGGTCTTAGCTGCCGGGTGTAATTTATATTCATACATATTAACAATTAAATACGAAGAGAATGATGATACCCTTGTCCATTGAATGTAGGTCTTAGCTGCCGGGTGCAATTTATATTCATACCCATTAACAATTAAATACGAAGAGAATGATGATACCCTTGCCTACTGAATGTAGGTCTTAGCTGCCCGCTGCAATTTATATTCATACCCATTAACAATTAAATACGAAGAGAATGATGATACCCTTGCCTACTGAATGTAGGTCTTAGCTGCCGGGTGCAATTTATATTCATCCCCATTAACAATTAAATACGAAGAGAATGATGATCCCCTTGCCCATTGAATGTAGGTCTTAGCTGCCGGGTGTAATTTATATTCATACCCATTAACAATTAAATACGAAGAGAATGATGATGCCCTTGCCCATTGAATGTAGGTCTTAGCTGATGGGTGCAATTTATATTCATACCCATTAACAATTAAATACGAAGAGAATGATGATACCCTTGCCTACTGAATGTAGGTCTTAGCTGCCGGGTGCAATTTATATTCATACCCATTAACAATTAAATACGAAGAGAATGATGATACCCCTGCCTACTGAATGTAGGTCTTAGCTGCCGGGTGCAATTTATATTCATACCCATTAACAATTAAATACCAAGAGAATGATGATGCCCTTGCCCATTGAATGTAGGTCTTAGCTGCCGGGTGCAATTTATATTCATACCCATTAACAATTAAATACGAAGAGAATGATGATGCCCTTGCCCATTGAATGTAGGTCTTAGCTGCCGGGTGTAATTTATATTCATACCCATTAACATTGAAATACGAAAAGAATGATGATACCCTTGCCCATTGAATGTAGGTCTTAGCTGCCGGGTGTAATTTATATTCATACATATTAACAATTAAATACGAAGAGAATGATGATACCCTTGTCCATTGAATGTAGGTCTTAGCTGCCGGGTGCAATTTATATTCATACCCATTAACAATTAAATACGAAGAGAATGATGATACCCTTGCCTACTGAATGTAGGTCTTAGCTGACGGGTGCAATTTATATTCATACCCATTAACAATTAAATACGAAGAGAATGATGATACCCTTGCCTACTGAATGTAGGTCTTAGCTGCCGGGTGCAATTTATATTCATACCCATTAACAATTAAATACGAAGAGAATGATGATGCCCTTGCCCATTGAATGTAGGTCTTAGCTGACGGGTGCAATTTATATTCATACCCATTAACAATTAAATACGAAGAGAATGATGATCCCCTTGCCCATTGAATGTAGGTCTTAGCTGCCGGTTGTAATTTATATTCATACCCATTAACAATTAAATACGAAGAGAATGATGATGCCCTTGCCCATTGAATGTAGGTCTTAGCTGCCGGGTGTAATTTATATTCATACCCATTAACAATTAAATACGAAGAGAATGATGATGCCCTTGCCTACTGAATGTAGGTCTTAGCTGCCGGGTGCAATTTATATTCATACCCATTAACAATTAAATACGAAGAGAATGATGATGCCCTTGCCCATTGAATGTAGGTCTTAGCTGCCGGGTGTAATTTATATTCATACCCATTAACAATTAAATACGAAGAGAATGATGATACCCTTGCCTACTGAATGTAGGTCTTAGCTGTCCGGTGCAATTTATATTCATACCCATTCACAATTAAATACGAAGAGAATGATGATACCCTTGCCTACTGAATGTAGGTCTTAGCTGCCGGGTTTAATTTATATTCATACCCATTAACAATTAAATACGAAGAGAATGATGATCCCCTTGCCCATTGAATGTAGGTCTTAGCTGCCGGGTGTAATTTATATTCATACCCATTAACAATTAAATACGAAGAGAATGATGATCCCCTTGCCCATTGAATGTAGGTCTTTGCTGCCGGGTGCAATTAATATCCATACCCATTAACAATTAAATACGAAGAGAATGATGATACCCTTGCCCATTGAATGTAGGTCTTACCTGCCGGGTGCAATTTATATTCATACCCATTAACAATTAAATACGAAGAGAATGATGATACCCTTGCCTACTGAATGTAGGTCTTTACTGCCGGGTGCAATTTATATTCATACCCATTAACAATTAAATACGAAAAGAATGATGATCCTCTTGCCCATTGAATGTAGGTCTTAGCTGCCGGGTGTAATTTATATTCATACCCATTAACAATTAAATACGAAGAGAATGATGATCCCCTTGCCCATTGAATGTAGGTCTTAGCTGCCGGGTGCAATTTATATTCATACCCATTAACAATTAAATACGAAGAGAATGATGATGCCCTTGCCCATTGAATGTAGGTCTTAGCTGCTGGGTGTAGTTTATCTTCATACCCATTAAAACTAAATACGATGAGAATGAAGTTTCCTTGGCGCATTGAATATAGGTCTTAGCTGACAGGTGAAGTTTATCTTCATACCCAATAAAAATTAAATACGAAGAGAATGATGATTGTCTGGCCCATTGAATGTAGGTCTTAGCTGCCGGGTGTATTTTCGTTTCATACCCATTAAAAATGAAATACGAACAGAACGAAGATTTCTTGGATTTTTTAAGTTTTAGCTGCTGGGTCTAATTTATCACCATACCCGTGACTAACTTATCTCGGATTATCCAAAATCTCTTTTTAAATCTTTTTAGAATCATCATTGATGAAACGAATTCACGCTGACGTTTCACGTTACACTCCCGTCTTGTTCAGCTTGATTCTCGGTCGGTTGTCTCTAATATTTAGCAAATTTCTCTTCTTAAAGTTATGCAGTTTTTAACCTTCATGCCTGCAAAACATAAGAACAGTTTATCAAAAGGGCGTTTTCTTTGGGGGTGGGGGTTTAGGTTGACTCAGCTATTGCTTTAAAATAACGCGACTCACACCGTAAAGTTAATTTATAAGATAATAAAAAATACGTGAACCATGTACAATGCGATATTTATCATTTATCATTTTATAAAGATTTATTGCTTGTCATTTTAAAAAGATTCAGGAGAATTTTTGTTATTAAAAAAAATGTATAAAACCCAAACGAATCGGTTGGGAAATCATCGGCTAATTGACAGTCAATTCGATAAATCATATATGATGTACGTTGTGGTGCAGTGGATATCAACTCGTAATGAGAAATTGGAAAGCCCGGTTCGAATCCAGTTAAAATCACTACGTTCCTTTACGTGCAAAGGTATAAAACACTCGCTTTCCTACAGCTATGGGTTAAATAACAGTATAAAATGGTTCCTATACCATTGGTTGTCAACCAGTGTACCTTCAAAAAATCTTCTGCATAGTCTACTGAGAAAAGATCGCCCGAGCTTATATCACGTATGGTATTTAACTGACTGAATTACGAATGGTTTGTTTATAGGGGTTTTACCTAATTTATTAAATATATATAGATCCATGAATAAAAAATGTAATTTTATATTTTTTCTCTATAAATTGGCTAGCAGTATAGCCCGGCGTTTCTCGGATGTAATGAAAGCTTTAAAACTAATCCATGGTCCTGGAGCTCAGACTCTTTTGACCTTGGCGCGAAAGACTAAAAAGCAATAGTTGTTTCCAGTTAAAGCGAAACCGTAGACTGAAAAAAAAAATGAATGGATGTAAGTCAAATTTTGATTTCCTGATATCTATATCAAATAAGTTTTTTTCGTCGTAAACTGAATTTTGAAGGCTAAATAAGCCCTCTGAGTAAATGGTATCATGGCTGAGACTAAGAACTACAATTATATCTACTTAGAGCCAAACCCGAAGCAAAAACTAAAATAACAGGGCTGAAAAAAATACAGACATACAGGCAGATAATCAGACACACACACACAAACATCTTGCCTTTTATATATATATATATAATCGATTTTCTGCACTATTGTAAGAACTGCAACCTTGAAACTTCTGAATATCGTTTCTTATGTCTTTGTCTATGAGTGTATCAAATCTGATTAAAATCGGACCACTCCTTCTATAACCCGATTTTTTCGATTATCGATTTTCGATATTTATCGGGGGTACCTCGACACAAAACCAAGCTAAGAACACTCACAGACGCTTATAGTACAACTTTGTAAAATTTCAAAAAAATCGGTTCAGCCGCTTCGGAATCTATAGGTAACAGACACACATACAAACACATAGACACACACACATACACACACACACACACAGAGACAAAGTTCCATTTATAAGTTTAGATACACGATAGAAATCGTATTGTATTAGTTGGTTCGCTTTTTAGAATATTGTAAATATAAAATTATTTTTGTCAATAAACAATCTAATAAATGAATAGTTTTTAATTTTTTTATTGTAAATTCTCAAAAAAAAAACGAGGAAAATGTGGATATGTATTTTCATGGGCTGGGATTTCATCCTAATTCTTACCGTCCCTTTTCAAAAACAATAAAAATTGCCAAGAGGTGAAGAGGGAGTTAAAAATAAAAGCGGTGTCAAGGGAAAAGCCGTCCTTTTGACACAAGTTTTGATAATGGTCAGGAAAGTTAAACTTTGTCAATTCTGATTTTAGACTAAACTATCGCCCGGTTCACACTCCACCCACGTCTATTGAACAGGTGAAGAGGCTCATCCCTTGTTCCCTGTTTAGGATGTGGTTTTCGGCTTTCTCTTTTCCATTCTTTTTACCCTTACGTAGCCCCCTGCGCATCAGTGGCGTTATCGCCTTGCTTGGGGTGATATGATTAAAAAAAAAATATATCTTTCTCTGTTGCTTTTGTTCGATTACTTTATGTATGTCTCTCTCTCTCTCTCTCTCTCTCTATATATATATATATATATATATATATATATATATAAGAAAAAATTTAGGCAGACACGTTATTTCACTCTCTCTCTCTTTCTCTCTCTCTCTCTCTCTCTCTATATATATATATATATATAAGAAAAAATTGAGGTAGACACGTTATTTCATGGTAAATCGGGAGTATAGGCCTATTTCAGACGAGCCATTATAAACTTCAGTCTTTGCACAGAAGATTTTACACGAATGAAATGCACAAAGACCCCCCCCCCCCAAAAAAAAACGGAATAAAAATAAAGATTGCTCCCTTAAAAGAGAAAAATTAAGAAAAAATACATCATTACATCAGTTCAGCATCTCACGGCCCACGGGCTCCTCTCAGACAAACAGTATGGCTTCCGCTTCACCAGGTCTACTGCTGATATGCTAACGACCATCACCGAGTACATATATCAGGCACTCGATAGGAATGGTGAAGCCCGAACCGTTGCCTTGGATATCTCTAAAGCGTTCGACAGAGTTTGGCATGCTGACCTTCTATGCAAACTGCGGAGCTATGGTATAGCTGGACAATTGTTTGAACTAATCCAGTCATTCCTATCTAACCGCACATTGAAAGTGGTATTAAACGGACATGCCTCCCAGAACTACCATACGATAGCGGGTGTCCCTCAAGGCTCTATCCTAGGTCCTACGCTCTTTCTGATCTACATTAATGATCTCCCTGATACCATAATATCCCAAGTAGGTATGTACGCCGATGACACCACAGTTTATTCTCGCCTCGACCAAAAATCTGGTGTGGGCGACAAAGCTAACCTTGCAGCCGAGCTTGGAAAGGACCACCAATCCGTAGTGAACTGGGGTAAGAAATGGCTAGTAAATTTTAATGCTTCTAAAACGAAGCTACTATCAATTAATCATCATAGACAATCGCACCTACCTCCTATTAGCATAGACCAGGCTTGCCTCCCAGAGAGTAAAACACTACACCTCCTTGGTCTCACACTCTCAGCGGACCTCAACTGGAATGACTATATCGAATCCATTGCTAAATCCGCTGCTATGAAAGTCGGTTCTCTGTGCAGGGCCCGGAGGTTTTTTCCGTCTGAATCTTTCCTGCACATTTATAAATCTACCATCCGCCCGTGCATTGAATACTGTTGCCATATCTGGTCGGGTGCCCCTGTTATTCCCCTTGGGCTTCTAAACAAGGTACAGCGGAAGGTCTGTAATGTGATCGATACCAACTTAGCAGACCGCCTGCAGTCTCTCTCTCACCGGCGCGACGTGGCTTCCCTGTGTCTCTTCTATAAATACTTTCACGTCTTCTGCTCCGATGAACTTAGATCACTGGTGCCCCCTAGGTTCGAATTTGCACGAGATACTAGATTAGCAACTAGATCCCACCCTTTTACAGCGAAACCGATGAAATGAAACCGCAACTTCTACTCCAACAGTTTCTTTTCTCGCACTTCCCGACTGTGGAATTCTCTTCCACATGACTGCTTCCCCGACGGCTACAATCTCCAGCAGTTTAAATGTAAGGTCAATAGACACCTCCTAACACACTAACTTCCATTCTTTCAAACACTCTTCCCACCCACCCAACTATCTATCACCCCACTTCTGACATTTTCTATATCTAACCACTCTTCCTATTTACCTACCCCTATGTAGCCCCAATCGCAATAGTGGCAGTGGAATACCTTGCTTGGGGTGAAATGATTAAAAAAAAAAAAGTTCGGTGAACACACACACATATTCAGACATAAGCATATATATACGCAACATATAATCAAAGAGCACGCGTAAGAGCGGATGTCAACTTAAACTTAAATATACATTCTGCAAGTCAGTTAGACTGCTGACCCGTAGATTGGAAAAGTAAAGAAAGGGGGTTAGGTGAGAGAGAGAGAGAGAGAGAGAGAGAGAGAGAGAGAGAGAAATAGCGTTAAAGAGAAAAGGGTAAGTATCTTAAATCGTAAACGAAAAGGGAAAGAAGAAGAGAGAAGAGAGGAATAAATTTAAATTAGAAAGAAAAGATGATAGGAGAAAATGAAAATAAAAAATAAAAACAAATATTATATATTAACTGTGAAAGGATAAGAAATTAGAGTCTAAAAAGATTTAAGAAAATTAAAAATATTTCATTGGCTTCTGCTCGGATGAGCTTAAGTCACTGATGCCTCCTCAACGGGTGTTTACTCGTGCAACCAGACTGGCAACTGGGTCCCACCCATTCACAGTCAGGTTAGCCAAATGCAGACGACAATTCTACTCCTGCAGCTTCTTCTCTCGCACTTCCCGCCTGTGAAACTCGCTCCCGTATTCTTGCTTTCCTGACGGCTACAACCTCCAGAAATTTAAATGCAAAGTCAATACTCATCTACTAACCACTGGACTCTAGCTCTCTCCCCACCCCTGTATAACCTTCCCTTTCTCTCCACCTATGTATCTGTCATCGCACCTGCTTTCTCAGCTTTCTATTGTTCCTTTCTAACTAGTTTGTTCTCCTCACTCTTTTCTAATTAATCTTTTTACATTTATGTAACCCCCTGCACATCAGTGGCGTTTCCGCCTTGCTCGGGGTGAAATGATTAAAAAAAAAAAGTAGTTAATCAATACATTGTAGTCACAAATACCATCACACCACTATATAATCAAAATAATACTAATTATACATTTAACAAAGCAAATATAATACAATATAATTTTTTTTTTAAATTAATTTAAAAGTAAGCTTAATTATTCTATTTAAATTTCGTTGTTTAAACTTAATTATTTATTTTAAAAATAGATTTAATAGTGGAAGGATAAGAAATTGGAATCTAGAAAACTAGGAAAATTAGAAAAATTAAGATATAATAGTTAATTAATTTGTTTTAATCACAATTACCACCACCCCACGATATAATCAAAATTATAATAATTATTAGGTTAACAATACAATTATAATACAATAACGTTAATAATGTAGGAAAATTATTCGGTCAACGGTACAATTGTACAATTATAATACAATATAACGTTAATAATGTAAAAAAACATATATATGTATACATACATATATATGTATACATACAACTCACACATACGCGTAAATGCGTATATATATATATATATATATATATATATATATATATATATATATATATATATATAATTTTTTAAAGGCACAAAATCTAATTAGTGAAATGAAAGTGTGTAGCTTAATATTACACATTTTTAAAAGCGAAGCAACCGGTTTCGCTCCTGCTCTTCAGGTCTCTACGGGAGATTCAAACTTAGATTAAGATATCAAAGGAATGTGTGGTGAAAAAGAAGTGTATATATATATATATATATATATATTAAACATGTTATAAATGAACGAATTTTAACGAAACTTGGTTATAAACAACCGACAATTTGAAATGAATTGTTTGAACATTATTTTTGATACAGCTTATCCAAATGAAAATAGTGTTCATAATTCATCAGTACTTGATGTGAAAAACCTTTACTTTCAATAACAGCTTGACATTTTTTGCTACATGAGCGAATTAATGTCTTGCATTCATAAACGGATATTTTCTCCCATTCTCCTTTCAAATTAGTCCATAGTTCTTCGACGCCTGTTGGCTTATTTTCGCTTTTTTATTTAGTAACTTCCAAACATTCTCAATAGGATCCATGTCTGAGTTTTGAGCAGGCCTCTCCATAACAGTAACATCCTCCTCTGAAAGAAATGTCTTAACAGACATCGCTGTGCGACATGGCGCGTTATCATGTATAAATACAGCTGATTGTTTAATTGCAGTTCCCAATTTAGGTACATGTTTCTTCAATATCTCTTTGTATACAATTGCGTTAATTTTACCGTGTAGCCTAACAAGAGGTCCCGTACCAACAAATGAAATCATGCCAAACACCATCACACTTCCCTCTCCAAATTTTCCGCTACTTTTATTGCACTGAGGCAAATATCGTTCCTTAGGACTGCGTCGAACGAACCTTCTCCCTTCACAACCGAACAGGTTAAACTTTGACTCATCGCTGAAATGAGCACAATCTCACTCTTCTGTCCATATGACGTGTTCAGTGGCAAATTTAAATCGGCTCATTTGATTCTTTTTAGAAATGTAAGGCTTCGTAGAGGCTACTCGACTGTTCAGATTTATTTCATTAAATCTTCGGGAAATAGTGTGCCTTGATATTTTAATGCCAAAGTTAGCATTAGATCTTTTTTTTTTTCTTTACCAATTCATTTGTCTTCCCTTGCAGTAGTTTCCCTA
>JBBBDQ010000558.1:667500-685000 GCA_037127315.1 Ascarosepion bandense
GATCTGATTATATCGACGCTTAATCGAGTTCTATTGATTTTTCTAGATTCTGTCTGTTAGGTGACCTTTTTTTTTACTTGCTGCTGTAAAGGTAATAGTAATATTAGCCGTTACCCTATAAGGAAACATTTGTCATTCATGGTCAAGCAGCCAGCACTGCTTTCGGCTGAAATTTATAAAATCTTTCTATTAAAAATATTTTTTGAAAAATCAGTTTCTTAAGTTCAGCAGCTGTTATTGCTCTTTTCACTATTAATAGGGGTTTCCTTTCTAACCGTTTAAGTCAACATTTTCACTACTCTTTTCATTGTTAATGGGCACTTTCCTTCCTTACCTTTTCTTTGGGGTAGTGTGAAACACTAGCATTTTGTTTGTGTCGTTATTTTCTCTACGAATTGCATGTGCTATCTTGATATGTCCCAGAAAGGGATTTTTTTTTTATAAGCGTTTCACCCCGAGCAAGGCATGTCACTGCCACTACTGTGCAGGGGGCTACGTAGAGTGGAGAAAGGCTGATTAAATATAGGAAATAACAGAGGGTGGGTGATAGGCGGGTGAGGATACCGAGAATGAGGGTTGGGTAGATGAGAGTGTTGTGAGAATAATTGGGAGTTAGTGTGATAGGAGGTGTCTATTGACCCTACATTTAAACACCTGGAGATTGTAACTGTCGGGAAAGCAGACTTGTGGAAGGGAGTTCCACAGGCGGGAAGCGCGAGAAAAGAAGCTGTTGGAGTAGAATTTACGGTTACATCTTATTTGTTTAACTGTAAAAGGGTGGGACCTAGTTGCTAATCTAGTATCTCGTGTAAATTCGTGCTTAGGCGGCACCAGTGATCTAAGCTCATCGGAGCAGAAGCCATGAAAGTACTTGTAGAAGAGGCACAGGGAAGCTACATCACGCCGATGTGAGAGCGGCTGCAGCCGGTCTGCCAAGTCAGTATCAACCACGTTACAGATCCTCCTTTGTATTTTGTCAAGAAGCCCAAGGAGATCAGCAGGGGCACCCGACCAGATATGGCAGCAATATTCAATACACGGGCGGATGGTAGATTTGTATATGTGCAGAATAGTTTCAGGTGGGAAAAATTTCCGGGCCCTATTCGAAGTAGCCAAGTAGTTTTGACAAATGTCACCGGGTAGGACAATCTAGCAAGTAGCCGTAATGGACTGTTACTCGTCATAGTCGTATGCAGTATGCTTAGGTGTAGGCTTTTGCAATAGGCGTAGTCAATATGCGTTCCAACAGGCGTAGTTTTAGGCGTCCTCGACTTAGTCTGTATTTATGGCTGACACCAGCCAATTATATTACTGTGAGGGGGAACCAAGGTGTATACATATTCATTACATCATATCCATTTTAGTCACCGGTGCTATTGGAAGTCCCCAAATAATGTGGTTTCTGTTATCGGGTCTATTTCTATATTTATGATTCTGTAGCGCCAATCAACAATTTTCAAATAAGTGTGGTTTTTGCCAAGCTCCACAGCCGCAAAGCCATCGATCTTAGGAAGCTGAATACAGCTGAAACTTTAGAGATTTTGAATTGGATTTGTCACCGTGTATGACATCCATATGAAAGTCTCGATCTAAGGTTTTGGTTTTGTAGCAATTGGCGGTATTGGGCAAAACTACGCAGCTTATTCTCTGTTCAATTTCCTTATCTGAAGTGCTCAGTATTTACTAATTCCACATCCTGAATGAGATTTTAGGATATGCGCCATCACTGTTTTCATTCTAATTTCAATCAGTTTCTTTTTTCAAAAGTTTTATCTTAAATCCTGTTTTTGGAAAACTTGGTAGTGAATGTTGATTTTCTGTTCAAAATCATTTTTATCCCAGCGATGAATACCTATGTCATCAGTATCATCATCAGTACATTGGTCTTGAGAAAAAAGACAGGATTGTTATCATCTATTGGTATGTTTCTTTGAGATGTGCCATGGAATTCCTAAATGACCAGTGTCCATCTCTTTATTTTTGTCCTAAAAGCAACGTACTGCACCTCCTCAGCCTTACCCTGTCTTCCAATCTCAAGTGGATTCATTATATTGAGTCAATAGCCAAATCCACTGCTAGGAAGGTTGAGTCACTGTGTCGGGCAAGGAAGTTTTTTTTTCTCCTTAATCCATCTTGCACATATACAAATCAACCATCCGTCCGTGCATAGAATACTGCTGTCATATATGGTCAGGCGCCCCTGCTGGTCATCTCAGTGTTCTTGACAGGCTCAAAAGGAGAATCTGTAATGTGATAAATACCAAGTTAGCAGTTCGATTCCAGCCACTTTCTCACCGGCGGAATGCGGCTTCCCTCTGTCTATTCTACGAATATTTCCATGGCTTCTGCTCCGACGAACTTAAGTCACTGGTTCCCCTGCCACGTGAGTTTACTCGTGCAACCAGATCGGCAACTAGGTCCCGCCCATTTACAGTTAGATATACCAAATGCAGCTGACAATTCTACTCCAGTAGCTTATTTTCTCGCACTTCCCGCCTGTGGAACTCTCTGCCATATACTTGCTTTCCTGACTACAACCTCCAGGAATTTAAATGCAATGTCAATACCCATCTTTTATCCACTTGACTCCAGTTCTTTCTACATCACCCCGTATATATTGTTCTTTTCCTTTCTCTCTACCTTCGCAACTGTCTTCACACCTGTGTTCCCATCCTTCTCTTGCCCTTTCGCTGACACCCCCTGTAACTGATTTGTTTTTCTCTTCACTCTTCTCTTTTACTTTTATGTAGCCCCCTGCGCATCAGTGGCGGTACCGCCTTGCTTGGGTTGAAACGATTAAAAAAAAAGAAATTTTAGATGCGCCATCACTATTTTTCTGGGGGTTTTTTTCTTTCTTTTTTTTTTTGGAACACTTGGTAGTGGATGTTGATTTTCTGTTCAAGATCATTTTTATCCCAGCTATGAATAACCATGTCATCGGCACCATAATCAGTATATTAGTCCCGAGAAAAAAAAGACGAGATTGTTTTCATCTATTGGTATATTCCTTTGGGATGTACCATGGAATTCCTCAATGATCATTGTCCATCTCTTCACTGCAAATGTAAATGTGCAGGGCATAGTCTATGAAGCGATAAATTAAAGTGGAACTATCATTTCATACTTGTCGTGCTCCGTGTGAGGTTTGAAATGATTCCGTATAGTGATATTCGCCAGACATGTACGAATTTGTGGACCGCTAAAGTTCCTCTATTAGATTGAGGCATCCAGTGGATTCAAAGCATGGAAAACGGTTTCTAATGGATAAGAATAAGGTCTATTTAAGAACACGATTCGAGTTTTCAAGTTAAAGTTTTGTTTGTGTAGCAATTTGTGGTGTTGTGTGAAACTACGTTTACTGTATCCGGGTGAGGAACCACACAAAATAATGAACAACAAAACAGATATTTGAGATAGAAAAATAGGTTATATTAAACGTAAAGATACAAACTGGAACGCAGGTTAGTAATCCAGGAATACGATTAGTAAGGAATATATATATATATAAGTCTTGAAGTGAAGCCGTGATGAAATAGTATATCCGTGTAATATTATTCTGGCTGAGTGGAGCTCAGAGCTACTGATGCCAACTGACGCGGTATTCTCTGTGTAACTTCGGTATCGCTCGGTAACTTACGGATCAGTCCCGATGTCTCTGACAGATCTCGCTATGGCAGGAATATATGTATACTCAAGTCAAGTCCATTATCATAGAAAAAGGGGAGGTCCCACAACAGATAGATAGATAAATAGAAGCAACTGTGATAGATAGATATGAACGGGTTTGGCGCCAAAACTAGCATCCAAATGAAACGTTTGATCTGACGTGTCTATTTAAAGGCATGATTGGAGCTTTCAAGTTAATGTTTTGGTTTCGCAGAAAGTTGTGGTGTTGTGTGAAACTACCTCTGCTATAGCCTATTCTACGTTCAGTTTCTTTTTCTTTTATACATAATTTATTAAACTGATCCCTATTCCGAGGTATTGCAAGTATTAAAACTAATCAAATCTCCAATGAAAATTAGATTTCGCTATTAAATGACCCCTAGGTAGTTGATATGCTATTAAACAAATCAGTCAACTTATATTCTACTAAACAAAAAATCTTAAAAAGAGCATTTTCAAAATAATGATTATTTTTACATATTTCATTTCCTAAGAAAAATTAACTGATTTCAAAAAGGACTAAACATAAAGTTCAAGAAAACTGAATGTATGGTCACCAGCAAAAAGAAGACCGCAAAATATTTTTGTATATATGTCAAGTTTTCTTTTTGTAATATCTTTTGTGTTGCTGAAGTTAAGTGGCAGTGTCTTCATAAGGACAATGACTGACGGTTCAAAGATAAGGCAGGTGAAAAAAACTGACTGCAAAATGAGCAAAGTACACCAATAATAATTGGAAAAATGTACTTAAAATTATTAATACATTTCATGTGTTTGGAAAAAGAGCAAAACCCTGGATGTACAGTGTGCGATGTGTAAATCGTTGCTCTTTTATATATTGGAGTAGATAGACTAAACTATCGCCCGGTTCACACTCCACCCACGTCTATTGAACAGGTGACGAGGCTCATCCCTTGTTTCCTGTTTAGGATGTGGTTTCCGGTTTTCTCTTTTCTAATCTTTTCACTCTTTTCGTTTTTTTTATTTTATTTTTTTCAATTGGAGTAGATAGACCAAACTATCGCCCGGTTCACACTCCAACCACGTCTATTGAACTGGTGAAGAGGCTCATCCCTTGTTTCCTGTTTAGGATGTGGTTTCCGGCTTTATCTTTTCCAATCTTTTCACTCTTTTCTTTTTTTTTTTTTTTTTTTCAATTGGAGTAGACAGACCAAACTATTGCCCGGTTCAAACACCACCCTCGTCTATTGAACAGGTGAAGAGGCTCATCCCTTGTTTCCTGTTTAGGATGTGGTTTCCGGCTTTCTCTTTTCCAATCTTTTAACTCTTACGTAGTCCCCTGCGCATCAGTGGCGTTATCGCCTTGCTTGGGGTGATATGATTAAAAAAAAATGCCAACTAATGGTCGGTGAAACTAAAATAAAACAAGTAAAACAATTCAAATACCTGGGAAACATTCTGACAGACGATGGAAAGTGTGACATTGAGACCCGAAGATGCATTGGCATGACCAAGGACGCATTTCAAGCGCTAACCAGAGTACTCAGCGGAAGGAAAATCTTATCGGAGACAAAGAAAAGAGTGCTGGACTGCTATGTGACATCTGTCCTTCCGTATGACAGTGAATGTTGAACGATCTCCTAAAGAATGAAGGAGAGACTCGAGGCATCAGATATGTGGTCCTACAGATGGATGCTGAGGATACCATGGACCGAATACGTAAACAACGATGAGGTGTTGGAGAGGATGCAAACAAGAATAAAACTTATTCTTAACATCAGGAAGGGACAGCTGAGGTTCCTGGGATACGTAATGAGGAAGGAGAGCCTGGAGAATCAAACACTCACAGGATGGATAGAAGGAAAGAGATATTGGGGAAAACAGCGTGAGACATGCTTGTTAGAAAATGGGCGGACGAGCGGGGTTTGAGAGAGATATCAAAAGGAAATATATTGAGAGTGACAAGAGATAGACTCAAGTGGAAGTTCATGATCGCCTACGTCCCTAAGGGACACGGCACATGTAGAAGAAGAATGAAAAACATAACTATAAGAAACTGTTTTACTATTCAAAATTTTTAAAACATCACTGTTTAAACACAAAAATTTATTTAAAAAACAATAAATTTCTCTCCTAGTAGTAATTGTGTGAAAGTAAGCGCCACAGAGAAAGCCTAAATTAGATATCGGCCCACTGATTTCACTTTTGATAACTGCCATCTTACCTTCACCGTTATTACTATACGAATAAACAATAATATTATCTCTTGTCTTTAACTATCCAACAGGCCTTTCTTCATGCTTTTTTTTACAAAATCACTTGACAAGGTAAGAAGCAAGAATCTATTTGAACTGTTAGGGAAACTCGATCTATTTAGGAAAGATGTTAGAATAATTCAAAACTGTTAGCAAACCGCCTGCGTACGAATAGATAATAGAGTCAGTCAGTTAAGTGTCATACGTAATACACGCTTTGGGCGATCATGTCTCTTTCGAGACATGACTGACTGAGCAGAAGATTATCCCGCAAAAGTTTGCCATTAATTTCTGCGGTAGACTGGTTGCCAGCCAAGGC
The DNA here is from genome assembly GCA_037127315.1 of Ascarosepion bandense. NCBI lineage: Eukaryota > Metazoa > Mollusca > Cephalopoda > Sepiida > Sepiidae > Ascarosepion > Ascarosepion bandense. Next base: position 673,702 of record JBBBDQ010000558.1, read on the forward strand.
TATAGAACCCAATCTCTCCTGTTATTTAACTCATAACTTGAGGGAAGAGACGGATTAATGCCTTTCCCAAGAGTATTCGCGCGTAAGAGGATCCAATGAATTCAACTGGAATTTGAACTCGGCTCTCCGATTTCTCTTTCCGAGCTGATATCCACTGCACGACAACGCACATCCTAAATAGGTACACTAAGATAGAAAGGGTCGTAAGACAAGGATATGTATTCTCCGCCCAGATTTATTCAGCCACTGCAGCGACGCCATCCTAAGGGTACTGGAAACCGAAGCAGGATGTATTTCTGGCGGACAGAATTGCAAAAATACGCAGATTGTTATGCATTAGTGGCTGACCCGGAAAGAAAACAGCAGGACCTAAACGGTATACTAAACGAAAGTAAGAAAAATGGCGGGAGTAACTATGACTCTCTTAAGGTGCCGCAAAATCATGAGCGACAATGGTCCTATTTTCCGACGGTGCTCCGCGAGGACCACGGCGAGTCCTCAGAGGCCATTGGAATTACGGCACCACGTCCTCCGAAACGGTCGCCCAGTCGTACTAAGTGACCTGCAAGCCGTCCTCAAGAGACATTAAACCCGGGGTACCGTGCTTCTAAAATGCACCGTTCGCCGCTGGGTTACCTCCCCTCTCCGAACGTATCTAACTGGTGCTAAGTTCGCAAAATCCAAGCTTCGACAACCCCCACCCCGCGAATTCGCGGGTGGCAGATGTTAACGAACCGGAACGCCCCCCGGACAAATGGTCAACACGAGTTACGAATCTAAACTTATTTATAAATGGAACTCTGTGTGTGTGTGTGTGTGTGTGTGTGTGTGTGTGTGTGTGTGTGTGTGTGTGTGTGTGTGTGTCCGTTACCTATAGACTCCGAAACGGCTGAATCGATTTTTTGGAAAATTTACAAAGTTGTACTCTAAGCGTCTGCGAGTGTTTTTAGCTAGGTTTTGTGTCGAGGTACCTCCGATAAATATCGTAAATCGATAATCGAAAAAAATCGAGTTATAGAAGGAGTGGTCCGATTTTAATCAAATTTGATACACTCATAGACAAAGACATAAGAAACGATATTCAGAAGTTTCAAGGTTGCAGTTCTTACAATAGTGCAGAAAATCGATTATATATATATATATATATAAAAGGCAAGATGTTTGTGTGTGTGTGTCTGATTATCTGCCTGTATGTCTGTATTTTTTTCAGCCCTTTTATTTTAGTTTTTGATTCGGGTTTGGCTCTAAGTAGGTATAATTGTAGTTCTTAGTCTCAGCCATGATACCATTTACTTAGAGGACTTATTTAGCCTTCAAAATTCAGTTTACGACGGAAAAAACTTATTTGATATCGATACCAGGAAATCAAAATTTGACTTACATCCATTCATTTTTCTTTCAGTCTCCGGTTTCGCTTTAACTGGAAACAACTATTGCTTTTTAGTCTTTCGTGCCAACATCCAAAGAGTCTGAGCTCCAGGATCATGGATTAATTTTAAAGCTTTCATGACATCCGAACAACGCCGGGCTATACTGCTAGTATATATATATATATATATATATATATACTAGGTGTGATTGGTAAATTGTCGCAATTATTTTATTATTTCAAATATTCTTTAGGCTGAGTCTGAGCTCCAGGACCATGGATTAGTTTTAAAGCTTTCATTACATCCGAGCAACGCCGGGCTATACTGCTAGTTGGAGATATAAACATCGAGCAGGTACAAAATTTCAAATATCTCGGAAGTGTTTTAACTGGGGATGAAAAAAAAATGCAACACGAAAATTCGAATACGTATTGGACTAACGAAAGCAGCAAACCCGAAGATAAGAAAGGTGTTGAAAAACGGAAGCATTTCCTTAGAAACAAGGAAAATAGTTTCTGTGCTGCCATGTGATGTCCACCCACTTTTATTGTCGTAATTGCAGGACAATCTCCTCACAAATAAAAAGACTGGAGGCAAGCAGAAATGTGGTTCTTGAGAAGGAAACTGAAAATCCATGGACAAAGCGAGTAAGCAACGAGGAAGTCTTAAAGTAAATGGTAACAGAAAAAAAAACACTTTTACTCTAAACCAGGAAAAGGTAGCTGGATACATAATAAGGAGGGCTTGGAAAATTTAACCCTCACGAGGCATATTGAGAGGCAGCGAGTCATTTACATGACGAGCTTGTGTGAAGGGATGGTGCAATGGGGACTATCAAAGAAACAAAAAATTAAGAGCCTCAAGATAGTAAGCTATGGGTAGTCATAAAGATCACCTTTGTCCCCTTCAGGACTTGAACAGTTATATTTCTCTATGTAAGTAGTGTAAATACTAACAATATCTCATCTCATAAATATACAGATGCTGACGAATGTCGGAGTGTACAACAGCCGAAACGTCGTGAATATGGCAACAATGATAAGGACAACAGTGCGAATGATGTTAATAGTGTAAATAGTTACAAAAGACATATGGTAAGAATTTTTAACTGAGAACAGAAAATGCAGCACCAAGATCTGAACACGCACTGGAATGGCAAAAAAAGCATTTCAAAAACTATGTAAAATGCTGAATAACAGGAAAAAAATCGGTAAAAAAAAAAAAGGAAAAATGTATTTAATTGCTCTGTGATATTCAACCCCTTATACGGCGAGTAAATGCTGGACAATTTCCCCGCCACCCGGATGAGGAAAACGCTAGAGGCAGCAAAAATGTGGTTCTACAGACGGATATCATAGACGTCGTTATCTCTCGGATCTCTCTATGGCAGGAGTATATGTATACTCTAGACGAGTTTACTATCCTGTAAAAAAGGGGAGACCCCACAAAAAATGGAAGCTATCCCGGATGTGTTCTTGGGACATGTAATGAGGAAAGAGGGCTGAGAGAATCTGATACTCACAGGTCAGACTGATGGAAAAATAGACAGAGGAAAGCAGCGGATAAGATATTTGAAGGGCCTGAGCAGGTGGATGGCAGAGCGGGGTTTGGGTGGGGTAACAGGAGAAAGTATGCCAGGAGCCACCAGAGATAGGGAAACGTGGAAAGTTATGATCGCCTACATCCTGAAGGGACATGGCACATAGAAGAAGAAAAAGATCTGCGTATATTGCTGGAGACCAAAATGTCAATATTTGCATGTTCTTTGAAAATCTTTTTTATCTACCTTTCTGTTTAAATAATTTATAATTTGACAGAGTCTGACATGCTGGCCTTCTACACAAGCTACAGGGCGATGGTATAAGTGGACGATTGTTTGATCTAATCCAGTCGTTCCCTTCAAATCGCGTAATGAAGGTAGTATTGAACGGGTATGCTTCCAGATAATATCATACGAACGTGGGTGTCTCTCAAGGCTCTATTCTAGGTCCTACTTTTTTTTCTGATTTTCATCAACAATCTCCCTGATGTAATCGGATCCCAAGTAGGCATCTACGCTGACGACACCACTATTTAATCTCACCTCGATAAGAAATCTGCCGAGGCTGACAAAGCAAATCTCACTGCTGATCTTGAAAAGAGTAAGAAATGCATCCAAAACAAAGCTGCTATCCCTTAAGCACCATAGAGAATCGGTCATACCAACCATCAGCATGGATCAAGCTAATCTCCCTGAAAGCAAAACACTGCGCCTCCTCGGCCGAACTCTCTCAGCCGACCTCAAGTGAAATGACTGCTTTGAACTCATAACTAAATCTGCTGCTAGGAAGGTCGGTTCACCGTGTAGAGCCAGGAAATGTTTCTCGTCTGAATCCATCTTACACATGTATAAATCTACCATCCACCCGTGCTGTCATATCTGGTCGGATGCCCCTGTTATTCATCTGGGTATTCTTGACAAAATCCAACGGAGACTCTGCATTGCGATTGAACCCGACCTGGTAGCTCAACTTCAGTCACTTTCGCACCGACGTAATGTGGCTTCCCTCGGTCTCTTCTACAAATACTTTTACGGCTTCTGCTCCGATGAGCTTAGCTCCCTGGTGCCACTCTGCATGAATTTACACAAGCTACTAGACTAGCGACTACGTCCCACCCATTTACAGTAAAAGCGATCAAACGTAAGCGTCACTTCTGCTCTAACAGCTTCTTTTTTCGCACTTCACGACTGTGGAACTCCTATCCGTATACCTGCTTTCCTGAAAGCTACAATCTCCATTAAATTAAATGCAAAGTCAATCGCCATCTTCTATCTCTCTGACGCACATCCTTTCCCTGACAACTCTTGTATCGTGTTCTTCGCCATTTCCACTCTGCTCTCATGCAGCTCTCTTCACATCACTCTTCTCATCCTTCTCTTATCCATTCTCTGACACCTTCTGTAACGTGTTTCTCTTTCTCACCACTCACCTCTTATGACACCTCCGTGAACCAGTGGCAGTACTGCCTTGCTTGGGGACAAATGATTATAAAAAAAACATTTAATAAATTTGGATGATTTCATCGTCTTTGTTGTTTCAAGTCTCTTCTTCATCTGTGAGGAGATTGTCCAGCATCCATTGTCATATAGGAACACTGATATTACATAACAGTTCAGGACTCATTTTTTTTTTTTTTTTTTTTTTGTATAAGCACATTTCTGTTGCTTCAAGTTTCTTCTTCATCTGAGGAGAGTGTCCAGCATTCACTGCCATATAGGAATACTGATATGACATAACAGTTCAGGACTCTTTTCTTTGTAGAAGCACATTTCAGTTGCTTCAAGTCTCTTCTTCATCTATGAGGAGATTGTCCAGCATCCATTGTCATATAGAAACACTGATATTACATAACAGTTCAGGAATCTTTTCTTTGTAGAAGCACATTTCTGTTGCTTCAAGTGTCTTCTTCATCTGTGAGGAGATTGTCCAGCATCCATTGTCATATAGGAACACTGATATGACATAACAGTTCAGGAATCTTTTCTTTGTAGAAGCACATTTCAGTTGCTTCAAGTCTCTTCTTCATCTAAGATTGTCCAGCATCCATTGCCATATAGGAAGACTGATATTACATAACAGTTCAGGACTCTTTTATTTGTAGAAGCACATTTCTGTTGCTTCAAGTCTCTTCTTCATCTGAGGAGATTGTCCAGCATTCACTGCCATATAGGAAGACTGATATTACATAACAGTTCAGGACTCTTTTATTTGTAGAAGCACATTTCTGTTGCTTCAAGTCTCTTCTTCATCTGAGGAGATTGTCCAGCATTCACTGCCATATAGGAAGACTGATATTACATAACAGTTCAGGACTCTTTTATTTGTAGAAACACATTTCTGTTGCTTCAAGTCTCTTCTTCATCTGAGGAGATTGTCCAGCATTCACTGCCATATAGGAGGACTGATATTACATAACAGTTCAGGACTCTTTTATTTGTAGAAGCACATTTCTGTTGCTTCAAGTCTCTTCTTCATCTGAGGAGATTGTCCAGCATTCACTGCCATATAGGAAGACTGATATGACATAACAGTTCCGGAATCTTTTCTTTGTAGAAGCACATTTCTGTTGCTTCAAGTCTCTTCTTCATCTGAGGAGATTGTCCAGCATTCACTGCCATATAGGAAGACTGATATGACATAACAGTTCAGGAATCTTTTCTTTGTAGAAACACATTTCTGTTGCTTCAAGTCTCTTCTTCATCTGTGAGGAGATTGTCCAACATTCATTGCCATATAGGAGGACTGATATTATATAATATCAGTCAGTTCAGGACACTTTTCTTTGTAGAAGAACATTTCTGTTGCTTCAAGTCTCTTCTTCATCTGTGAGGTGATTGTCCCTCATTCACTGCCATATAGGAGGACTGATATTACATGACATTTCAGGGTTCTTTTCTTCGTATAAGCACATGTCTGTTGCTTCAAGCCTTTTCTTCATCTCCGAAATTTAAAATTGTAAGGCATTCAAAAGTAGCCCAAAATATCATGATTACATGATTTAAAATTGTAGGTCATTCAAAAATGGCCCAAAATGTCACAAGTAAAAGATTCCAAAATTTAGCAGTTTAAGATTTTCAAAAGTCACGATTAAGAATGTCCAAAACTTAAATGTGTAGGTCTGTCAGAATTACACCGAAATTTCACAAATATAAGAATGTAAATTTATTCGTATAGGACTTTCAGTAGTGTCCCTAAAAGTTATAAGTAGTTTAATTCAAAATTTAGTAGCGTAAAAATGTCAAAAATAGCCTCAAATGTGACGATTAAGAAACTCCAAAATGTAAAATTATAGCGCATTCACAAAGCTCCAACTGTCGCAGGTAAAAGAATTCAAAATTTTGAAGCGTAGAATTTTCAAAAAAATATCCCAAAATTTACAAGCAAGGGAATTAAATCTTAGTTCTGTAGGACTTTCAAAATTAGCACGAAAATTCTTAAGTAGAAGAATTAAAAAATTAAAAGTATAGGACTTTCAAAATAGCCTCAAATATAGCAAGCAAGAGAATTCAATGTTTAGTAGTGTAAAAATTTCAAATATAGCCTCCAAATGTTTCGAATAAAAAAGTTTAATATATACAAGTGTATGATTTTCTAAATTAACCACAAATATTACGATTAAGAATGTCCAAAATTTGAAGGGGTATGGCTTTCAAAATAGCCCTAAAAATTCACAATTAAAAGAATTCATAATTTAGTACAGTAGGACTTTCAAAAGTAGTTACAAAAGTCTCGATTAAGAATGTTCAAAATATATATGTGAAGGATAAAAGTAGCTACAAATATCACAATTAATTCAAAATTTAGTCTTATAGGACCTTCAAGAGTATCCCTAAGAGTCACAAATAAGAGAATTCAAATTTTAGTTGTGTAAGATTTTTACGGCAAAAGTCTCGGGAAATTAATTTCAAAATATATACGTCTAGGATTTTGAAAATTAGCTCCAAATATCACGATTAAGTTAGTTCAAAATTTAGTTGTGTAAAATTTTCAAAAGTAGCCCTTAATGTCACAAGAGAAATAAAAATTTAGTTGTGTAGGATTTCCAAAATTAGCCCAAAATTTCACGATTAAGAAAGTTGGAATTTTAGTAGTGCAAGACTTTCTAAATAGTCCCAAAATTCACAATTAAGTGAAATCAAAACACAATCTAGTATTATAAAACTTTTAAATGTCACCCCTAAATGTCACGATCAAGAAAGTTTGAAATATATAAGTGTAAGTTTTTCCAAATTAACCTCAAGCGTCACGATTAAGAAACTGTAAAATTTGAAAAAGTATGGCTTCCGAAATAGCCCCAAAATTTACAAGTTTGAAATATATAACTGTAGGATTTTCCAAATTAACCTCAAGCGTCACGATTAAGAAAATGTAAAATTTGAAAAAGTATGGCTTTCGAAATAGCCCCAAAATTTACAAGTAAAATTATTCTTAATTTAATAGATTAGAACATTCAAAAGTAACCGCAAAAGTCCCGATTAAAATATATCTAAAATATGTCTAAAATATATATGTGTAAGATTTTCAAAATTAGCTCAAATATCACGATTAAGATTATTCAAAATTTAGTCCTGTAGTACCTTCAATAGTATCCCCTAAAGTCACAAATTTCACGATTAAGAATGTTCCAATCTTAGTAGTGTAAGATTTTCAAAATTGTCCCAAAATTTACAATTAAGTGAATTAAAAATTTAGTATCGTAAAACTTTTAAATGTAACCCCACATGTCACGATTAACCCTCTAGGGCCATTCGTATCATAAAGTGGGGGATCAGTTCTATATTGTTATGAAGTAATAAACAGATCCCCCACTAATTACTACTTAACCCTCTAGGGCCATTCGTATCATATTTGATACAGTATGAAAACAAGCCTTGAAAGAAATATTTTCCTGAAAATTTTTTTAGGAGAAATATTTTATAAATTTCAAATGAAAGCAGTACTGACTGCTCAGTCAATGAATACCAAATGTTTCCTTATAGGGAAATACCAAATGTTTCCTTATAGGGAAATACTGTATCAAATATGATACGAATGGCCCTAGAGGGTTAAGTAGTAATTAGTGGGGGATCTGTTTATTACTTCATAACAATATAGAACTGATCCCCCACTTTATGCCCAGCAGAAGCCTTAACCCTCTAGGGCCATTCGTATCATATTTGATACAGTATTTCCCTATAAGGAAACATTTGGTATTTCCCTATAAGGAAACATTTGGTATTCATTGACTGAGCAGTCAGTACTGCTTTCATTTGAAATTTATAAAATATTTCTCCTAAAAAAATTTTCAGGAAAATATTTCTTTCAAGGCTTGTTTTCATACTGTATCAAATATGATACGAATGGCCCTAGAGGGTTAAGAAAGTTCAAAATATAAAATTGTAAAACTTTCAAAATTAACAACAACAGTAGCAAATAGGACAATTTAAACTTAGTAATTTAGGATTTTCAAAATTTCCCTCGAATATCACAAGCAGAAAAATTAAAAATTTTGTCTCCTTGAGCTCTCAAAATTAATCCAAAATATCGCAAGTTGTGAAATTAAAAAATTAATAGTATTAGTCTTTTAAAAGTTGCCAATGGAAACACAATATGTGAAATTAAAAATTTAGTCACGTTGGTATTTCTGAATCATCTCAACTTTGCGTTGCTGTCGCCAAACGAGGCGTGTGAAACAATGTTTGAAACCTCTAAGCCGGTAGTGTTCGTCTCTAACATTGGACTTAACATCCTACGTGCGCAATTATATGATGTGGTCAGGAACGGGGCGGGAATGTCTGCTATATCGTTCGGAAAATATCACAATTCTGTAGAATGCCCCGGACACTTCTGATGCTGAACAGCCAGTACAGTGGCGGGTCATTAGAGATGCCCTTAGGGTTAAAATATTTAGAACATATGAGTGCATAAACTGACAAATAAAAAAATATTATGAAACAAAGCAAGTTTAAATAGAGATGTGGAAAATTAGGCGGAGATGGAGTCTGGTTTGATAGGAACAGAAAGATTAATAGTTTGGCTTTTAATTGGGGAAAATGGGGAGAAAGACCATGACGCAAAGTAAAAAGGGGGTTCGAAAGAATATCAAAAAAGAAAAAGAAGGCGAAATATTAAGGTAAAGAAGTGAGGAGAGAGAAAAAGAGAATGAATAAAGCAGATAAAGAAAAAAGAGTTCCGGAAGCGAAGAAGAAAAATTATTGTGGGGGAAAAAGAAGAAAAAGGAAAGGGGAAGAAAAAGAAAGAAGAAATGAATAAATGAGGAAGAAAATTTGGAAATAAAAGAATAAGGGAAAAGGAAAGAGAAAAAGAAAAAATGAGAAAAAAATGCAAACAAGAAGAGAGAAAGAAGAAATAAAGAAAAGAGGAAATGGTAAAGAGAAGTGAAAATTGAAAGAAAAAAGAAGGCAAGGGAAGGAGAGAAAGAAAAAGTGGGAAAAGGTAAAAAAAGAAGAAAAGGAGATTTTATAAAAGGAAATAAAAAAGAAAGAAAGAAAAATGAAAGAGGTGAAATGTAATAGAGTGTAAAAAATATTATGAAAACAACAAGAAAAGAATAAAGCTGTGTTAAAATAAAAAAGAAACCTTAAAAGAGATTGGCAAATTCTGAAGAAGAAGAAAAAGAAGAAGAAGAAGAAGAAGAAGAAGATTTCAAAAGGAAGAAAAAGCAGGAAAAAGGTAAACTGAAAAAAAAAAATTAAGCAAGGTAGAAAATAAAATGAATGCTAAGAAAGAAAATGCGAACGACAACCAGAACAACAACATCAACAAGATTAAAAAGACAGGGGAAAAATAAATAAACTGAAAAAAAAAAAAGGTCAAGAAAAAAAGAAGAAGATAGAAAGAAAAGTTCAACAGAAGCATTTTTAAATAGGAAAATGAACGAATAAATATAATGAAAAGAATCAGGCAAAAGAAGAAGATGGGCGCCGCCGGCGCCATGTTAGGTGGTCTGAGACCTAGCCGCAACAACGGTGGCAGCTGCTCTAAACATCTCCCCGACTAACCTCCATCTCAACCTTACTTCACCAATTAGGCACACCGGGACTAGTGATGTCCTCCAGGTGAACACAACCAAACATGATCAACTTTTCTAGCACGAACAGAAAAGATGATTTAGCGATTAGTTTGAGGAAATATCATAAACTTTCTCTCACAGCGTAGCGAATTAAAAATCCTTAAGGGTCTTTGATTTGTATTTATTTTTCCCCGCCTTTTTCTTGTAGTTTTCTTTTCCTGCTTGCGTTTTCGAGAGCTTTGTCTTATCGTCTGCATTTCAATGTCAACGCCATTTTGCCTTTTGTTCTTTCGTTCCTTCTTTTCGTTCTCTCGGCGTTTTCCTTCCTTTTTTTAATTTGTTGTCCTTTATAGAATTGTTCTTATTTCTCCTTTTTTTTTATTTCATACTATCTTTTTCTCTTTTTTTTTTTTTTTGTTTTCGTTCTTGCTTTCTTTCTTGTTGCTCATCTTTTTAATCTTTCTTTCTCTGTTGGGGGCTTTTTCTTTCTTTCTTTCTTTCTTTCTTTCCAAAATGTTAACCTCTTTCTCCCTTCTTTATTTCAACAGACACTCGCTTATTCTTCTCTCTTGTGTATAGATTCTCTTTTCTTTATTGTTCACCTTTTTTTTCCTTTGATGGTCTTTTTTCTCTTTTGTTTTTTTTTGTTTTGTTTTTTTTTTTTTTCGTTCTTGCTTTCTTTCTTGTTGCTCATCTTTTTAATCTTTCTTTCTCTGTTGGGGGCTTTTTCTTTCTTTCTTTCTTTCTTTCTTTCTTTCTTTCCAAAATGTTAACCTCTTTCTCCCTTCTTTATTTCAACAGAAACTCGCTTATTCTTCTCTCTTGTGTATAAATTCTCTTTTCTTTATTGTTCGCGTTTTTTTTCCTTTTTGTGGTCTTTTTCCTTTTAATTTCTCTCTCTCAAGGCTTTCACCCAATCCTTTTTGTCTCTTTCTTCTCTCTCCTTAAGATGTTCTTTTTTCTTCTTCTTTTTGCTCTCTACTTTTCGTTAATTCTATTTCCATATCCTTTTTTGGTATTTGTTTTTTCTTTTCCTTTCTTTCTTTTTATTCACAGTCTCTCTTTCTTTTCTCTTTCGTTTGTTTCTATTTCTTAAAGTATTTTTTTCTTTTTCAATAATTTTCTTTTCTCATCATTATGAACTTGTGATATTGTTGTTCCTTTTCTTTGTCTCTTTCTTTTTTTGATAATTTCCGCTTCCCTCTTTTTTTATCTTTCATCCTTTTCTTTTTTTCTTTATTTTTTTGTTTTCAAGAATTTAGCTCGACTCTCTCCTTCACTTTCTCACTGTCAGTTTCTTCTCTCTTATCGGCCTTTTCTTTCATTCCTTCGCACTCTTTACCTTTCCTTAACAGACTTTCTTCCTCTCTTGTAAT
>JBBBDQ010000558.1:690000-945000 GCA_037127315.1 Ascarosepion bandense
CTTCAAGTCTCTTCTTCATCTATGAGGAGATTGTCCAGCTTCCACTGACATATAGGAGGACTGATATTACATAACAGTTCAGGACTCTTTTCTTTGTACAAACACATTTCTGTTGCTTCAAGTCTCTTCTTCATCTGTGAGGAGAGTGTCTACCATTCACTGCTATATAGGAGGACTGATATTACATGACAGTTCAGGGCTCTTTTCTTTGTAGAAGTACATTTCTGTTGCTTCAAGTCTCTTCTTCATCTGTGAGGAGCTCGTCCTGCATTCACAGCCATATAGGAGGACTGATATTACATTACAGTTCAGGGGTTTTTTTTTGTTTTTTTGTTTTTTTGTAGATGTACATTTTTGTTGCTTCAAGTCTCTTCTTCATCTGTGATGAGATTGGCTAGCTGTCATATATGAGGACTGATATTACATAACAGTTCCGGACTCTTTTCTTTGAAGAAGCACATTTCTGTTGCTTCAAGTCTCTTCTTCATCTGTGAGGAGATTGTCCATCATTCACTGCATATAGGAGGACTGATATTACATAACAGTTCAGTACTCTTTTCTTTATTCTTAAAGAAATAGATTTTTTTTCGTACATTTTTGGCAATCTCAATGATTCTTCAAATATCAACGTTGCCTTTTCCATCTTCCCAGATATTCAATTTTTTGAACTTGTTTCATTTTAATCTTCCCAATTTGTATGCATTTTTTTCTTTTTCTAGTTTATAGTTAGTCCTTTCTTCTCGCTTTTCTTCGCTACCTTCCGTAGGATTATTTACTGGACGATAATTGAAGTGGATCAGTCCATATTATTTGATTGTGTGAGTTGAAAAAATATTAAATGTAAAAATAAATACATGTAAGAATAAAAAAATAAATGTAAAAAAATTATAAACACTACTTACACATATAAACATACTAGCAGTATAGCCCGGCGTTGCTCGTGTGTAATGAAAGCTTTAAAATTAATCCATGGTTCTGGAGCTCAGACTCTTTGAACGTTGGCATAAAAGACTAAAAAGCAATATGTTTCCAGTTAAAGCGAAACCGTAGACTGAAAGTAGAACGAATGGATGTTATTCAAATTTTGATTTCCTGGTATCGATATCAAATAAGTTTTTTCGTCGTAAACTGAATTTTGAAGGCTAAATAAGTCCTCTGAGTAAATGGTATCATGGCTGAGACTAAGAACTACAATCATACCTACTTAGAGCCAAACCCGAAGCAAAAACTAAAATAAAAGAGCTGAAAAAAATACAGACATACAGGCAGATAAACAGACACACACACAAACATCTTGCCTTTTATACACAGACACACATATATATATATATATTATCGATTTTCTGCACTATGGTAAGAACTACAATCTTGAAACTTCTGAATATCGTTTCTTATGCCTTTGTTTATGAGTGTATCAAATTTGTTTAATATCGGACCACTCCTTCTATACCCGATGTTTTCGATTATCGATTTTCGATATTTATCGGGGGTATCTCGTACACAAAACGTAGCTAAGAACACTCGCAGACGCTTATAGTACAACTGTGTAAATTTTCAAGAAAATCAGTTCAGCCGTTTCAGAGTCTATAGGTAACGGACACACACACAAACGCACACACACACAGAGACAAAGTTCCATTTATCAATAAGCTTATATATATATATATATATATATATATATATCCAAGTGAATAAGGAACAAAGAAAAAAAGGAACCATGTTTCTTTTGTCTTCAAGAAAAAAATGGAAATCATTTATTAGATGAATAGCAAAATACTATTAAACCAGAGGCATGAAACCACAGTAAACGGCAAACACATTAAAGAACTAACCTTACAATCATGCTAAAATACTACAAAAGCCAAAGTTATGATCACTAGAAACGATAAAGCTTTATAATATTAACAACACTATTACCTTAAATTTTGCCTTTATTTCATTCCACAAACTGTGATCTAATTTAAAGTTTTATATAAAAAGAGGTTTCATAAATTTTAAGTTAAGGTTAAATATCCAAAAATAGATTAATTATAAACACTAAGTTTAAATACAAGAATATTTGTAGTCATATAATTTACTAATGAATATATGTTCACAAGACAGTAATCTCTATTCCCACCTGATCGCACCCACTCCTACTCCTCTCCACCTCATATACATTTCCTTATTTTCCCCTTTTATTAAATTCGAAGAACAAGCCATAAAGCTATAAAGGACCATACCTTAACACCTAATGTTAAATCTGTCTATAAAATTTTCAGCATGTCCATTAATCAACTCTATCCCCTACTTCTTCTCTCTTTTCGTTGCCATTTCAATGTCGAAACAAAATGAAGAAGATAATAATTTGTACATGTTCGAAACTATAATTTATAATATATATATATATATATATATATATATATATAGTGGTGATGTTAAAGTGGTTCAAAAGAGAGAAAAGTGTATGTTTTAAATAAGCAGAGAAACTTTATTTGTTTTTTTTATAAAATATATTGTATTTTATTTTTTTATTTCATATTCTGCTACACGTGTGTGCATTGGATATCGGCTCGGAACGAGAAGTCGGGGAACCGAGTTCGAATTCCAGCCGAATTCATTGCATTCACTTACGCGGAAATACCCTTGGGAAATGTAATAATCCGTCTATTCCTTCCAGTTATGGATTAAATAACAGGACAGACTGGGTTCTATCGCCTTGGTCGGCAACCAGTCTACCGCAGAAGCAATGGCAACCTACTGCGGGATAATCTTCTGCCCAGTCAGTCATGTAACTTTCGAGACATGATCGCCCAAGCGTGTATCACGTATGGCACTTAACTGACTGACTGAATATAATAGTTGGCATCATGATTAAGGCGTCTACTGGTCATAAAGTGGGGGATCGGTTTTCTATTTTTATGAAGTAATAAACTGATCCCCCACTAATTACTACGTAATAATATAATACATCTCCCTCTAGCTAGGAGTCAAATAACAGGACAGATTGTGTTCTATAGCCTTGGTCGGCAACCAGTCTACCGCAGAAAGCAATGGCAACCTACTGCGGGATTATCTACTGCTCAGTCAGTCATGTCTCTTTCGAGACATGATCGCCCAAGCGTGTATCACGTATGGCACTTAACTAACTGATCTTCTTCAGGCCGAGAGTGGTTGTCAGTCATCGTCTTGTCTGTGTGTGGTACTAGTTCCCATCTTCTTATACTTGTGAGGGAATCTCTTTTCGCTTTAAGGGGTAAAGAATGATTTAGAATGAGTCAAATATCGGTCGGAGGAAGGTTTTATTTTGTTTTTTAATCCATATACATAGACACACACATGTATATACATATATATACATATGTACACACTTCCTTAGTCTTATAGGGTTTACTTTCGTTCTTGCTAATATCTGTACATATTTGTGTGTGTGTGTGTGTGTGTGTGTGTGTGTGTGTGTGTGTGTGTGTATGTGTGCGCGCGCGCGCGTGCATACGATCCTATTAGTGTATCTGGTCATTCTGTGTGCGTGTTGTGTGCTTGTGTGTCTGTGGGGTTTATGATCTATTAAGTGCTGGTTTAAATTTGTTTATGAAGGGTTTTTGTTTCTGTTTAGAGGTAAAAATAATTATCTGTCTGATATAATGGCATAATTTTAAATTTGCTTTGATGTTTGCTGATAATTTGATGTTACTTTTGTGAAGGGAAACTCTGCTGTTTCGTGCTTGGCTGATCCCAATATAAGATTCATTACCTTTTGTGCACTTGAGTGCATATACCACATTTTTAGAGTTGCAGTTCAAATTTGTGTTTATTTTAAGTGTCTTTGTGGGGTTTTCATAAGTGTAGGTGTTTCCTTCAATAATGATATCACAAATCCCACATCTTGTTTGTCACATTTTGTAACCTCATATATCGTGTGTGGGTTAAATTGAAGTGAGGTTAATATGTGTTTCAGGTTTTTTAGTTGGCGTTTGCTCTTAAGTTTTTTTGTTTTTTAATGTTTTTCATTTTATCATTTTTGTTTAATAGGTCTAAATTTTTTAACTTCTGTGGATAATTCTAGGTTGTTCCTGTTGTACGTTGAGATACATGCTAGAGTCTGTTCGATGTTGCGTTTTTTTTTGGGTTTTGTAGTTCGCCTAGAGGCATTTTTTCTGCCGGTTTAAAACCTTTCTTTTTTATTTTTTTATGGGTTAGCCTCGTATTTTTTAGGGTTTCATGTATTTTTTCTAGGTGGATTTTTCGGCGGTGTTTGTCGGCCACTATAGCGCAAACACTACGTGCCAGTGAATAGGGAATATATTTTAGGTAGCTTTTGGGTGATGGCTCTTAAAATGAAGATATTGTTGGGTGTCTGTAGGCTTGTGGTAGATATCTGTGATTATGTGGTTGTTTCTGTTACTAATGAGTAGGTCTAAAAATGGTAATTCGTGGAACTGTTTTCAGGTATAAGTTCTGGAGTAGAGTGTAGAATTAGTTAATATCGCCCCATGAGGATTTCCATAAAATGAAGCAATCATCTAAGTATCGTTTCCAAGACTTAATGAAGTGGATTTTCATATTATCCCCAAAGATTTAGTTCATCCTTTCGTATATGTTTTCCTCTAGGTAAACTAACGTTAGGGTGGCATATGTTGGTGCCATTTTCGTCCCCATTGCAGTATCTATGATTTAGATGTAATTTTTGTTGCCAAATTCAAATTTGTTATTATTTAGAATTAGGTCTACAATGATGAATTCCTTGATGAATCTGGGGTGTAGTGTTTCTGGATGTTTTTTCAATCTAGTATGAGTGATCTACTTTTTGTGGGATGAAGCTAAGGAAGAGAATACCATCTCTGATGTAGCTTTTAATTTGCATTGTAAATGGTTGTAGTAGTGTGTCAATTAAGTTACTAAGTCTACTAGTTAGAGCCTACTACTATGGGTTTGAATGTAAAGTAACTGGAATTTGGTATGTTAATGTATTCAGATTTTTGTGTGTGGATAGCTGTTTTTATTTCACTTGAATTGTGAACTTTTGGTAGTCCGTAAAAATAGCTAGTTTTTGGTATGGAGTCTAATAAGAAATCGTTTTCTTTTCTTGTTAATATCTTATTGTATGTTGTGAAGAATTTGTTAATTTTTGATATGGTATTTTTACCCATGTTAGTTTCGGTTAATTTGTAGTTGTTTTCACCTCCTAGTACTTCCAGGATTTTTGTTTTATAATATATTTTGTCCATGATTACTATAGCGCTGGCTATAGTAATCATGGCTATTGTTTACCTCATACTACTGCGAGATAATCTTCTGCCCAATCAGTCATGTCTCTTTCGAGACATGATCGCCCAAGCGTTTACTACGTATGGCACTTAATGCTTCCTTTATGTGGTTTCTGGCTTTCCCTCTTTTCAATCTTTTCACTCCTACGTAGCCCCCTGCGCTTCAGTTGCGTTACCGCCTTGCTCGGGGTGATATGATTAAAAAACAAAAAAAAATATGTTGTCATTTTTCGGATGTTCTCTAAGGCTAGTTTTTATTTGTAGTACTTTTTCGAATTCCAGTTGAATTCATTGTATTCACTTACGCGCAAATACCCTTGGGAAAGGTATTAATCCGTCTATTCCTTCCAGTTATGGGTTAAATAGCAGGACAGATTGGGTTCTATAGCCTTGATCGACAACCAGTCTACCGCAGAAAGCAATGGCGACCTACTGCGGGATAATCTTCTGCCCAATCAGTCATGTCTCTTTCGAGACATGATCGCCCAAGCGTGTATCAGGTATGGCACTTAACTGACTTTAAACGTATATGTATATGCATATATATATATATATATATATATATATATATATATATATAGTCATGCACAAACATATACGTTTAAGAATACTATTCAGGCATTGCTTGACCATTAGTCCTACGTGGTTGAGAGTTTAAGACACGTCAGATTTAATTTACGCAGGTTTAAATCTTGCCGGATGACGCATATTTTTCTAACAGGACCTCTCGATTGTTCATGCCAGTAGATGTAAATAAGTAAATATTTAATTATAAAAAAAAAACGGAGATTGTTCTCAAATACGATTATCCTTTAAAAATTACGTTTAAACACATAAATTTATTTATATATATATATATATATATATATATATATATATATATATATATATATATATATTAACCATAGATGAAAACGTTATAATTTCTTCTAATTTTGAAAATTGTGCGTTCAAAAAATCTCCGTTACGTGAGCGTTCTTTAAAAAAATGGTAAAATCCGTTATTGCAAATCGCCTGAAGACACCACATGGTAGAAACCTAAGTCGCGTAATAACTCGTTTACAAATGAAGAATGTGCGTGTGTGTAAATGATAAATAAGTGTATAAAATGCAACTGGAGTCTGTATTTATTTAATGTACACTACCGGCCGGATGTGCGTTGTGGTGCATTGGATATCGGCTCGGAACGAGAAATCGGGGAGCCGAGTTCGAATTCCAGCTGAATTCATTGCATTCACTTACACGCAAATACCCTTGGGAAAGGTATTAATCTGCCTATTTCTTCCAGTTATGGGTTAAATAGCAGGACAGATTGGGTTCTATAGCCTTGGTCGGCAACCAGTCTACCGCGGAAAGCAATGGCAACCTACTGCGAGATAATCTTCTGCCCAATCAGTCATGTCTCTTTCGAGACATGATCGCCCAAGCGTGTATTACGTATGGCACTTAACTGACTGACACTACCGGTCATGGTTATTAGATCACCCCAGTTTTAAAAGAAATGATGTATTCCATACTATTTTTAGTATTTATTGCCAAGTGCATAATTCTAAATGAAAATAGAATGGTTCTTTTGTTATTATTACTTTGCAAAATTTTACAAGGCAGCCAGGAAACCTTTGCCCCGGCCAGCCAATAATAAGAGACTAGCATGGGGAAGAGAGCACAAACATTGGACACCAGAACAGTTCATTTGATGCACATGTTATTGTGCAGTATTAACAAAAGAATCATTCTATTTTCATTTACACTCGACAATAAATATAAAAATAGTATTAAATACATCATTTCTTTTAAAAACCTGGGATGACCTAATAATTATGGTCGTAGTGTAGATGTCAGTTCTTCAATACGGCAGTGAATACTGGACAATATCATTGAAAATGAGGACAAAACTTGAAGCAGCGGAAATGTGGTTCTACAGAAGGATGCTGCGGATATCGTGGACTGAGCATGCAAGCAACGATGAGGTGTTAGAAAGAATGGCAACAAAAAGGAAATTAATACTGAGCATCAGGAAGAGACAACTGAAGTTCCTGGGACGTGCAATAAGGAAGGAGAGCTTGGAGAACCTGATACTGACTGGCCAGATAGAAGGAAAAAGAGACAGAGGAAGGTAACGGATAACATATTTGCAGGGACTGATCAGGTGGGTGAAGGAACGGAGGTTGCGAGGTGTAACAGGAGCAAACATACTAAGAGCCACAATGGATAGGGAGGCGTGGAGAACCATGATCGCCTACGTCCTGAAGGGACAGGGCACATAGAATAAGATGAAGAAGAAGTGTAACTTAACCGGTTCCACAGTTCTATGATTTTCAAAAATTACATTAAGTTGGAGAGAAATGTGTCTATTCTGTGACATGTCTCGCATATATGGTGCCGATGAAAGAATGCATCTAACGGTGAGGAAGCCATTGTTTACCTCATACTTTCACTTCATTTTGTCTGTTTTTCTTTCTCATTCTATTTCTCTTTCTTTTTTTCTTTTCTTCCTCTTCATCTCACTTTCTTTCTATCTCTTTCTTTTCATCTCACTTTCTTTCTTTCTTTTCCCTTTTATATCTCTTTCTTTCTATCTCATCCTTTTTATCTCTTTCTCTTTCTTTCATTGTCTTCCTTTTTATTTCTCTTTCTTTCTCTTCTTTTTAGCACTTTCTTTTTATTCCTTTTTGTATCTTTCTCTATTTTTCTCTTCGTTTTTATCTCTCTTTCTTTTCTCTTTTATATCTCTTTCTTTCGCTCCTGTTTTATCCTGCTTTCTTTCTTTCTTTCTTTCTCCTACTTTATATCTTTCTTTATTTTCCTTTTTATGTCTCTTTCTTTTTATCTGATCCTTTTTACCTCTCTCTATCTCTCTCTTTCATTCTCTTCCTTTTTATATCTCTTTTCTTCGCTAGCTTTTTATCTCTCTTTCTTGATCCTCTTCTTTTTTATTTCTCTTTCTTTCTCTTCTTTTTTACCACTCTTTCTTTCTATTTCTTTTTATCTCTCTCTCTCTCTCTTCTTTATTTTCTCTTCCTTTTTATCTCTTTCTCTCTCTTCTTTTTATCTCTTTTTATTTCTCTTTTTTATCTCTCTTTCTCGCTCTTCTTTTTTATCTCTCTTTCTTTCTCTTTTTTATCTCTCTTTCTCTCTCTTCTTTTTATCTCTCTTTCGCTCTCTTCTTTTTTATCTCTCTTTCTTTCTCTTCTTTTTTATCTCTCTTTCTCTCTCTTCTTTTTTTATCTCTCTTTCTCTCTCTTCTTTTTTATCTCTCTTTCTCTCTCTTCATTTTTATCTCTCTTTCTCTCTTCTTTTTTATCTCTCTTTCTTTCTCTTCTTTTTATCTCTCTTTCTCTCTCTTCTTTTTTATCTCTCTTTCTCTCTCTTCATTTTTATCTCTCTTTCTCTCTTCTTTTTTATCTCTCTTTCTTTCTCTTCTTTTTTATCTCTCTTTCTCTCTCTTCTTTTTTTTATCTCTCTTTCTCTTCTTTTTTATCTCTCTTTCTCTCTCTTCTTTTTTATCTCTCTTTCTTTCTCTTCTTTTTTATCTCTCTTTCTCTCTCTTGTTTTGATCTCTCTTTCTTTCTCTTCTTTTTATCTCTCTTTCTCTCTCTTCTTTTTTATCTCTCTTTCTTTCTTTCTATCTTAACCTTTTTCTTTTTATCGCGTTTCTCCTTTCTCTTTCTGTTTATCTCTTTCTTTTTGCTTCATCTCTTTTTATTTTTTATCACTTTCTCATTCTTTTTTCTTTTCCATTTTGTCACTTTCTTTTTCATTCACTTTCTTTCGTTTTTATTTTCATTCGTTTTACTTTGTCATTCCCTTCTTTCAATTTATTTTGATCTCTTTCCTTCTATTCTTTTTCATTTGTCTCGGTACGTATCATTCTCGTTTTCCTTCTTTAATTTATTACCTCGTTCTTTCATTCTTCACTTTTTTCCTTTAGCTTTCTTTCTTTCTTTCTTTCTTTTTTGCCTTCTTGTTTTTTTCCTTCGAGTTTACTCTTTCTTTTTATTTGGTTTCTGTATTTTTCTTTTCTTTTTTTTCAATCCTTATCTCTTCCGTCTCTCTCGCTCTCTCTCTCTCTCTCTCTCTCTCTCTCTCTCTCTACTTCTCTTCCTTTCTTTCATGCTCTCTGTTTCTGATTTTCTTTCCTTTTTCTTTTTCGTTCCTTCTCTATTTCTACGTCACTGTATCACTTTTATCTCTTTCTCTCTCTTCTTTTTTATCTCACTTTCTTTCTCTTCTTTTTTATCTCTCTTTCTCTCTCTTCTTTTTTATCTCTCTTTCTTTCTCTTCTTTTTTATCTCTCTTTCTCTCTCTTCTTTTTTATCTCTCTTTCTTTCTTTCTATCTTAACCTTTCTCTCTCTCTCTCTCTCTCTTTCTACTTCTCTTCCTTTCTTTCATGCTCTCTGTTTCTGATTTTCTTTCCTTTTTCTCTTTCGTTCCTTCTCTATTTCTACGTCACTGTATCTTCCTTCTTTTGTTTGCTGTTGATGTTGTGTGTGTGTGTGTGTGTGTGTGTGTGTGTGTGTCAATTTGCATCTTGTCAATATTATATTGTATCAGTTTTTTTGTATTTTTCCCCGTTTCATCCTTTACTAAAATTTCAAGTTTGAATTTGTATCCAAATCTTTCAATATGGCCATCCACATAAAAAAAAAAAAATACAAGTGAAAAAATTCTAAAAATTTGTTAAAAAAAAAAATTACATAAAAATTTAAAAATTCAAAAAATCAGACGACATCCCTCCGAAATCATTTCAGCACATTTCAAATTGAAGGAACTCGAAAGAAAATTAAAAGGTCACCGGGTTAATTAAAGACGAAGAAAGAAATATTGGAACGTATGTTATGGACGACAGTGAGCCTTTTATCAAAGAATTGTTTCAGGATCGCATTTCTCTCAATTAGCAAATGCTTTTACCATATCATCAAGGGAAGGTCGATCCGCTTCGACATTTTCTCATCAATTTTAGCGAAGATCTTTTAAAATTCTACGTGTCGTCTTTTAGAGAAGATGACGAAATTTTTTTTTCTAGGCATTTTTTTGCAGAAAGTTTAAAACACAAATCATTACGATTTACAATAGAAATCGTTTTTCAAAAAATATATTTTAATGAGGTCATGTCACAATTACTATTATTATTATTATTATTATTTTTGTTGTTGTTGTTTTTAGATCATCCCTTATGTGATATCCGAAATCTAATATGGATATATTTCAGTTATTTGAAAATGACAAGCAGATGATAATTCATACACCCGAGAAAGTTCATATGTAATTTCGGAAAACTGACATGCTAACATCTTCAATAGATCAGAAACCATTGCTGCCATGCATGGTGTAGTATTATGATTTTTTTTTTTTTTAATTTTGTTTTGCGGTACATCCACTTGTTATGGGTCATTTAATGCCGAAATTTAATTTTCTTCGGGGATTTAGTAATTTATTTGTCCAAAATGTTTTGCCGGCATTTTTACTATAAAAATTTCGGGGTTAACTATTTGCCCATAGCTGGGACCCTAACAGGTGCTACCAGCCCCGAATCAGGATGGATATGGGAACAATGGCAATTCAGAGAAAGTTCCACGCTCCTCAAATCCTAGCGATTAGAAGTCTTGCTGCTAGATGAAGTTTTTCGTCATACCCAGGACGATGCAGTATTATGTCATTGATTGTTATGTCATTTTTCATCATATTTCGATTTCTGCTTTGGTCTCACTACCAACCAAGTCTGCGGGGAGACCTAAGGCAGGTCGTGGCGTGTTGTTATGGCTCCATTTCATGTTTTTCTATCTGCCCTATCATCCCTAGCATTACATAGATAAAGTTTTCCTTGGTGTGTGGGCTGTACTTAATAAGACAATTTTTTGTATATCTCTTAAGCTGGGGTTTCCAGGGATTCTGTCAATGTGTTGTTTTGTTCCATTTTTTATCATTCCAAGTGCACCTACTATCACTGGCACAACTCTTGTTTTCAATTTCCACATTTTTTCTATTTCAATTTCCAGGTCTTTATATTTTGACAGTTTTTCAAATTCCTTGATTGCTATGTTACAATCCGCTGGACAAGCCATATCAATTAATAGACAAGTTTTCTCCTTCTGGTTTTTAACAATAATGTCTGGCCTGTTTGCTTCAATTTTTCTGTCTGTGTAGAATGGTTACATCTTCTATTTCTGTAACCGGTGCAGGGTGATGTTCATACCAGTGTTTGTTTACAGTTTTTCCATAATGTTTGCACATTGCCCAATGTAAATATTGCCCAACTCTATCGTGGCGATTTTTATATTCATTTGGGGCAAGTACAGAACAGCCTGAGATTAGGTGGTCTATTGTTTCTTGGTGTTTATCACAAAACCTGCATTTTGGATCCATATTATTATGCATAATATTTGCCTGAAAGTTTCTAGTGAAAAGACTTTGGTCTTGTGCTGCAAGAATAAAGCCTTCAGTTTCAGACTTTAATCCAGATGCACGTAACCATTGATGAGTATTAACTTTGTCAACATTGGATTTATTGGCACGTTCTGGATATTGGCCATGCAGAGGTTTGTCTTGCCAGCGCTGTTTCATCTGTTCAAGAGCTTTATCTTTGGCTTTCATTTTCATATTTTTTGCCGCAATAGTTGGTTCTTGGCTTCTGTTTTGCTTTTCTACAGAATCTACTAACTGTAAATCTTGTTTGTATTTACTGCCTTCTTTTATTATTGAATATTTTTTCTTTCTTTCTTCATGTTGCCTTACTAATTGTATCATCCAATCCTTTGTTGTTTCTATGTATGTTAGTAAGCCAATAGTTGTTGTCTTGTATGACAATTCCAGCTGAATAAGACCTCTTCCACCTTCTTTACCGGGTATGTATAGACGGTCTACATCAGCCTTTGGATGATGCATCTTATGCTTAGAAAGAAGCTTTCTTGTTTTAGCATCCATTCGCCTGATGTCGTTTAGAGTCCAGTTTAAGATGTTAAAGCTATATTGGACAACTGGGATTGCAAGGCTATTAATGGCCATAACTCTGTTCTGTGAATTTAATTCAGTTTTTAATATCATTCGTAGCCTTCTATAGTACTCTTTACGCACTATTTCTTTCATTTTTTTATGGTGAATGTTTTCGCTCTCATTTACACCTAGGTATTTATAAGCTTCTTCTAGTTTCAATTCTTTTATTGTTACAGCAGGGTCTAAGCTAATTGAGGATGTTTCTTGTATTGATCCACGTAAAACTGTAGCTTTAGCACATTTATTCAAATTAAATTTCATTCCGATGTCTTCGCTGTAGCATTTTACAGTTTGCAGAAGACCTTCCAGCTCATTATCATTCTTAGCATATAACTTTAAGTCATCCATGTAAAATAGATGGCTTATTTTCTTTTGGCCTATTTTATAACCACATTCTGTCTTATTAAGTTGACTGGTTAGTGCTATTAATGATATGCAGAATAGTAAGGGAGATAAAGAATCACCTTGAAATATACCTCTTTTGATGTTTATTTCATCAGACTTATAGGTCTTATTATTATTATGTCATTTTTCATCATATTTAGATTTCTGCATTGGTCTCACTACCAACCAAGTCTGCGGGGAGACCTAAGGCAGGTAGTGGCGTGTTGTTATGACTCCATTTCATGTTTTTCTATCCTCCCTATCATCCCCAGCATTTACATAGATAACGTTTTCCTTAGTGTGTGGGCTGTACTTAATAATACAATTTTTTGTATATCTCTTAAGCTGGGGTTTCCAGGGATTCTTTCAATGTGTTGTTTTGTTCCATTTTTTATCATTCCAAGTGCACCTACTATCACTGGCACAACTCTTGTTTTCAATTTCCACATTTTTTCTATTTCAATTTCCAGGTCTTTATATTTTGACAGTTTTTCAAATTCCTTGATTGCTATGTTACAATCCGCTGGACAAGCCATATCAATTAATAGACAAGTTTTCTCCTTCTGGTTTTTAACAATAATGTCTGGCCTGTTTGCTTCAATTTTTCTGTCTGTGTAGATGGTGTAATCCCATAGAATGGTTACATCTTCTATTTCTGTAACCGGTGCTGGATGATGTTCATACCAGTGTTTGTTTACAGCTTTTCCATAATGTTTGCACATTGCCCAATGTAAATATTGCCCAACTCTATCGTGGCGATTTTTATATTCGTTTGGGGCAAGCACAGAACAGCCTGAGATTAGGTGGTCTATTGTTTCTTGGTGTTTATCACAAAACCTGCATTTTGGATCCATATTATTATGCATAATATTTGCCTGAAAGTTTCTCGTGAAAAGACTTTGGTCTTGTGCTGCAAGTATAAATCCTTCAGTTTCAGACTTTAATCCAGATGCACGTAACCATCGATGAGTATTAACTTTGTCAACATTGGATTTATTGGCACGTACTGGATATTGGCCATGCAGAGGTTTGTCTTGCCAGCGCTGTTTCATCTTTTCAAGAGCTTTATCTTTGGCTTTCATTTTCATATTTTTTGCCGCAATAGTTGGTTCTTGGCTACTGTTTTGCTTTTCTACAGAATCTACTAACTGTAATTCTTGTTTGTATTTACTGCCTTCTTTTATTATTGAATATTTTTTCTTTCTTTCTTCATGTTGCCTTACTAATTGTATCATCCAATCCTTTGTTGTTTCTATGTATGTTAGTAAGCCAATAGTTGTTGTCTTGTATGACAATTCCAGCTGAATAAGACCCCTTCCACCTTCTTTACGGGGTATGTATAGACGGTCTACATCAGCCTTTGGATGATGCATCCTATGCTTAGAAAGAAGCTTTCTTGTTTTAGCATCCATTCGCCTGATGTCGTTTAGAGTCCAGTTTAAGATGTTGAAGCTATATTGGACAACTGGGATTGCAAGGCTATTAATGGCCATAACTCTATTCTGTGAATTTAATTCAGTTTTTAATATCATTCGTAGCCTTCTATAGTACTCTTTACGCACTATTTCTTTCATTTTTTTATGGTGAATGTTTTCGCTCTCATTTACACCTAGGTATTTATAAGCTTCTTCTGGTTTCAATTCTTTTATTGTTACAGCAGGGTCTAGGCTAATTGAGGATGTTTCTTGTATTGATCCACGTAAAACTGTAGCTTTAGCACATTTATTCAAATTAAATTTCATTCCAATGTCTTCGCTGAAGCATTTTACAGTTTGCAGAAGACCTTCCAGCTCATTATCATTCTTAGCATATAACTTTAAGTCATCCATGTAAAATAGATGGCTTATTTTCTTTTGGCCTATTTTATAACCACATTCTGTCTTATTAAGTTGACTGGTTAGTGCTATTAATGATATGCAGAATAGTAAGGGAGATAAAGAATCACCTTGAAATATACCTCTTTTGATGTTTATTTCATCAGACTTATAGGTTCCATTTATATGATTGAGGTAAAGGGTTGTTTTCCATATAGACATGCACTGTTTGATGAAATTGATGATGACGGGCGATATCTTGTATATACTTAAAGTCTTTAAAATCCATTCATGTGGCACACTATCGAATGCCTTTCGGTAGTCTATCCAGGCAGTACTAAGATTTTTCTTTGTCTTGTAGCAGTTTTCCAGGATCATTTTGTTAATTAGCAATTGGTCTTTACAGCCATAACAGCCACGTTTGCACCCTTTTTGTTCAAGCGGTATCATGTCATTTCTTTCTAAGAATAAATATGTTTGTTTTGTTAAAATAGATGTTAGTAGTTTATATGTTGTCGGAAGACATGTAATTGGTCTGTAGTTTTTCGGGTTGTTTGTGTCACCATTCTTGGGTAGGAGAAATGTAATTCCTTTTGTCATCCATGCAGGAATTTTAGTGGGATCGTCAACCATTTCTTGGAGTTCTTTGGCTAATTTTTTATGTGCTGCATTTAAATAATATAGCCAAAAGTTAGGAATTTTATCTATACCTGGAGTTTTCCAATTGTGTGCTTTTTTTAGTGCAAATTTAATATCATCTTCTGTAATTCCAGACCATGTCTGTTCGGGTTTATTCTTCATTCGTTCTATCTCCTGCGTAATCCAATGTACTTCCTTGCTAGGTTCTTTAGGGCAAGCCCATATCTTTTCCCAGAACTG
This sequence comes from Ascarosepion bandense, assembly GCA_037127315.1. NCBI lineage: Eukaryota > Metazoa > Mollusca > Cephalopoda > Sepiida > Sepiidae > Ascarosepion > Ascarosepion bandense. The sequence continues at coordinate 705,318 of JBBBDQ010000558.1, forward strand.
TGTGACTTCTTCCATTCTGGGGGGTACTGTCACTTCAATTCTTTTTTTACCTATTTCCCTGTAAAATCTCTTTGTATCAGTCTGAAAGATCTTGTTTTGTCTGTAAAATTTTGCTCTTTTTTCATAGCGTCTTATTCTTTGAGCCTTCAGTTGGATTTTTTGCTTTATTTTTTCTTTATTTGATAAGACGTCATTTTCATTCCTGATGTTATATTTTTTTTCGGCTCTTCTTCTTTTCCTAGTTCTTACATTTATTCCTCTACTCAGTTCATCCAGTACTGACAGTTCACTTCTTAGTTGTTCGATTTCTTTTTCGATTTTTCTTTTCCAAGGTGGATCTTCACGTCTGCGTGACTGCCATGTTTTTATTTTGATGTTTAATTTTTTTGTTGCTGCTGTTGCTGATGCATATATTACTTCGTTAAGATTTGTATTCGGGTCTTCATCCAGTATTGATTTCAGTGCTGCATTGTACAATTTAATAGTTCGGAGGTTTTGTTTTGTTGGTTGGAATTTTGGGAGCTGTTCACGTTCCTCCATTGTAATACTTTGTATTTGACTTAGCTGGTTTTTTATTTCTATCTTGGCTTCCTGTATATTGTTATTTTCCGTCAAATAATTATCTTCGATGTGTTCTGAACTAATTTTATTTTTGTCTTTTAACTGACTCAGACTCAGATCGCACCTTTCCAGCACTTTTAGACTTACATCATTATCTTCGCAGTGATTTGCGTGTTTCACGGTTTCTACATTATGACCTGTGATTTGTTTGATGTTATTAGTTTTTATTTCTGGTTCCGGTTCCTTTTCATATTTTGTTGATTCGACTCTTCTTGTTACAATTCTTTTAATTTCGTGAATCTCAGCCTCTGACAGTCGGTTATTACGAATAATGTACCTACGTACATTGGCCAATTTATTTTCGTCAATATACTTTCTATTTGTTTGACCAACTTTTTCACGCCAAATGTCATATGTTTGGCGAGTCATGTTTTTTTGAGGTTTGAGTAACGCTTCATGAAATGCAGTCATAACGACTTTGTACTCCTCACGAGACCATTTTATTTTTTCTTTCTTTAAATATACGGTTGTAGATCTAGCTGGTGAATTTTCAGGACCATCATTAGGATTATCCTGGTTGTGGGGACCTGAAGATACATTCTTTGTGTAGGAGTTTGTTCCTATGGCAGATTTTTCGACCTCAGGTAGGTTCCCTCCTGAAGGACGGGCTCCCTGTTTATCCACTGGAAGAGCCATACTGGACTTTTTATTTCTATTTGTGTTTTTCATGTTTTTCCCACGAGTGACGCACGGGTCCAAAAGTCCACCCAAAGTTGCCCGGCACGTTGGGTAACGGTCTTTTACAAACAGGGTCCCGAAGCCTGTAGGGAATCGTTTGTGACCTCATAACGCAGTAGCCATTCACTCCTCGGCACGATTAACACCTTGAGTTGCGGGTTGTTGTTCGGAGTTTTCCTTCTCCTAAATGGGCTGCCAAGCAACATCTGACATAGACGCGATTGGAATTCAAGGAGAAAGACGGCTCAACGAAACAAAACATCAATATTACTAGAGTAGTTTGTTTAAAAAAAAAAAAAAAAAAAAAAAAAAAAAAAAAAAAAATTATAATATCTTAAGAAAAAAAAATCCTGTTTATATTAAAACAAAATTTCATATTGAGAAAAGGAAAAATTCAAATAGAGAGACGTTTGTTGAAAAAAAAAAAAAAAAAAAATGTAATAATTTGTTCGTCCACTTTATCTTTCATTTTTTCAACAAAGTCGTTGGTCAATATTGGATTATCATAATAAGATAAATTAAATAAGTAAATTAAAACAATAAATAAATAAAAATAAATTTATCAAAAAAATACGTAGACTTTCTATAAAATAATACCATATAAATTGTTTTTCATCGGATTTAATTTATTTTCTTGTTTTGTTTTGTTTTTAAGAAAATTATTTTTTTCTATCTCCCCTATCATCCTTAGCGCTACATAGACAAAGTTTTCCTTAGTGTGTGGGCTGTACTTAATAAGACAATTTTTTGTATATCTCTTAAGCTGGGGTTTCCAGGGATTCTGTCAATGTGTTGTTTTGTTCCATTTTTTTATCATTCCAAGTGCACCTACTATTACTGGCACGACTCTTGTTTTCAATTTCCACATTTTTTCATTTATTATTATTATTATTATTTTTCTTATTTTGAAATAGAATTCATTTTGAAAAATTGTTATCACATTTCTGATTGATCCTCTCCTTGTCATTAACACTATCTTCATCGGGAACAATTATTCTTGTTCTTATTGATTTTGTTGTTTTTATTTCCAAACGCCAGATTTCTTAGTTTTGTTATATATGGCTTCTCAGCATTATAATTTATAGCTAGAACGTAACAGAATTTTTCTTATTTTCCCGTTGAATTTTTTAAAAAGAAAATAATTTTCTTTTCTTTTTTTTTTTTCTTATTAGTATTTTATTTGCTTGCTTCCCAATTAATTCCCTCGCTATTTAATAACATGCCACATTTGTTCCGTTTTCCTTTTTCACATTCCTTCTTTTACATCAAGAATTTGATTCGTCCGTTTTTCAGAGAATGTCACCTTATATATTTCGTATTATCTTGCAGCACTTCATTTATTGTCATCTTTATTAATTTTTATTTTCTTTTCAACAAACTTCATATTATTTTCAATTCTTTGCTGTTCTCTTCCGTTTTTCATTGAATTTCTTTTCGTTTATTTTAATTTTTTTTAACCAAACAACAGAAGAAAAAGAATGCTACGATTTTACTGCGGGGTTTATTCTCACATATTCAGTTTTTTTTTGTTTTTTTTTTGTTTTTCAGTTGTCATTTCGTCTTGTATTTTTCTATATGATCTTCTGTTCATTTTATCTGACGAGGTTGTTTATAAAAATCGCTTGGCAGGTTTCTCGGCTCTTGTGTTTCTTCTGATTTCGTTTCGTTTTATTGCGATTTTGTTACTTTTTTTAATCACCCGCCCGGTCATATCGACACAGTGGCGCTGATACCTAACGCAGCGAACGTGCCAATAATTGAATTCTTTTTTAATCAAATAAATTGCAAGCATGAAAGTTTCATAAAGATGAAGTGGATAGCTTTGCTTCTTTTTTCTCTCTCTATATATTTATTCTTTCTTTCTTTCTTTTTTTTTCTCTCCTCTATTTTTCTCTCCTCTCTCTCTCTCTCTCTCGCTCTCTCTCTCTTTTCTATCTCTTTCTTTTTCTTTTTCTCTCTCGCCCACACTTTTTTGCCGTCTATTTCTTTCCTTTTTCTCTTTCTCTTTCACTCACTCTTTCTCTCTATTTCTTTGGGTTTTTTTTTAACTTTTTTCCGGTCTTTCTCTTTTCCTTCATCTCTTTTGCTTTCCTTTTCTCTCTCTCGCTCTCTCCTTTTCTCTCTCTCTCTCTCTCCTTTTCTCGTCCTTTCATTTTCTCTCTCTCTTTCTCTAACCCTTTCTCCCTTTTTTCTATCTTTTTTTCTGTTTTTGTTTCTTCTTTCACTATCTCTATTTATCTCTATCTCTTTCTATTTTCAACTTTACTTTTTCTTTTTTTTTTTTTTTACCATCTCTTTCACTTTCTTCCTGCCTTCTTTCTCTCTCACCATCTCTCTTTTTCTCAGTAATTTTTCTCTTTTTCTCTCTGTTTCTTTTCCCTTTCTCTCACTTTTTCTGTCTCTTTCTTTTGTTTTTTAACTTTTCTCTCACTCTTTTCCCCTTTGCTTTTCTTTTATCACTTTCTCTATCTCTTTCACCTCTCCTTTCTCTCTACTTCTTTCTTTTCCTACCCCCTTTCACTTCATTTCGTTTTCTCTCACACTTTCCCTCTTTCTTTTTTCACTTTTTTTTCTATTCCTCTTTCTTGTTTCTGTTTTTCTCTCATTCTTTGTATCTTTTTCAACTGGTTTCATGTTTTAATACCTCTCTCTCTCTCTCTCTCTCTCTCTCTTTTCTCTCTCGCTCTCTTCTCACTCTCTCTTTCAATTTTTCTTTCTTTCTCTCTCATTCTCTCTCTTTTTCTCTCTCACTCTATTTTTCTCTCTCACTCGCTTTTTTTATCGCTCTATCTTTCTCTCTCTTTCGCTCTCTCTTTCTCTCTCTCTTTCTCTTTCTTTCGCTTTCTCTCACTCTTTTTCAAATTCTAATTTTCTAAACAGGTATGCAGTACTACAGTCAGGTAAGTACCATACATGATACACGCTTGGACGATCATGTCTCGAAAGGGACGTAACTGACTAGGCAGAAGATTTTCCCGCAGTAAGTTGCCATTACTTTCTGAGCTATAGAACCCAATCTGTCCTATTATTTAACCCATAACTGGAAGGAAGAGACGGATTAATACCTTTTCCAGGGGTGTTTGCGCGTAAGTGAATGCAACGAATTCGAATTCGTTAAATGGCTGGACAGATGAGGTTCTATAGCCTTGGTTGGCAACCAGTCTACCGCAGAAAGTAATGGTAACTTACTGCGGGAAAATCTTCTGCCCAGTCAGCCATCTCTCGAGAGACATGAGCGTGTATCACGTATAGCACTTGACTAACTGATGCAGAACTTCTTATCAACCTTGAGCGCCATGACGTTGTGTAATGGGTAACAAGCTTGACTCGCTAGAACCTATTACGACTGGGTTGTGGGTTCGATTCTCACAGGGTGCCTCATACTTTCAGCCTCATGCCACATCTAAGCGGCGCTTAGAAACTTACACCTCGATGTTGCGCAATGGTTAGCAAGCTTGTCTCACTAGAATCCTTACAATAGATTAGTGAGTTTGGTTCTCATTGGGTGCCCTAAACTCTCGGCTTTTTGCCACTTCTAGGTTGCGCTTAGAAAATCACCTTATTAGTTGATATGTTCCAGAAAGTAATATATATATCATTCGAGGTAGTTGAGTGGTTAAGGCAAATATAACCAGGTAGGCCAATCTAGTACGAAGACGTAATGACGGTACTCGTTGTATGCAGTGTCCTGAGACGGAGGCGTAGTCAATAGACGTAGACCAATAGACGTAGTAGACCTCTAGTGGTAGACCAATAGACCCCTGGTGGAAAACTTGGAGACCTCTGGATGTCTTCGCCTTAGTCTATATTTATGGCTGACACCAGCCAATCACATTCCAGTGAGGGGGAACCAAGGTGTATACATATTCATTACCTATTCATTACATCATTAGCAAACTAGGCACATAGTGAAAATGACTACTTACATTTTTCTTCTTCTATGTGCCGTGTCCCTTCAGGACGTAGGCGATTATGGTCTTCTACATTCCCTAGTAGCACTTAACAAGCTTTCTTTTGTTAACCTTCCAAAACCCCGCTCTGCAATCGATTTGCTCAAACCCATCAAATATGCTTTCTCCTGTCTCTCTTTCCCTCTATCTGTCCTGTGAGTATCAGATTCTCGAAAGCCTCCTTCCTCATTACATGAACTCCAGTTGTCTTTTCCTAATGTTAAGTATTAGTTTCCTTTTTGTTTTCATCTTCTCCAGAACCTTGACGTTGCTCACATGTTATGTCCACGGTATCCTCAGCGTCTGTAGAACGACATTTTGGTTGGTTCAAATCTCTCCTTCATCTTTGAGGAGATTACCCAGCATTCACTGCTATATTGAAGAACATATATTATGATGTCATATGTTATGTCACGTGTTATACCATACATTATATAATATCAGATAGAAACCAATAAGAGAACTTACCAAAATTTTGTGTCGAGTACATTTGATCAATGAAAGAAGATTGGAAAGTAGAAATATCCAGGAGAACGTGTATGCTGTTAGAAGTGAGGAATTTAAAATGAAGATAGGCCCACAAATAATGATTTTGTATTGGAATAAAAAATTAGAAATTAAAATCAACCATCTTCTTCACTTTTACAAAAATTCACAATGACGTGTGAAAAACTGTTTTTTCCCAAATAGAAAAAGTATTGACCATGTGCTTAAAGAAAAAGTCGAAACCATATTTCGCAAGTAGGTGTTAAATTGATTTTTGACCAATGGGAGCGACTTGCAAGACTTGAAGATTTAGCGATCCAGTGCAAAAAAGGACTATATAAATGACTTCGGCGTCTGTCAACACAGTCAGTCAGATGGAAGCCGCGAGAAAAACAACACTAAAATGTAACTTCAACTACAAATCGACCCGGAGATAAGGTCAGGTGGCACCTTGTTCTCTTTCTCCTTATTTCTCGTGTGCTGTTTTCCTTTACTTCTTCTTCTCTATCCAAACACATTCCTACCAAACAAACACATACATACGTACATATATACTCTTTCAACAATTACTACGACAAACATTTTCTACAAATCTTGATGCCCATAACTGTATCATTGAACACAAACTCTACCCTTAACTTCTTAATAATTTTTCTAATTGCACATTAACTTCTACAATTTGTGTTGTTTTCCTTTTAATAAATTTCTATTTTAACATGAAAAATATATATTTTATTCTTACACTATTCAACCTGCCGACAACCAACCTTCTGATGAAAACCTGATGATAATTCTGCATAAAACTTGTAAGCTGTAGGGAGTTCAGTGAAGTCAGACACAAGGCCGAATCAAAGAAACATTAACCAGCTGCCTAAGACTTCAGTGGTGACCCCCGACGTTTGAAAAGAACACGCACTCCATACGTGTACAATTTCAGCAAAATCACCTTACGATAAACAAATGCTATAGATGTGAGTACCCCTTGTTTGACGTGAAGATCCTCCACATTTTTTAATCAACATTTTTTTTAATGTTTGGCAGATTTATTTACATTAGACTGTTGTATTTTGGATCATGAATTGAAATTAATAGAATGGGCATCGTGGATTTGTGGTATGTCAATTTGCTCAATGTAGTGACATATATATATATATATATATATATATATATATATATATATATACTAGCAGTATATCCCGGTGTTGCTCGGGTGTAATGAAAGCTTTAAAACTAATCCATGGTCCATGGACTCTTTGGAAGTTGGCACGAAAGACTAAAAAGCAATAGTTATTTCGAGTTAAAACAAAACCGTAGACTGAAAGAAAAATGAATGGATGTAAATCAAATTTTGATTTCCTGGTATCGATATCAAATAAGTTTTTTTCGTCGTAAACTGAATTTTGAAGGCTAAATAGGTCCTCGGAGTAAATGGTATCATGGCTGAGACTAAGAACTACAATTATACCTACTTAGAACCAAACCCGAAACAAAAACTAAAATAAAAGGGCTGAAAAAATACAGACATACAGGCAGATAAACAGACACAAACACACACAAACATCTTGCCTTATATATATATATATATATATATATATATATATATATATATATATATATCATCGATTTTCTGCACTAGTGTAAGAACTAAAACCTTGAAACTTCTGACTATTCTTTCTTATGTCTTTGTCTATGAGTGTATCAAATTTGATTAAAATCGGACCACTCCTTCTATAACCAGATTTTTTCGATTATTGATTTTCGATATTTATCGGGGGTACCTCGACACAAAACCTAGCTAAGAACACTCGCAGACGCTTATAGTGTTACTGTGTAAATTTTCAAGAAAATCGATTCACCCATTTCGGATTCTATAGGTAACGGACACACACACAGACAGACAAAGTTCCATTTATAATTAAGTTTATATATATATATATGGAAATTATTTTTTTGAACATTATTTTTAATCAATACTCGTATTTGAGTAGGTATTCTGTTTTCAATCAAACAGTATATTTATTTCTTCCGGCCTGATTATTTACGATAAACTTTGTTATGAAAATGTGTGTCATTCGGCAGGATTTGTTGACATTTCGATACATTTCAGAGCAGAGATGGTTATTTGCGTAGAATCGAAAATTGTCGTATATAGGCCTGATTTGACTTTGTTCAGATTGTGGTATCATTCGTGGTCGAGTGGTCTAAGACGCGCCAGATCAATTGGTGGCTTCCCCTATGTTGATAGTGGTCCACACATTTTCGTCAAAAATTTATTGTAAATTATCAGTCCGCTAGAAATAAATATACAGTTTAATTAAAAACAGAATATCTACTCAAATAACGGTATCGATTAAAAGTAACATTCAAACAAATAATTTCAATATGTCGGTTGTTAAAACCATTTCGTTAATCTTCGAGATTTTCCGTAACATATATATATATATATATCCGAGAGTCATTCAATAAATTTTTCGGTATAAAGACTTCTACGAGGGTCATTCAATAAATAAGGGGAATTTTTCGGTGTAAGGACTTCTACGGCGGTCATTCAATAAATAAGGTGAATTTTTCAGAATAAGGACTTCTACGAGGGTCATTCAATAAATAAGGTGAATTTTTCGGTATAAGGACTTCTACGAGGGCCATTCAATAAATGAGGTGAATTTTTCGGTATAAGGACTTCTGCGAGGGCCATTCAATAAATGAGGTGAATTTTTCGGTATAAGGACTACTACGACGGTCATTCAATAAACAAGGTGAATTTTTTGGTATAAGGACTTCTACGAGGGTATTTCAATAAATAAGGTGAATTTTTCGGTATACAGAATTCTACGAGGGTCATTCAATAAATAAGGTGAATTTTTCGGAATAAGGACTTCTACGAGGGTCATTCAATAAATAAGGTGAATTTTTCGGAATAAGGACTTCTACGACGGTCATTCAATAAATGAGGTGAATTTTTTGGGATAAGGACTTCTACGAGGGTCATTCAATAAATAAGGTGAATTTTTCGGTATTCGGAATTCTACGAGGGTCATTCAATAAATAAGGTGAATTTTTTGGTATAAGGACTTCTACGAGGGTCATTCAATAAATAAGGTGAATTTTTCGGTATAAGGACTTCTACGAGGGTCATTCAATAAATAAGGTGAATTTTTTGGAATAAGGGCTTCTACGAGGGTCATTCAATAAATAAGGTGAATTTTTCGGAATAAGGACTTCTACGAGCGTCATTCAATAAATAAGGTGAATTTTTAGGAATAAGGACTTCTAATACAGATAGAAGCTTACTTTTTTACAACGTAGTCTCCCAGCAGTGTCGCACACTTTTCCCATCTATGCACAAGCTTCCGTATTCCCTCAGCTTAAAAATCTTTGAACTGATGTCTCAGCCAATCGCTCACAGCACTTTTGACTTCATCGTCACTTTCAAACTTCGTGCCTCTCGTCTACGCTTTCAATTGACCAAACAGGTGAAAGTCTGAAGAGGCAATGTCTGGGCTGTAAGGGTGATGAGGGATCAGTTCCCAGCCCAGCTCGTTGATGGTCTGCACTGTTTGGGCTGCTGTGTAAGGCCTTACGTTGTCTTGATGCAAGACGATTCCATGTGACTGATGACCCCTGCGTTTGTTCTTTATGTCTTTCTTGACCTGTCTCAGCAGTTCACAGTAGTTGGCACTGTCAGACTGAATGAAGTCATAGACTGATTCGATCTCCTCAGGAGACCTCATTTCTGCAGGCCTCCTATGCCTGTCTTTATCCTCAACATTGCTCCGTCTCTCTTTAAACAATTTTGCCCACTTGTAGACATTTTTTGGCTGAAACATGTGGCACCATACATAGTTGACATTCTCCTGTGAATTTCAACTGGTTTGCACCCTTCAGCAACCAAAAACTTGATAACTGACCTCTGTTCAATCCTGGAGCATGCTTCTTGGTCGGCCATCTTTGTTAATCTCTCAAAAATTTCTTTTTTTTTCAATCTGCAAAAAAATCAAATCCCTTTGAAAAAGAAGTGAAGGAAAAAACTTAAAACAAAAGTAAGCTTCTATACCGAAAAATTCACCTTATTTATTGAATGACCCTCGTAGAAGTCCTTATACCGAAAAATTCACCTTATTTATTGAATGACTCTCGTATATTTACGGAATTAGTTACGAAAGGGATTAACACAGATATATATTTGTTTAAATATATCTAAACCTATTAAACATATTTGAGTTATGCTCTGCATTTTTTCTTTTTTTTTTTTCTTTTTTAATTAAACAGTAAATTTATTTAAATCTACTGGCCTGAATAATCGAGAAATTTTGTTAGGAAAATATGCGTCTTCCAGCAGGATTCGAACCTGCGTCTTCTGGGGAAAGCGTCATTAGATGCTATGTGTCTTCGAACGCTCAACCACGTAGGACTTCCGATCAAACAAAACCAGAATAGTACTTTTAAACACACATTTTCCAGATTTTTTTAAATATTTCTATTTGCTGTTTCGTATCCTAATGTAAACAAGGAAAAATTTAATTATGAAATTTTACAAAAGTCGTTATGAAATGGATTAACTCTGATAAATTTTTAATTTATTTCTTTAAACATTATTTAATATGCTGGACGACGAATATTTTCCTAACAAGATTTTTTGATTATTCAGGTCAGTAGATGTAAGTAAATACAGTACTGTGCAAAAGTATTAGAACAAGAACTATTTTATCTTTCATGATGCATATTGACAGAAAATAAACAATTTAATTAAATTAATTTCATTTGATTTACTCAACAAGAACAAATACTTGCTACAAAATAAATTTAATATTTAGTATAATAGCCTTTTGCTTTGATCACAGCCTTCATTCTGTCAGGCATCACAAGCTTCTTCAATGTATCTAATGGTATATCCTGCCAAGCAGCTTGTATTTGTTCCCAAAGTGTGTCTTGCGAAGTAACATTAGATTTATCAATTCGAGAGGGGGAGAATAAGAAAAAAGTCAGTCATATCCAAGGATAATAGAATAATGAGTTGATTAAAATAACTTATTTAATAGAAAATAGGAAAAATTAAATATAACTTCTTTTTAATACATTTCTTTTACACCTAGTTTTAAATAATCAATATTTATTAGCAATTTACTTGGCTTTTCACCCTGTATTTGAATTTCAGTGAGGCTTTTAAGAAACTCACCCCTGTCCTAATACTTTTGCACACCACCGGTAGTGTGGAAAAGTGTTAGGATAGAGGTGATTTTAAACTGTATTTTGATGCCTCATAAAAGATAAAATAATCTTGTCCTAATACTTTTGCACAGTACTGTATCTATTGTTTCATTATAAAAAAAAAGCACATTTACTCGAATACGAGTATATATTAAAAATAATAACTATGATTTAAAGAAATATTTAAATAATATTTAAAGAAATAAATTAAGAACTTGTATAAAGACTCATTACATATCTGCACTAAGAAATATATCCCACTCACCAAAATGTACATATTAGAATTTTACCATGTAATGGGGTTATAAAAAATTAGAACATAAGAAGGTGGCCTAACTTTTAAAAAATTTATTCAACATAATTAATTTTTTAATTTTTTTTTAAATATTAAAAATGTATTTAATCCACAAAAGAGAGTAAAATATTTATTCACAATGTTGTGGGCTTAAAAAGTCAGTTATTGCAGTCTGTATGGTGGTTTGTTTTTTTTTTGTTTTTTTTTTTGTGTGTGGGGGGGTGTTTGTTTTTTGGGGTTTTTGTGTTTGTTTGTGTTTGTTTTCTTGATTTTGTTTTTGTTTTGTTTTTTGTTTTTGTTTTTGTTTTGTTTTTTGTTTTTTGTTTTTTGTTTTTGTTTTTTGTTCTTGTTTTTGTTTTTGTTTTTTTGTTTTTTTTATGTTTTTTGTTTTTGTTTTTCTTTGTTTGTTTGTTTGTTTTTTTGCAATGTAACAAAATTTGAGACGGATACGTTTTTAATTTTTTCTTAGATATGAGTGATAGTAAAAAAGAATCTGCGATACCACATGGAAAAAATAAACAAAACATACAAAAAAGTGACAGTAATCGGGGTAGCAAAACAGAGAGAGGTAGAGATAGATATATTCAGATAGAAATAGAGTAGATAGACACAGAAAAATTAAGAGAACGAAAGAGATAAACATTGAGAAAGGGACATATAGATGTGATTTCCCCATTCCTGAATTTATCCAAGAGGTTATAGAGATCGCGACAGATCTCTTGAACTTGTCAAATCCAATACATGTTGATACAAAACAGACGACGTTTGATCATGAGGTGAATTCAGGTAATGTACATTTTGACAAATAATGACAGTTTAATAAAACACTACAATAACAAAACAATAAAGAACATGTTCCTGATTTAGATCAAAGCAATAATGAAATAGATTACTCATTTAATTTTTCTTAATTTAGAAGTTGGGAACTTACAACCAAAAGGATTTTTTTTTAAGCGATCGTTTGATCAGTGATTTTCACTCGTTGATATTAATTGCTGGTCGCATTCTGGAGGTGGTCGCTTACTAAGGGTCAGTCAACATTAGCAAATCGTCCGTGCATAGAAAAACGGTCGCTAACAACAAGAGGGTTGCATTCGGCAGGTTCTACTTAATGCTTAATAAGAATTTATCCAAATGTTGGAGAATTTTTGTCTTCTTCTTCTTCTTCTTCTTCTTCTTCTACTTCTTCTTCTTCTATGTGCCCTGTCCCTTCAGGACGTAGGCGATCATGGATCTCCACGTCTCCCTATCCCTTGTGGCTCTTAGTATGTTTGCTCCTGTTGCTCCTGGCAACCCCCGTTCCTTCATCCACCTGATCAGACCCTGCAAATATGTTATCCGCTGCCTTCCTCTGTCTCTCCTTCCTTTTATCTGTCCAGTCAGTATCAGGTTCTCCAGGCTCTCCTTCCTCATTACATGTCCCAGGAACTTCAGTTGTCTCTTCCTGATGCTCAGCATCAATTTCCTTTTTGTTGCCATTCTTTCTAACACTTCGTCGTTGCTTGTATGCTCAGTCCACGATATCCGTAGCATCCTTCTGTAGAACCACATTTCGGCCGCTTCCAGTTTTGTCCTCATTTTCGATGATATTGTCCAGCATTCACAGCCGTACTGAAGAACTGACATCACGTAGCAGTCTAGCACTCTTTTCTTCGTTTCTATTGAGATCTTCCTGTGTGTTAGTATTTTGCTCATCTTCTGGAACGCGTCCTTTGCCATGCCAATTCGCCTTCGGATCTCCATGTCGCACTTTCCATCTCCTGTTAGAACACTTCCTAGGTACTTAAATTCTTGGACTTGTTTGATTCTGTTATCCCCCACCTGTATTTGGCATTTTGGGTTGTATCTTTTGCTGATGACCATGCACTCAGTTTTCTTAAAGTTTATTTGTAGTCCCTTCTTGTCACTCTCCACTGCTACTTTCTGTATGAGATCTTGCAGTTTCCTTTCCGTGTCCGCAATCAGTACTGTATCGTCCGCGTATCTTATGTTGTTCAGGTTGTGGCCTCCAATAATAAATCCTGGTGTGTCATCTAGGGTCCTCAAAATATTCTCGCTGTATAGGTTGAACAAATCCGGTGAAAAGACACATCCTTGTCTTACGCTTTTTTCTATCTTTGTGTATCTACTGAGGTCGTTACCTGTCCGTATGCAGGCCGTTTGCTGCCAGTAGAGATTCTTGATTATTCTTATGTCTTTGCCGAAAATGTCGAGGTTGCCTAGCATTTCCATCAATTCTTTGTGTCGTATTTTGTCGAATGCTTTCGCGTAATCAATGAAGCATAGGTACAAGTCTTTCTTCATTTGTAATGCCCTTTCAGAGAGCATCCTAATCATGAATATGGCGTTCCTTGTTCCAGTGTCTTTGACGAACCCGCACTGTTCCTGCCCTATCTCTGGCCTGATTCTGCTTCTCGCTCTATTCATCAGGATTCTGACAATCAGTTTTGTAATGTGACTCATTAAGCTGATAGTTCTGTGTAGTTCACACTCGTTTGCATCTGGTTTCTTCGGCAGTGCTATAAATATCGACTTGCATAGGTCGTCTGGTATTATTCCGCTGCTATAAATTTCGTTTATTATGTCGGTAATCTTTTCTATGCCATATTCTTCTAAGGCTGTCAGCAGCTCTATCACTATGCCATCTGGGCCAGGTACTTTATTTCTGTTCATTTTGGCCATTGCAGCTTCCACTTCGGATTTTAGTATTTCCGGTCCATCCATCTCCTTGTGTATTCTCGGTTGTTCTCTCTTGTCGCCAAAGAGATCCTTTATGTATTCTTCCCATCGCTGGAGTATTTCCTCTTTCTCTACTATGATTGTCCCTTCCTTGGATTTTATGCATCCTGTTGAGGAACAGGTTTTTTGTCCTGTCAGTTCTCTTATCTCTTTATGCATTTCTGCTTTGTTGTTCCTGCTCAGTCTCTCTACTTCTGCACATTTGTTGTTGAGCCATTCCTCTTTGGCTTGTCTGCATTTGTTCCTTATCTCCCTGTGAAGTTTTTTGTACTCTGCTCCGTGTCTTGGCGTTATTTTTTGTCTCCTTTGCATCATGTGGAGGATCTCTTCGGTCATCCACTCATTTTTTCTTCTGCGTCTGATTTCCTTTGGGGCTATGTTGTTCGCTGAGGTCACCATTGCTTCTTTTAGTGACTCCCATTTTGAGTATCCTTTTCCAATTTGTTCTTCATATTTCTTTTTTACGCTGTTATTATATTCTTTCTGCAGGGTGAGATCATCCTCTAGTGTGTCGTATTGCAGTCTTGGTGTTATGCTGGGTTTCTTCAGTCTTCGGAGTTTCACTTTTAGTTTGCAGATGACTGGGACGTGGTCACTTCCGCAGTCAGCACCTGGGTACGTTTTGCATTGGACTACTGCGTTCCTGAATCTCTTGTTTATAGTTATATAATCTATTTGGTTCTTCGTGTCCCCTCCTGGGCTTCTCCATGTCCATAAACGTCGTGGGTGTTCTTGAAACCAGGTGTTAGTTATGACCTGGTCATTGGCTGAGCACCATTGGATCCATTTTTCTCCTCTTTCGTTGCGCTCTCCTAGTCCGAAGTTGCCGTTCGTGTCTCCTTCTCTATCTTTACCTACCTTTGCATTTAAGTCCCCCATTATTATCCTGACTTCTTGGCTTTTGCACTGAGCCTTAGCACTGTCCAGTATTGAATAGAATGATTCTATTTCGTCCTCTGAGCTTTGAGTTGTTGGCGCATAGACTACTATAATAGCTACATTGAGGGGCCTTCCCCGCAGTTTAACCAAGAGAACTCTCTCTGACAGTTGCCAGTATCCAAGTACACATCTCTTCACTTGTTTGTTTAGTATTAAAGCGACCCCTTTTTCGTGTTTTTTTCCTCCTGCATATATTATCCTGTGGGTGTCGCTACTGAAATCTCCGTTATTAGGCCATCTTGTTTCACATATTCCTAGGATGCTGATATTCAGTCTGTTCATCTCCTGTTTGACATTCTCTAGTTGTCCACATTTCAGTGTCCTGACGTTCCATGTTCCTATAGTGAGTTTGTCTTTGATTCGCACAGTTGCAGGGTAACGGTCCAGCGACACCTGTTGCTCATGTCGTTCTTTCCCGGGCGAGGGACAAATTTTGGAGTAAAATGTCCCCTTAACGCCGTTGGTGCTATTTTCACCTGAAATTAAAACTAAAATACGACGTTTAGAACGGCTCATGATTAAACATAATAGACATTGATTGTCTCTTATATTTAACAGTATATGTTTAGAAAAATATATATACATATATACATGTGTGTGTCTATGTGTGTATGTGTGTGTGTGGAATAAGGATATACAGTATAACCCGGATATAAGAGAGATTTTCTCTGGTCCCAAATTAGAGCCTGTGGTAATGTATATAAAATAGACTAAAACCCGGATATAAGATAAACCTTGATATAAAAGAAACCCGGATATCAGAGAACATTTATCCGGTCCCGACAACTCTCTTATATCAGGGTTACATATATCAAGAACCGTTTTGGAGGAAAGATGCATGACAAAGTGAAAAAAATTTTCTTGTGATGCGTTTTCTGCCCTAAGACTTGACCGGGCTTGTTTTGTTTATGTTGATACGAGTACGCATGCGCACGAACGAGAGACGCTGGGAATTTTAAATTTAGAATTGTTTTTCATGTATCTATATCCTAGCCGATTTCATTTATCGTATTTGTTTTCAAATATTCTATACTAGCAGTATAGCCTGGCGTTGCTCGGGTGTAATGAAAGCTTTAAAATTAATCCTTGGTTCTGGAGCTCAGACTCTTTGGACGTTGGCACGAAAGACTAAAAAGCAATAGTTGTTTCCAGTTAAAGCGAAACTGTAGACTGAAAGAAAAATGAATGGATGTAAGTCAAATTTTGATTTCCTGGTATCGATATCAAATTTTCTGCACTATTGTAAGAACTGCAACCTTGAAACTTCTGAATATCATTTCTTATGTCTTTGTCTATGACTGTATCAAATTTGATTAAAATCGGACCACTCTTTCTATAACCCAATTTTTTCAATTATCTATTTTCGATATTTATCGGCGATATCTCGGCACAAAAACCTAGCTAAGAACAATCACAGACGCTTATAGTACAACTGTGTCAATTTTCAAGAAAATCGGTTCAGCCGTTTCGGAGTCTATAGGTAATGGACATGGACACACACACACACACACACACACACACACACACACACACACACACACACACAAAGTTCCATTTATAAACTAGCAATATAGCCCGGCGTTGCTCGGGTGTAATGAAAACTTTAAAACTAATCCATGGTCCTGGAGCTCGGACTCTTTGGACGTTGGCACGAAAGACTAAAAAGCAATAGTTGTTTCCAATTAAAGCAAAACAGTAGACTGAAAGAAAAATGAATGGAAGTAAGTCAAATTTTGATTTCCTGGTATCGATATCAAATTTTCTGCACTCTTGTAAGAACTACAACCTTGAAACTTCTGAATATTGTTTCTTATGTCTTTGTCTATGAGTGTATCAAATTTGATTAAAATCGGACCACTCCTTCTATAACCCAATTTTTTCGATTATCGATTTTCAATATTTATCGGGGGGGGGGGGGGGGGGTACCTCGACACAAAACCTAGCTAAGAACACTATCAGACGCTTATGGTACAACTGTGTAAATTTTCAAGCAAATCGGTTCAGCCGTTTCAGAGTCTATAGTAACGGATACACACACACAGACAAAGTTCCATTTATAAATGAGTTTAGATTAGATAAGTTCAGATTGTGATAACATAAGATCGGTAAATGTTCGTTTTAACTCCTGGCAGCTTTTCCCCTTCAAATTTATCCAAAATAGCATTATCTCTGTGCAAATGTATATGCTGAATTCAAATCAACTGTTAGTTATTGAAGAAACTTACTTTTTTTTATCTAAAGGTCCAGAAAAAAAATTAAAAAGAAATTAATAAGCGTAGAAATACAATAGCACATTACTTTCATGACAGGAAGTACATCGCCGGAAATTTCAGTAAAGGAAGAAAATCGACCAAAAATCGACAAAAATTTGTCGCGTACGTAGGACGTCATTCTGCAGTTAATTACATGACTTCGTGAGAGTTAAAGGGGGGGAGTGCAAGATATAGTTCGTTTTTTTAATGGACTTTCAAAGCGAAAATGGTAGGTTTCTTTAATAACTAATTGTTGATTTGAGTTTAGCATATACATTTGCACAGAAATAATGTTATTTTGGATAAAATTGAAGGGGGAAAAGCTGTCGGCACCTAAAACGAAAATTTACCATAAGATCTACCAAGAATGGTTAAACGTTGCAAGAACCTGGACACAAATTTACTACGGCCAATCTAGCGATCAACGCACTTTCTATATAATTTCATTTTAGTAAATTATTTTCTTTTTTAATTAGAGTAGCATTTTTAAATCAAAATTGTCATCAGTTTCAATGTCTTTATTTTTTGAGCTCATATAGTCTTTTGTTTAAACTTCTAGCAGTTTCCTTAATATATTCTTTCTGGCAATCCGCAATATTGATAGAGTAAAATTTCTGGGACACATAATGGAGAATTTGAAGTTTATAGAACAGGTCAAAGGGAAAATGAACATAGGGAGAGGACAGTGTAAAAGGAACTGAAAAAAATAAAAATTTACGAAGAGTTGCGAGGGAGAGGAAGCTGTGTAGAGCCATGGCTGCCCACCTCCTGAAGGAACATAGTAGTAGTTAAGAACTGATAAAAAAAAAACGTCGGGTCAAGCAAGAAACTTTTTTCGTCCCGATACCCAGCTATGGGCTAAATAGTAGAACTTGTATAAGGAATAATAATTATTTATTCTCATAAAATTGTTAATTCAATAATCACATGAAAAGCAACGAATTATTCTTCCAATTCTAAATATGTTTCGGGTTTAAATAACTGACAATGAGTTGATAAGCCGTAAAAAAATAAATCAGCCAATCAATCATTACCACCCCCGACTCCCCGCTAAAAAAAAAACAGTCGAAAATAGGGAAAATGGAGAATTTTTCGTCATTAAAATCAGTTGGACTGACCGTCAATCAGTTTGAAACCGGACAAATAATTAGGGTTGAGCTGATAATTGGAAAGTGTGTGGTCATCCAAAGAGTCGTTCGTTTCGCACGAATGCCCTTGGTGGCGAAAAATGTTTAGGAGCGGGGGAGAGAAAAGGGAACTGATTATTCGCAACTCTGAATCGAATTGTTAGTGACAATCCATTTACGAGAGCGTACGACAGGGAGCAGTCAAGTCCTTAACTTTTTCAATTTATTTATTTCTCCTTCTTTTTCCCATTTTTATTTTCTCTTTCTTTTTTTCTCTTTTTCATTTTCTCCCTTTTTTCCCCTTTTCATTTTCTCTTTCTTTTCCCCTTTTTATTTTCTCTTTCTTTTTTTCCCTTTTTATTTTCTCTTTCTTTTCCCCTTTTCATTTTCTCCTTCATTTTCCCCTGATTTCTTCTTCTTTTTTCACTTTTTATTTTCTTCTACTTTCTTCTCTTTTTCTTTTCATTTTCCTCTTTTTTATTTTCTCCTTCTTTTCCCCTTTTAATTTTCTTCTTTTTCTCCTTTTTATTTTCTCTTTCTTTTCCTTTTCATTTTCTCTTTCTTTTTACCTTTTTTATTTTCTCTTTCTTTTTCCCCTTTTTATTCTCGCCTTCATTTCCTCTTATTTTCTTCTTCTTCTTTCACTTTTTATTTTCTCCTCCTTTCTTCCCTTTTTATTTTCACTTTCTTTCTCTTTTTTATTTTCTCCTTCTTTTTCACCTTTTTATTTTTTCCTTCTTTTTCTTCTTTTTATTTTCTCCTTCATTTCTCTATTGTCTCTTTCTTTTTACCCTTTTTAACTTCTCTTTCTTTTTCTTCTTTTCATATTATCTTTCTTTTCCCCTTTTTATTTTCTCATTCTTTTTCCTCTTTTTATTTTTTTCCTTCTTTTTTCCCTTTTCATGTTCTCTTTCATTTTTTCCTTTTTATTCTCTCCTTTATTTCCCATTATTTTCTTCTTCTTTCTCCAGTTTCTATTTTTCCTTCTTTCTTCTCTTTTTATTTTCACTTTCCTCTTTTTTATTTTCTCCTTCTTTCCCTTTTTTATTTTCTTCTTCTTTTTCTCCTTTTTATTTTCTTTTTCTTTTCCCTTTTCATTTTCCCTTTCTTTTTACCTTTTTTATTTTCTCTTTCTTTTTCCCCTTTTTATTTTCTCCTTCATTTCCACTTATTTTCTTCTTCTTTTTTCACTTTTTATTTTCACTTTCCTTTTTTTTCTCCTTCTTTTACCCTTTTTATTTTCTCCTTCTTTTTCTCCTTTTATTTTCTCTTTCTTTTCCTTTTTCATTTTCTTCTTCTTCTTTATCCTTTTTATCTTCTCTTTCTTTTTCACCTTTTTATTTTCTCCTTCATTTCCCTTTATTTTCTTCTCCTTTCTCCGGTTTTTATTTTCTCATTCTTTCTTCTCCTTTTATTTTCATTTTCCTTTTTTTTTATTTTCTCCTTCTTTTTCTTCTTTACATTTTCTCCTTCTTTTCCCCTTTTTATCTTCTCTTTCTTTTTGACCTGTTTATTTTGTTCTTCATTTCCCCCTATTTTTTTCTCCCTTAATTTTGAAACAAAAACAAACACAATGTTGTTTAAAATGTCTCAAAAAACATCAAATCTTTCTTGCAAATTTATTTAATTTCTGACTACGAGGCCCAAGTCAATGCTCGCGAAGCTATCTTCAATATTCGAGGAGGTTCTACTGGATATTTGTTGTTATTATTATTATTTGTTATTGCTGTTATCTACTCCTCTCATTGGCATCTTCTTCTACTGATAAAATGTTCTGAGTTGCACGGGCAATCTTATATCTTTATAAAACTAGCAGTATAGCCCGGCGTTGCTCGATGTAATGAAAGATTTAAAACTAATCCATGGTCCTGGAGCTCAGACTCTTTGGACGTTGGCACGAAAGACTAAAAAGCAATAGTTGTTTCCAGTTAAAGCGAAACCGTAGACTGAAAGAAAAATGAATGGATGCAAGTCAAATTTAGATTTCCTGGTATCGAAATCAAATAAGTTTTTTTCGTCGTAAACTGAATTTTGAAGGCTAAATAAGTTCTCTGAGTAAATGGTGTCATGGCTGAGACTAAGAACTACAATTATACCTACTTAGAGCCAAACCCGAAGCAAAAACTAAAATAAAACGGCTGAAAAAAGTACAGACATACAGGCAGATAATAGACACACACACAAACATCTTGCCGTTTATATATATATATATATATATATATATATTATCGATTTTCTGCACAATTGTAAGAACTGCAACTTTGAAACTTCTGAATATCGTTTCTTATGTCCTTGTCTATGGGTGTATTAAATCTGATTAAAATCGGACCACTCCTTCTATAACCCGATTTTTTCGATTATCGATTTTCGATATTTATTGGGGGTACCTCGACACAAAACCTAGCTATGAAAACTCGCAGACGCTTATAGTGTAACTGTGTAAATTTTCAAGAAAATCGGTACAGC
The DNA here is from genome assembly GCA_037127315.1 of Ascarosepion bandense. NCBI lineage: Eukaryota > Metazoa > Mollusca > Cephalopoda > Sepiida > Sepiidae > Ascarosepion > Ascarosepion bandense. The sequence continues at coordinate 726,079 of JBBBDQ010000558.1, forward strand.
CGTTTCGGAATCTATAGGTAACGGACACACACACACACAGACACGCATACACACATACTCACACACAAAGTTCCATTTATAAATCAGTTTAGATGTAAACATACAAAAATGTGGCGCAAAGCCAATAAAGAGTTAAGAAAAGTATGGTCTTTTCTGTTTTATAATGAAACTTAGTTAGCCACAATCACCAACCCAAGCAGACCATATTATTTTTTACACCAAAATAAGACATTCTTCCTTACAATTCTTACAACATACACCTTAATAACTAGAATCTCCATGAAGCTTTAACTAGTCTCCATATGTACAATTCTTATCTGTGAAGGGACGGGAATAAAACCACTATTTAAAAATCTAAACCCCAATGTGTATTTGCTATGTGATAGACTGTTTAGAAGAAACTAAATAAAATAGTGTTAGTATTACCTCCACAATCCTTAATTGTAGCAGAAATACTAGTTAACTGAACAAAATCAATGCAGGACTTTAACAATATAAAACATTCATTCGTCCAACCACTCACTCAAATACACGTTGCGTTTTTCTAGCTCTGTAGTCGAGAAGTAAAAAAATTCAAATACCTGGGAAGTGTTTTGACAGAGGATGGAAAATGCGACACGGAGATCCAAAGACGCATTGGCATAGCCAAAGACACATTTCAGAAGCTAACCAGAGTACTGAAAGACAGGAAAATCTCATTAGAAACAAAGAAAAGAGTGCTGGATTGCTATGTGATATCTGTCCTTCTGTATGGAAGTGGATGCTCAAATACACACTCATTCACAGATATAAACAAATACGAAAAAGACACACCTGAAAAACGAAAGTCATCCCGTATCAGCCAGACACCTAACGGAGGAGTGTAGGATGAATTAAGCTGTTATAGAGTAACTGGCACCACTGCAGCACTCTCAGTGATGAAATGGCCCACAGTCTGAAATGGCCCACATTTAAGTAAAGAATAGTAGCATTTGAAGCGTAATATTCGCGTGTCATTCGAATGATATTTGAACTGATTACTTCGGCGACTTTTGCTATCTAAACTTTTGTTGGAGGGAGAAGCGACAGATTAATACCTTAAGCACGGATATTTGCGCGTAAATAAATAGTTCTACCCGGGGGAGACTCGTTTGGGTACCTCTCCGCCTGGAGACAGCGAGTTGATCAAGGACTGCGACGGTTGACACGAGAATAAAACCGCACTGTGTAGAACAATTACGTTGTTAAGATAAGCACTCAGTTGTGGAACAATCTGAGACCAGAATAAATCCACCTTGAGAAAGAGAGCTATTTATGGTGGCCTGGAGCATCTCATTGTGTTCAAGTGGGATAGTCCATTGCTTGGGCTGTGATTGGCTGCTGGTAAATAAGTGGAGGTATTTCTGTATAAATACCAGCTTGATTCCAGTCATAGTTTATGGGGGCTGTATTAAGTTACACCCTGCTTTTTTTTGTGTGTCTTCCAGCTGGACGCTAGCTGCTACCCTTACACCGGTAAGTGTTGTTATTCTACACACTGGGATTTACAATCTTCCCACTTCGGCGGAGCCACGTTTGGGTTCCTCTCCGTCCTGAGGAAGAGAGTCGATCAACAGAGTGTGACTGTTGACTCGAGAATGAGTGCGCACCGGTATTTTCCACCTTCACACCAAGGCCGACGCAAAACAAGGTCAATTAAAGTGGGGATTCCGAGCAGTTAACCTCAGCCAAAAATATCCCGTAAACCCATGTTAAGACTGGACCAGGCTCTTGTCTATTTACCCCAGACAAGACTCTACTCTTCGACGGAGCCTCGTCTGAGTCCCTCTCCGCTTCAAAGTAGAGATTTGATCAAGAGAGAGTGGCGGTTAGAGAACCACTCCACGTTAAAATCAAGATCACATCTCGGACTATTTATTAAGGTGTCCGCAAACGAAGACCCATACGTATTTCTGGTGGCATCACCAGATGAAAAATTGTTGTTCATTATTTTTTGAAGGCATATGTTGCTTAATCTTAACATTCAAACGTTGCGTTTTTCTAGCTCTGTAGTCGAGAAGTAAAAAAATTCAAATACCTGGGAAGTGTTTTGACAGAGGATGGAAAATGCGACACGGAGATCCAAAGACGCATTGGCATAGCCAAAGACACATTTCAGAAGCTAACCAGAGTACTGAAAGACAAGAAAATCTCATTAGAAACAAAGAAAAGAGTGCTGGATTGCTATGTGATATCTGTCCTTCTGTATGGAAGTGAATGCTGGACGAGCTCATCAGGGATGAGGGAGAGGCTTGAGGCAACAGAAATGTAGTTTTACAGAAGGATGCTGAGGATACCATGCACAGAGCACGCGTGCAACGATGCGGTGTTGGAAAGGATGCAAACGAGAAGAAAACTGATACTAAATATCAGCAAGAGACAAATGAGGTTCCTGGTACACGTAATGAAGAAGGAGGGCCTGGAGAACTTAATACTCACAGGTCGAATAAATGGAAGAAGAGACAGGGGAAAGCAGCGCGAGACGTACTTGTTCGGTCTGAGCAAATGGATGACGGAGCGGGGCTTAGAAGAGATACCAAGAGAAAAATTATTGAGAGCGACAAGAAACAGAGCCAACTGGGAGTCCATGATCGCCTACGTCCTAAAGGGACACAGCACATGAATCAGAAGAAGAAGTTTTTATCTATCTCTTTAGACAGCATACTTCTTTGAATTCTAGACCGCATATATATATATATATATATATATATATATATATATATAATAAAATTCAACACGTCATCTAAAAGGGCTCATTAAAAACAAAGAAAAGAGTGCTGGATTACTATGTGATATCTGTCCTTCTGTATGGTAGTGAATACTGGACGAGCTCATCAAAGATGAAGAAGAAGCTTGAGGTAGCAGAAATCTGGTTTTACAGAAGGATACTGAGGATACCATGAACAGAGCACGTGTGCAACGATGAGGTGTTGGAAAGGATGCAAACGAGAAGAAAACTGATAATACTCATCAGGACAAATGAGGTTCCTCGGACACGTAATGAGGAAAAAGGGCCTAATACTCACAGGTCGGATAAATGGAAGGAGCGACCGGGGAAAGCAGCGCGAGACGTACTTGTCAGGTCTGAGCAAATGGATGACGGAGCAGGGCTTAGAAGAGATACCAAGAGAAAAATTATTGAGAGCGACAAGAGACAGAGCCAAGTGGAAGTCCATGATCGCCTACGTCCCGAAGGGACACGGCACATGATGAAGAAAAAACATTAAAATTTTATTACGAGTAATGTTTTGAACAAGGGCTATCCTTTAGACAAACCTGCCACATAAAAGCGTTAAGGTTAGAATGAAAGGCAGCGCTTCAAGTAAGAAATATACTGAGTAATCTTTTCGCCTTCATCCAAAGCCACCATCATTACAGCTAACTTACAAAGTCAGCCTTTATACATACTAGCAGTATAGCTCGGCGTTGCTCGGGTGTAATGAAAGCTTTAAAATTAATCCATGGTTCTGGAGCTCAGACTCAGCCTAAAGAATATTTGAAATAATAAAATAATTGCGACAATTTAACAATCGCACCTTATATATATATATATATATATATATATATATATATATATACACACACACTAGCGGTATAGCCCGGCGTTCCTTGGGTGTAATGAAAGCTTTAAAACTAATCGATGGTCCTGGAGCTCATACTCGACCTAAAGAATATTTAAAATAATAAAATAATTGCGACAATTTACCAATCGCACCTAAGACATGGCTGACTGGGCAGAAGTTTATGCTGTAGTAGGTTGCCATTACATTCTGCGGTAGACTGGTTGCCATCCAAGGCTATAGAACCCAAACTGTCCTGTTATTTGACTCATAGCTAGAGAGAGAAGAGATGTATTATATTATTACGTAGTAATTAATGGGGGATCAGTTTATTACTTCATAACAATATAAAACCTACCCCCCCCCCCACTTTATGACCAGGAGAAGCCTTTATCATGATTCCAACTATTATATTCAGTCAGTCAGTTAAGTCCCATACTTTTTTTTTCTAATTCTTTTTTTATGTGTAAGCAACTATACTCAAATTTAAATAACGCATTTCAATAATTTAATTGTGACTTTAACTGATCAAAGGTAAAAGAAAACCAAAAATCTAAATTTAAACAAAGTGCCATACGTGAAACGTGCTTGGGCGATTATGTCTCGTTCGATCTGTGACCGACTAGGTTGAAATTTTTTCTGTAGTAAGTTGTCATTACTTTCTGCGGTAGACTGGTTGCCATCCAAGATTATAGAACCCAAACTGTCCAGTTATTTGACTCATAGCAAGAGGGGGAAGATATCTATTATATTATTACGTGGTAATAATGGGGGATCAGTTTATTACTTCATAACAATCGAAAAGAGATCCCCCACTTTATGACCAGTCGAAGCTTTAATCATGATTCCAACTATTATATTCAGTCTGTTAATTAAGTGTCATATTGGTTTGACTGGGCAGTAGGTTGTCATTGCTTTCTGCGGTAGACTGGTTGCCATCCAAGATTATAGAACCCAAACTTGTCCTGCTATTTAAACCAAAGTTGGAGGTAAAAGTGACGTATTAATACCTTTCCCAATGATATTTGCGCGTTAAAAAAAATGCAAAGAAATTCAACTGAAATTCGAACTCGGCTTCCCGTTTTCTCATTCCGAGCCGATATCTACCGCACCACAATGCACATCCAATGTCAATAGTATCACTCATAAAATGACTTTCAGCAAATTATTACTGGAAACAAAAATCACTCACAGCTTAACACTTTAAATCCCTCAGTGTTAACTTTTCCAAATAACTTTTATTATTTTATTACCGGCTTCCGATCAGAAAAAAATTTCTTTCTCTCCCTCTTTCTCGATGTTTCAATGCCAGAGGAAGCCCTGTCCAGTTCAGCCTGGTCGATTCGAGCCAACTAATTTCCGCTTCCATCTTAACTAGGTGGATATTTGGTCATAAGCTATCATTTTTTCCTGCCGAGCCACTCTGACAAACAAGTTCCTGTCATGGCCGTGTGACTTTGCCTACGCTTTGATAACTCTTGACAATGAGAAATGAACACAACGCCATATTTATATGACGGACATGTTTACATGTCGTCCTAAGTCCGTCATCTTCACTAAATTATTTTTGCTGTTTATTGTCTGACATTTTTCTCCTTTCCCTTCAACCAAAATGACAACTTGTTTTTTTTTATATTTTTTTTTATTCATTATTGCGTTTCCTTCTTTTCCTTCCTTATTATCAGAAATGTTTCGACTTGAAAGCACACTAGTAGATCAATGTGATTTCTCATCTTCAGAATGGCGGTTACTTTACCAGCTTGCCCATTTTGCCAACGCGCATTTGGCTTCTTGAATACCCACAGATCCAACCTGGGGCTTATATTGCAACTATGCCGAGCATATCTTAGTTACAGTACAAGTATGTCTTCCACCAAAGCCACATACAATAAGGAAGGAGGGCTTGGCGAACCTGATACTAGCAGGCAAGATACAGGGGAAAAGAGACAGGGGAAAGCAGCAGATAACATATCTAATCAGGTGGATGTGCGTTGTGGTGCATTGGATATCGGCTCTTCAAGAAGAAGAAGAAGAAGGAGGAGAAGAAGGAGAAGAAGGAGAAGAAGAAGAAGAAGAAGAAGTGTTCAGTTTATTTGAGGCTTCTTTACATTGGTTCACATGGTGAGATACTGGCTAGGCAAATTTCTGAAGCAGTTAAATCTTTTTATTTTTATGCTCAAGTTAGAATGCATTTTGGCACTCATTCTGCTGTTCCGTCTATGAGAAAGGACTTACTTCCTCAACACCATATTCCTTTTGTTGTCTATAAATTTACTTGTAGTTGTGGTAATAACTACATAGGAAGAACGTCCAAACGTTTGGACAGCAAAATTAAACAACACGGCCGTTACGAATGCACAAAATCGATGCTCGGCCGGGTCAGCTTTTGAACACTTCCGGGTCAGCAATAACCGAATATCCGATAAGTAGCAGAAATTGTGTAACCAACTTTAGTGTGGACCAGTTCACTGTGCTGTCTGGTTCACACTCCATGTTTCACTTACAGGCGTTGAAGTCTCTATACATTAAACTTAGGACCCTCATCTCTCTGCAAGCAGAGAGAATGTCTGTTACGACCTCACGTCATTGCCATTTAGTGCCTGTTTCTCCGCCTAACAATTTTTTTGCCCTTATCAAATTCATCTTCAGTTTTAATATCTTAAAATATTGAAAAATTAAAAATTTCCCAGTTGAACCCTGATGAAAAACGGGATTGAAACCGGTCGGTCGTTCTTTTGTTTCTTATTTTTTATTTTTCATCACTTGTTTTACCTGTAAGTATGAAGTTTACTTTGTTTCATGCTTATATATATATATAAGCACACGAACATAACCTTTAAAGAAAGATTTAAAAATCACAAAACGTCATTCAAGACACAATGATAAGTATGCAACACAAGATTATCAAAATATAGAAAGAGCAATAAAGAAAATAATATCACCACCAAAATTAAATGTGAAATAATAAAAAGATTAAACTCACACACTAATATACCAGAAAAAGCAAACTCTGTTTGGAGAAAAAGCTAGCATTAATCACCTTTAAGAACCAATACAAGCTACTAAATAAGAAAAATGAAATAATTGAGAGATGCTGACACTCAAATAATTATTTACCCCGTCACTTAAATACTACTGCAAACAAAAACATAATTGCAGTATAAAACACAATTCTATGACAAACAGAATTCACCATATCTAACACCTTACCTCCACCAATACGAAACGAAAATCAATTAGAAAAGAATAATCACAATATCAATAACAAATACCCAATTCCCCCACCACCAAACTCATCAACAAAAAACACACGTAAAGCTAACACATACACCTCCTGCAATATAAAAACTAGCATACGGTTACACTTAATACAACACTAAAATTCACACACGCAAATACACAGAAGTTGGCATACTTACATGTATACGTATGACAATACTAATAATTTTTTTTCATTAAAAAGCAAACAATGCCACACACAGAGAAGTGTAAAAAAATACAATAAACCATCCTATCAACAAAATGCACCAATTTACATTAAAAGCACATAATTAACGCCCACAACCATGCGGGATGGAGTGCGGACGTATGAGCGCGCGTATGTAAACACACAGTCAGACGCAAACGTGCGCGCGGCCACGCGAGTACTAACATCTATGTACATGCATGCACACACATACATACACTTAAAATATTCAACCGTCACCTTCAAAGCCAAGCGGTCAACATACTAAAAATGATAAATAAATGAAAATATAACACTCCTTAAAAATCAGCAGAAAATCAGAAGATAACGGAAGATAACCTGATAACATGATAATCAAGAGAAAACATCCCATACTCATAAACTTACACAAAAAAGTAGTAAATAGCACCAGTTCCACAACAGTACATAAACACACAAATATTGAAAAATATTAGCATAAAATCCGGACAGGTCCTGATGAGTGAGTGCATTCTTATACGTTCACGAAATCGGTATTACAGAATTGACGCGATCAGTTAAGTGACAATTTTTTCCTATAACAATTCTATAAATGTGTGTGTGTGTGTGTGTGTGTGTGTGTGTGTGTGTGTGTGTGTGTGTGTGTTACCAAAATAATGTTAGACCAAATGTGTTATCCAAAAATATTACCCAAACTCTAAGGGCGTGCACGAACATAATACTTTTGTTGAACACTCTACCTTCGCAACTGTCATCATGTAACAATATTTAGCGGAACGGAAGTAATTAATTTTATTAATTATTTATTAATTATAATTTGGAAAAATTTTTTTAAACAAAAGAATTTACTACTGTAGATCAAAAGGAAACGTACTAAGATGAAATTTTAATTCTTCGAATATGAGCGAAGGTAAAAGAAACGAAAGGTAACAAGTTTTGTTTTCTTTGTTTCTAAACCTGAGAAGGAAAGAAAGGAAAGAAAGAAAGAAAGAAAGAAAGAAAAGAGAAATAACTTCGTTTTTATTTCCGTGGTTAGATGAAACACAGAACAATAGACATTAGTAATTTGATTAAACATAAAAACAATCCAGATGCCCTAGATGAAGGTTGAAACTGGAAATCAAAAGAATCAAACCACCTACCAACTTGGTAACAAGTGAAATAGGATTGTCTGGCTAGCATGAATTAAAAGAAGAAATTGATAACAAAAATGACTTTCTGTCATCAGGGAAAGCTCTAAAAATATCTGTGACCGAAAATACAGATATTGAAAACGCAGATGCGGGAATTCTTATCTAGATGACAATGTAAACAATGACCACCTGTAGCCTGTCTGTTTCAGGCGAAGAGGAAAACGTTTAGTCATACAGACTTTTATGACAAGTTCAAAGATTAATAGTAATGGATTAAAACCCCAAATTATTTCGTAAGAAAGGAAATTTCGTGAGAAAGAAAATTCGCCGGATAAGTCCATCCCAGAAAAGGGTATAGGAAGATGACGTCATAAGACAGAGAGTATCTCATTGGTCCCGTGGGCCAGTGCCCCGAAATGGGGAAAAGACCAGCAATTGACGTCATGAAAATAAGACTAATCTCATTGGGTAAACCGAAGGCAACAACGAGCAGCAGCTAACCTCAGCATCCTATTGGTTGCCGAAATGAGGGGTTAAACACCCAGCATCCATCAGCCCCACACCATGGCATAGGCATAAATACAGAGTCCCGAGGGACCAAAGTCAGTTCGAGTCGGAGTTCCAGTTCGAATTCCGGTCGGCTCTTGGCCCAGAGATGTAACGACAGAGATAGGCGCCATGCTGTTAGGCGCTAACCGTAGGGCCCGCCGCCTGCCAAAGACAGTTCCAAGCTGAAGATAGGCGCCATGCCGTTGGGTGCCAACCGTAGAGAAGCCAGCCGCCGACCAATCAGAGTTAAAGCCAGACAAGAAGAGATTTTGCAGAAAAAGTTTGAAATTGCAAACCGTCGAGAGGCCTGCTGACGGCCAACCAGAGTTAAAGACAGACAAGAAGTGATTTTGCAGACAAAGTTTTGAAATTGCCAACTGAACAGAGTTGAACAGTTCAAGCTCCCGGCCCAGAGACATAATGACAGAGAGATAATTGCCACGCAGTTGGATGCCAACCATAGAAAAACCGCCGCCTGCCAAAGATAGTTCCCAGCTGAAGATGAAAAGAGACAGATAAACGCCATGCCGTTGGGTGCCAACCGTGGAGAAGCCTGTCGCCAATCGACCAACCAGAGTTCAAGACAAACAAGAAGTGATTTTGCAGACAAGGTTTTAGAAATTCCCAGCCGAATAGAATTAAAGACAGAGAGTGATCCAGCCCGGAACAAGAAATCCACCTCGATTCCGAAGACGAACCGCGCCAACCTACCCATAACCCAGCACTTCGGCATTTTCCGCAAAATTTCAGAGAGAAAGAACCAAAGTCGCCTAGACTTGCTGCGAACTTAGAACTCTGTTCGGGGCAGGGCGCCGTGGCTAGCCAGATTCCTTGACTATTACTTGAAAGGATAAACATTTAAAGTGTTATACTTCGATTTACTTAAGAGACTTCCGTTCCACTGCCAGCTTGATAGGAGCAGAGATTGGGAAATATCCGAATGACCATTATACTAATGTGAATTATTTTCTGTATATAAAGACTTTCTTTTATAACACTTCAGACGTCGGTCCATTTATTTTTGGGGCCATATTTTTTTCTTTTATTATCCAACTGCTTTCCGGTTTTGTTTAGTTCGGCAGAGAGACAGCTAGTGGAAAACTCACGTGACTGGCTTGTGATCAATCAACACAACGTGGTACAAGGCTAATCTTTCTTTTCACTCTCCTCCTGCTGAAACTTCTACTCTCTTATGTAGCTCCCTGTGCATCGGTGGTAGTACCGCCTTGCTTGGGGTAAAACGATTGGCAATTTCAAACTTTGTCTGCAAAATCTCTTCTTGTCTGGCTTTAACTCGTTCAGATCGATAAATTCTGCGGTCTTCAGCTCACTTTCCTCTTTTGACACTTTCTAATTTTTCTGATCGGCAAATATTTCCCTTTTTTTCCCTTCCATTTTCGTTCTTTATCATTGCTTTATCATAACTACAGATAGAGAATAGACAGAATGAGATAGATAGATAGATAGATAGATAGATAGATAGATAGATAGATAGATAGATAGATAATGAGCAGACTGAGACAGATAGATAGATAGATAGATAGATAGATAGATAGATAGATAGATAGATAATGAGCAGACTGAGACAGACAGACAGATAGATAGATAGATAGATAGATAGATAGATAGATAGATAGATAGATAGATAGATAGATAGATAGATAGATATTACAGGCTTAATTGAAGGATTGGTTTTGTTTTTAGCAGAAATTCCTTTAAATGGACTTTAAGTTAAAACTTAGCAGGTCACTTTCTGTTTTTTGTTTTTTTTGTTTTTTTTTTCAATTGGAGCGGATAGACTAAACTATCGCCCGGTTTACACACCACCCACGTCTATTGAACAGGTGTAGAGGCTCATCCCTTGTTTCCTGTTTAGGATGTGGTTTCCCGCTTTCTCTTTTCCAATCTTTTCACTCTTACGTAGCCCCCTGCTCATCGGTGGCGTTACCGCCTTGCTCGGGGTGATATGATTAAAAAAAAAAATAAAAAAAGATAGATAAAAAAGTGAGGAATAAAAATAGATAGATATGAACAGACTGGGTTAGATAGATAGATAGATAGATAGATAGATAGATAGATAGATAGATAGATATGAACAGACTGGGATAGATAGATAGATAGATAGATAGATAGATAGATAGATAGATAGATAGATAAGAAAGTAGTGATCTGCATACAAGCCCGCATATTTTGCAACGCTAAGGATATCGAGACAGCAACAGGAACAATGAACTACTTTGGGGCCTACCGTGAAAACTTTATTTTAATTCAAGAATTTTTTTTTATAATTTATTTATTATTCCCTGTAGTGTTTTGGATTCGCTCGTTTATCTGTTGGGGTTGAACGACGTCCATTTACATCATTACACACACGCATGCGCGTGTGTGTAAATATGCGTAATTCTCAGTTTAATATACGTGCGTCTTTTTTTTTTTTTTTTTTTGATAATGACATTCATCTCTTATTGCATGATTCTAGACTGATGAAACTCGTTCAGATCGATAATTTCTGCGGTCTTCAGCTCACTTTCCTCTTCAGACACTTTCAAATTTTTCTGACCGGCAGATATTTACCTTTTTTTCTCTTCCATTTTCGTTCTGACAATAATTTTAATTTGATCAAAACGACGCATTAAACATTAAATGGCATTAAATTGTCTTGTTTGTTGAACGACGAAAAACGACGCATGCGCACAGAAAAATATTTCTTATTTATTTTTTTATGTAGATTTTAATTTGATTTTATTTACTTGTTTTATCCGGTCAGTTCTCGTTTTCTTGGGTCGATGTATTTAATTTATTTTCCCTTTTCTTTTCTTATTAATTTTGAAAGGAAATTGAGCATATGTTAACAAAGCCATGTTTAAAATAGTAATATAAATAGAGAGAGAGATTAATTCTTAAATCCAACACACAAAAGCAGCAGAGAAAGTTTTAAATTTTTAGTGTATTTCCTTCTTGTGTTCATCAAATATTAAAGTTTTAATTGTTTTATATATTATTTTATTCTGGGGGAATATTATTTGTCAATTTAAGAATATTATCACTTCGTATATTTTTTTAATTTTATTTATAGAATATTACTCGATCATAAAAAAAAAGTCAGTTTATTTTATTTGTTAGAAAAGCAATATTATGATTCTACAATCCCGAATTTTCATCAGTATTATTATTATTATTATTATTATTATTATTATTATTTCAATAATACAATTTTCACGATTTTGTATGTCTTCCATATTCCCTATGGGGGGTGGGGGGTTTTATGGTTTTCCCGCGTCCGCCATAATCGTGTACCCTTTTTGGCTTGGGGAGATTCTCTTTTTTCAATTCAATACGGGCTTCTACTCCAAAATTCATTGGTGTTCTTTCTCTTTCTTTTTCTCATACTTTTCTTTCTTTTTATAATTCATACAACTTGCTTTTCTTTCTTTAATTCTGAAATTTAATTTTTTTATCTTAAATATAGATAGAAAATAGATAGATAGATAGATAGATAGATAGATAGATAGAGAGAGAGAATGAGATAGATAAATAGATAGAGAGAGAGAGAGAGAGAGAGAGAATGAAATAGATAGATAGATAGATAGATAGATAGATAAGGAGGTAGTGACCTGCGTGCAATGCTGAGTATCTCAAGACATAGCAACAGGAACATTTCAAGATGATTTTCGTCAATACGACTTATTTCACACTTCTTGGTATTACTCTGGCACAAAAAAATCTATTTATTCATATCCAGGGCAACTCACACGAAGTTAGTATAGTATGAGCGACACACACGCGCGCGCGCGCATATATATATATATATATATATATCGAGAGGGAGCTTAATTGTGATAATGTTTAGTGCCAAGGTTGTTGTTTTTCAGTGGTTTTACAGGTAAAATGTATTTTGGCAAGCAGGTTTTTTATCGTAAAGTGCTCGATATCGGGGTGTATATAGAGCGTTAATAAGTACAAAGTTTTTCTCTTTAACAGAGAAAAAATACGTAACACCACTAACAGTAATCCTAATAATAAATACAATTTTGACGAAAGAATGGGAAGCTACGACGGTGCAGGAATATCTTAAATTATTTACATCATCAGCAAGCTAGCAAAAATCATCAACCAAATAGATATAGATTTATACAGGACGATGCACTTATAATCCTAAGAAACTGTAACGGTAAAACTACGAAAAATATAAAACAAACTATAAAAATCTTCAGCACTCTAGTATTTTTCAATAGATTTCCTAGATATAACACGCAACTTAAGCAAAAGCACATACAAACCATACAGAAAAGAAAACAATGACCCTATATATATCAACAAAAATTCCAATCACCCTCCAAATATATTCAAACGCATAGCAATATCTATAAGCAAAAGACTATCTACGAACCCAAGTAACATAAAAAATATTCAATGAAAACCAAGAGATACATGAATCATCACTAAAATATAGCGGATACTCAAATAAAGTTGAATACGCAAACGAAAAGAAACCAAACAAAAGTAATAGAAAAAGAAACATAATATGGTTTAACCCGTCTTACAATATAAAAACAAAAATAGGAACAAAGTTTTTTAACGCAATGAAGAAACACTTCCACAAACACAGATTATTATAATCAAAAGATTATTAAAAGATTATTATAATCAAAGATTATTAAAAAAAAAAAAAGGCAAATCCGTCAAAAAACTTAATTCTACGCACACAAATGATATCTTCTTCTAAAAACTATATCTAAACATATTTATGAATGGAATTTTGTCTATGTGTGTGTGTGTGTATGTGTCTGTGAGTGTGTGTGTATCCGTTACATATAGACTCCGAAACGGCTGAACCGATTTTCTTGAAAATTTACACAGTTACACTATAAGCGTCTGCGAGTGTTCTTAGCTAGGTTTTATGTCGAGGTACCCCCGATAAATATCGAAAATCGATAATCGAAAAAATCGGGTTATAGAAGGAGTCGTCCGATTTTAATCAAATTTGATACACTCATAGACAAAGACATAAGAAACGATATTCAGAAGTTTCAAGGTTGCAGTTCTTACAATCGAGTAGAAAATTGATAATATATATATATATATATATAATAGCAAGATGTGTGTGTGTGTGTGTGTGTGTGTGTGTGTGTGTGTGTGTGTGTGTGTGTGTGTGCTTATCTGCTTGTATGTCTGTATTTTATCAGCCCTTTTATTTTACTTTTTGCTTCGGGTTTGGCTCTAAGTAGGTATAATTGTCGTTCTTAGTCTCAGCCATGATACCATTTACTCAGAAAACTTATTTAGCCTTCAAAATACAGTTTACGACGAAAAAACTTATTTGATATCGATACCAGGAAATCAAAATTTGACTTGCATCCATTCATTTTTCTTTCAGTCTACAGTTTCGCTTTAACTGGAAACAACTATTGCTTTTTAGTCTTTCGTGCCAACGTCCAAAGAGTCTGAGCTCCAGGACCATGGATTAGTTTTAAAGCTTTCATTACATCGAGCAACGCCGGGCTATACTGCTAGTTTTATAATGAACTAGCATCATAGCCCGGCGTTGCCCGTGCAACTCAGAACATTTTATTAGTAGAAGAAGATGCCAATGAGAGGAGTAGATAACAGCAATAACAAATAATAATAATAATAACAACAAATATCCAGTAGAACCTCCTTCTCGAGTATTGAAGATAGCTTCGCGAGCATTGACTTGGGCCTCCTAGTCAGAAATTAAATAAATTTGCAAGAAAGATTTGATGTTTTTGAGACATTTTAAACAACATTGTGTTTGTTTTTGTTTTAAAATTAAGGGAGAAAATATTTACATTTTTTGTTGACTAAATGAACTTAACATAAAAATAAAAATTATTTATTTTGTTTTACTGAAATTAGAAATATGAAAACTGTTACGCTCTCAGTTCAGAAATTTTTGAAGAATATTTAAAAATGTAAACATTTTATTTTAAAGGAAAAAGTTACATTAATGCCACACGAATTACAGACAGTTGATTTCCTGCATGAAATATTTAGCGAAAAAAAAGTTTTTTATTTTATTTTATGAATTATGAAGTATTAAATCTGAAAAAAAAGACTTAAATAACTAAATTAACCATTGGCAATTTTATTTTCATATTTTGTTTTGTTTGAATAAACACGTTTTTTTAAATATTTCTTCTTCTTTGTTTTTTATTTTTTTCAAAATTACGAGGAAAAATATTCACATCTTTTGTTGACCAAATGAATTTTTAAAACGTGGGAATAAAAATTAAATATAAAGGCTCATTTTTTTAATAAAAAAATATTTTAGTCGAGTTTGACACGTGTGATTTGATTTCTGTGACGTAATGTAGCATCCATCTTAGATCTTAGATGTTTTACAGAGCAAATGTAAACAATCGGCTAAATTGGCCAAAAAGTGCGAAAGGGAAAATTGCTGAGCTTAAAAAATTTAAAAAGTATGTGTCAACCTGGCTTCCCTGTAGATATGTGTCCATAGAAAATTTGAATGACGTAGCTTAAAAAATGTAGGTGTGCATAGGGAACAGTCACACACAGACTCACAGATTGCCTTTTATATCTATAGATTACACAAAATTAAGCAAACACTTGTCAATAATAGATTTCCTAACTCCGTCATTGATCAAAAAATTAAAATGTATCTAAATAAACATAACAATAATCTTGACAATATTAATAATAATCGTGTACGTCAAAATAAACATAACAGTATTAAATTATACTATTGCAACCAAATACATAATAATTACAAACAAGATGAAAAAACTTTCAAAAACATAATACGTAGAAATGTTAAACCAATAAATAATAATAATCAAATTAAGCTCATCATATATTATAAAAAATTAAAACAATTGACCTCATAGTCTCTAATAACCCTACAACCACACAACTAAATCCTCTACAGAAAACCAATGTAGTGTATCAATTTACATACACGTTCAGAGATTGTATCTCTGGTACTAATAATAAACCCACTACATATATTGGTTTTACTACAACCACGCTCTCCCGTAGATTTACATGTCACCTTTTTGATGACAGTTCAATTAAACAACATTTCTTTGAAAAACATATCCATGTAGGTAATATTAGACGGATTTTACTCAACAATACAATAATACCCACTTATACACACTGTAAAAAGAACCTTCAGATATTAGAGGCCATCTACATTAAACCAAAGCAGGACACGCTTAATAAAATCACGTTTAAATCTGGTCATAACACATTACATTGCATTTAAATATATGGTTCTGTTATCATTTCGTGCACTCACGCGGTGTGACGTCACAGAACCACATTACAAACTGCGTTTGCTGTATGGTAGCTGTTATCGTTGCTTAGCAAAATTTTGTGTCAACACAAGATAAAACATCTTCGATGGTGGATGTTTTTATGTTAACGCCCCTGTAACCTCTCTAAAGATGGTTCATGTGAGCCGAAAGTTTAGAACCAACTTAATAAAAAAATATCCAAATGTTGGAGAATTTTTGTCTTTATTTTCACCTGAAATTAAAGCCAAAATACGATGTTTAGAACGGCTTAAGATTAAACAGAATAGACATTCATTGTCTCTTATATTTAAAAGTATTTATTTAGAAAAATATCTCCTGCCTCGATACACTAAATATATATATACATATTCATATAAGGAGCAAATTATAACGTAGATTTCCTGGATGATTTTAAACATTCACTGTTGTATGATTTGTGTCTGAGGAGCGGCTTGGCCGCGAAATATTTATTACCCATGGATTTGTTAAATATCCAAACTTTTTTCTTGATTATATTACTCTGTTAAATTTAGAAATAAATTTTAACATTGAGTTCTATTTGGAATTTGTCTCCTTGGCTTTCATGCTCCATTTGGACTTTAACTAAGTTAAAACTTAGTTAACCCTTGGAATTCTTCTTTTTTTTTCTTTTTTTTCTTCTTTTTTTGTTAATAGGAATAGATAGATCACACTATCGCCCGGTCCATACTCCTCCCAAGTCTATTGAACTGGAGTAGAGGCTTGCTCCTTGTTTCCTGTTTAGGATGTGGTTTCCGGCTTTCTTCTCTCTCTTCAGACCTTGGTATTGGTGCTTCCGTTATTTTCCTGCGATCTGGCCGGTTGGTGGCAACGGTTCATCACTGTGAGGGTACCGGGTTGGCAGTTTCCTGGTTGCTGCTTCCGACTGGTAGTTAAGAGCCCTAACTCTTGCGTAGCGTCAAGAGCGGCTGCTCTGATCAACAGTTGTATAATATCGGGGTTCTTGTAGTGCCATGACGCGCATGGATAGGTGTCCCTGCAAGTGCTTTCGGTGGGCAACCCTGAGGCCACACCTTGTTGCAGCCCTAGCCAGTTTCCCTCCCAACACAGATCGTGGATAATGACCGCCTGTATCCTCTAATCTAGGTCCCTTTCTATAAACAAAAACATATGACGAAACAAATCAGAAATGACCCTAAACCAGCTAAAATCAAACCACCTAAACCCATTAACCTTTCTTTCACTAATATCCGGGATATTCGTACTAACTTTCCTAGTGTAGAAGCGTTCCTGCATGAAAAGTCCCCTGACATCCTTGCGCTCTGTGAAACTAACCTCAACTCAGCTAGTCCCTCCTCTGACCGCTCCATCCCTGGTTATCTTCCCCTCTTAATGAAGGATTCCACTGTCCACATGCATGGGCTGGATGTCTACGTCAGCGAACACCTCCCCATAGCTAGGGTGACTTCACTCGAATCTACTGACCACCAATACATGTGTCTCCGCCTGTCTCTCCTCAGTTCGGTTAGTTACCTATTCTTTCTTTACCATTCTCCCTCCTCTCCTGACTGCTCCCTACTAGATAGCATTGTTGACAACATAGATTTCCTATCACCCATTCGCCCACATATTTGTATTCGGAGACCTCAACGCCCATCACTCTGCGTGGCTTGAAAACGCTGTTACTGATCCAGCGGGCATTCACGCCATGAACTTTGCTATTTCCCAATCCCTTACGCAAGTGGTGGACTTACCCACTCACTTCCCAAGCACTCCCTCGGGTCATTCACTACTAGATATATGTTTCACCTCTGCGCCTGACGACTGTCCAGTCTCGCAGCTTTGCCCTCTCGGCAACTCCGACCATGCTATTGTCTCTCTCAGTATTTCTTTCCATTCTCACTCCCTCCAGGGGCCCCCTACCTATAGGACCTCCTACCTATACCAAAAAGCTGACTGGGATGCCTTTTGCGATTTCCTCTGCGACGTCCCTTGGGGAAAAGTGTTCGATCTACCAGTTGATGATTGTGTCTCTGAGGTCTCGTCATGGGCGAAAGCTGGCATTGATGCCTTCATACCCACCAGGAAGTATTGCCTAAAACCTCATTCCTCTCCGTGGTTCTCTCCTGCCTGCTCAGCCGCCATTGCCCACAGGAACCATTACTTCCGTCTATTCCGGAGACAGTCATCTGATCACAATAAGTGCCTATTCACGTCTGCTCGCAATGAGTGCAAGAGAACCCTAAATAACGCCAAACGGTTGTTTGCTGAGAGAATGCGACAGCGCATAGCTGACCGCAAGTTCGGCTCCAAGGACTACTGGAGGATTTTCAAACGAGTGCTAAATAGCAAATCCTCAATACCTCTTTTAATCCATGAATTTGAGGTTCTCACGTCATTTGCAGACAAAGCTGAGTGCTCTGCCCGCAGATTGTCATCCAACTCCACATTTGACTCATCTGGAGTACACCCACCCGACTTCCCTATTAGAACTGAGGCCAAACTGCACGACGTATATATTACCCCAACAGTAGTATCCCGAGTAATTTCAAAACTTGACCCCCATAAGGCGAGTGGAGACGATGGAATCCCGGTGATAGGTGTGCTCCTGAACTTTCCCCTGTCCTCTCTAAACTGTTTAACTACTGCCTTTCTGCTTCCTGCTTTCCTGCATACTGGAAGTTCTCTTCAGTCGTTCCTGTATTTAAGAATTGTGGTGAACCTTCGGACCCATCCAACTATCGCCCTATCAGTCTTCTACCGATATTCGGGAAAGTATTCAAGGCTATAATCAATACTGAAATAGTTCAACATCTTACTGCCCACAAACTCTTCTCTGACAGGCAATATGGCTTCCGCTTTGCCAGGTCCATGGCCGACTTGCTAACAACCGTAACGGAGTAGATGCTACAGGCCCTTGATGGGTCTGACGAGGCTCGCGCGGTTGCTCTGGACATCTCCAAGGCTTTTGACAGGGTTTAGCACTCTGGCCTTCTATGCAAGCTACGAGGTTACGCTATTACCGGTCGCCTGCTTGACCGAATCCAATCTTTTTTAAATAACCGCAAAATGAAGGTCGTTTTGAATGGGCGTGCCTCTTCATCCTACAGCACGAATGCTGGTGTCCCACAGGGCTCTATCCTGTGTCCGACGCTCTTCCTAATTTTCATCAACGACCTCCCAGATGAGATCAAGTCCCAAGTAGGCATCTACGCAGATGACACCACAATATACTCCCGCACCAGTAAGAAACCTGGCGTGGCGGACAGACATAATTTCGCTGCTGACCTTGAACGGGATCTACACTCTGTGGTGAATTGGGGCAAGAAGTGGCTTGTCAACTTCAATTCCTCTAAGACCAAGCTGTTGTCTGTCAACCATTACAGGCAACCTCTTCTGCCTCCCATAAGCATGGACCAGGTGATTCTCCCGGAGAGTAATACACTACGCCTCCTCGGACTTACCCTGTCTTCAGACCTCAAATGGAACCACTATATTGAATCCATAGCAAAATCTACTTCTAAGAAGGTTGGGTCACTATGCCGATCCAGGATGTTTTTTCCGCCTGAATCCATCCTGCATATATACAAGTCAACCATCCGTCCGTACATGGAGTACTGCTGCCGTTTATGGTCAGGCGCCCCTGCCGTTCTCCTCAGTGTTCTCGACAGGCTCCAAAGGAGAGTCTGTAATGTGATAGGTACTGATCTGGCGGCTCGACTGCAGCCACTTCCCCACCGTCGAAATGTGGCCTCCCTTTGTCTGTTCTATAAATACTTTCATGGCTTCTGCTCAGACGAACTTAAGTCACTGGTGCCTCCTCAACAGGTATTTACTCGTGCAACCAGACTGGCAACTGGGTCCCACCCATTCACAGTCAGGTTAGCCAAATGCAGACGACAATTCTACTCCTGCAGCTTCTTCTCTCGCACTGCCCGCCTGTGGAACTCGCTCCCATATTCTTGCTTTCCTGATGGCTACAACCTCCAGAAATTTAAATACAATGTCAATACTCGTCTACTAACCACTGGACTCTAGCTCTCTCCCCACCCCCGTATATCCTTCCCTTTCTCTCCACCTATGTATCTGTCATCGCACCTGCATTCTCATCTTTCTATTGCTCTTTTCTAACTGGTCTGTACTCCTCACTCTCTTCTAATTAATTTTTTTACAGTTATGTAGCCCCTCGCTCATCAGTGGCATTTCTGCCTTGCTCGGGGTGAAATGATTAAAAAAAAGAAAGATAGATTCCGGCCAAAGAAATAGTCAAGCACAACACAGTGAACCAACGGTCCTAGCAGCAGACCTGACTATTGATTTAATATAATCTTTATAATTTAATAATATCTTTTATATATAATCTTTATGGATTTAATATAATCTTTTATATATAATCTTTATGGATATAATATAATCTTTTATATATAATCTTTATGGATTTAATATAATCTTTTATATATAATCTTTATGGATATAATATAATCTTTATGGATTTGATATAATCTTTTATATATAATCTTTATGGATTTAATATAATCTTTTATATATAATCTTTATGGATTTAATATAATCTTTCATATATAATCTTTATGGATATAATATAATCTTTTATATATAATCTTTATGGATTTAATATAATCTTTTATATATAATCTTTATGGATTTAATATATTTTTTACACTTTATATCAATCAGCTGAGAATGTTAGACCCAGAAGGGACAATAAACTGGTAGACATATAAATATGTAAGATAGAGTCCGTTCTCTCAGCATTTTATTGCGTGGGCATTCAGGCAAATTTATTATTATTATGTCATTTTTCATCATATTTCGATTTCTGCTTTGGTCTCACTACCAACCAAGTCTGCGGGGAGACCTAAGGCAGGTAGTGGCGTGTTGTTATGGCTCCATTTCATGTTTTTCTATCTTCCCTATCATCCCCAGCATTACATAGATAAAGTTTTCCTTAGTGTGTGGTCTGTACTTAATAAGACAATTTTTTGTATATCTCTTAAGCTGGGGTTTTCAGGGATTCTTTCAATGTGTTGTTTTGTTCCATTTTTTATCATTCCAAGTGCACCTACTATCACTGGCACAACTCTTGTTTTCAATTTCCACATTTTTTCTATTTCAATTTCCAGGTCTTTATATTTTGAAAGTTTTTCAAATTCCTTGGTTGCTATGTTACAATCCGCTGGACAAGCCATATCAATTAATAGACAAGTTTTATTATTATTATTATGTCATTTTTCATCATATTTCGATTTCTGCTTTGGTCTCACTACCAACCAAGTCTGCGGGGAGACCTAAGGCAGGTAGTGGCATGTTGTTATGGCTCCATTTCATGTTTTTCTATCTTCCCTATCATCTCCAGCATTACATAGATAAAGTTTTCCTTAGTGTGTTGGCTGTACTTAATAAGACAATTTTTTGTATATCTCTTAAGCTGGGGTTTCCAGGGATTCTTTCAATGTGTTGCTTTGTTCCATTTTTTATCATTCCAAGTGCACCTACTATCACTGGCACAACTCTTGTTTTCAATTTCCACATTTTTTCTATTTCAATTTCCAGGTCTTTATATTTTGAAAGTTTTTCAAATTCCTTGGTTGCTATGGACAAGCCATATCAATTAATAGACAAGTTTTCTCCTTCTGGTTTTTAACAATAATGTCTGGCCTGTTTGCTTCAATTTTTCTGTCTGTGTAGATGGTGTAATCCCATAGAATGGTTACATCTTCTATTTCTGTAACCGATGCTTGATGATGTTCATACCAGTGTTTGTTTACAGCTTTTCCATAATGTTTGCACATTGCCCAATGTAAATATTGCCCAACTCTATCGTGGCGATTTTTATATTCGTTTGGGGCAAGCACAGAACAGCCTGAGATTAGGTGGTCTATTGTTTCTTGGTGTTTATCACAACACCTGCATTTTGGATCCATATTATTATGCATAATATTTGCCTGAAAGTTTCTCGTGAAAAGACTTTGGTCTTGTGCTGCAAGAATAAAGCCTTCAGTTTCAGACTTTAATCCAGATGCACGTAACCATCGATGAGTCAACATTGGATTTATTGGCACGTACTGGATATTGGCCATGCAGAGGTTTGTCTTGCCAGCGCTGTTTCATCTGTTCAAGAGCTTTATCTTTGGCTTTCATTTTCATATTTTTGCCGCAATAGTTGGTTCTTGGCTTCTGTTTTGCTTTTCTACAGAATCTACTAACTGTAAATCTTGTTTGTATTTACTGCCTTCTTTTATTATTGAATATTTTTTCTTTCTTTCTTCATGTTGCCTTACTAATTGTATCATCCAATCCTTTGTTGTTTCTATGTATGTTAGTAAGCCAATAGTTGTTGTCTTGTATGACAATTCCAGCTGAATAAGACCTCTTCCACCTTCTTTACGGGGTATGTATAGACGGTCTACATCAGCCTTTGGATGATGCATCTTATGCTTAGAAAGAAGCTTTCTTGTTTTAGCATCCATTCGCCTGATGTTTTTAGAGTCCAGTTTAAGATGTTAAAGCTATATTGGACAACTGGGATTGCAAGGCTATTAATGGCCATAACTCTGTTCTGTGAATTTAATTCAGTTTTTAATATCATTCGTAGCCTTCTATAGTACTCTTTACGCACTATTTCTTTCATTTTTTTATGGTGAATGTTTTCGCTCTCATTTACACCTAGGTATTTATAAGCTTCTTCTGGTTTCAATTCTTTTATTGTTACAGCAGGGTCTAGGCTAATTGAGGATGTTTCTTGTATTGATCCACGTAAAACTGTAGCTTTAGCACATTTATTCAAATTAAATTTCATTCCAATGTCTTTGCTGAAGCATTTACAGTTTGCAGAAGACCTTCCAGCTCATTATCATTCTTAGCATATAACTTTAAGTCATCCATGTAAAATAGATGGCTTATTTTCTTTTGGCCTATTTTATAACCACATTCTGTCTTATTAAGTTGACTGGTTAGTGCTATTAATGATATGCAGAATAGTAAGGGAGATAAAGAATCACCTTGAAATATACCTCTTTTGATGTTTATTTCATCAGACTTATAGGTTCCATTTATATGATTGAGGTAAAGGGTTGTTTTCCATGTATACATGCACTGTTTGATGAAATTGATGATGACGGGCGATATCTTGTATATATTTAAAGTCTTTAAAATTCAGTAATGTGGCACACTATCGAATGCCTTTCGGTAGTCTATCCAGGCAGTACTAAGATTTTTCTTTGTACTGTAGCAGTTTTCCAGGATCATTTTGTTAATTAGCAATTGGTCTTTACAACCATAACAGCCACGTTTGCACCCTTTTTGTTCAAGCGGTATCATGTCATTTCTTTCTAAGAATAAATATGTCTGTTTTGTTAAAATAGATGTTAATAGTTTATATGTTGTCGGAAGACATGTAATTGGTCTGTAGTTTTTCGGGTTGTTTGTGTCACCATTCTTGGGTAGAAGAAATGTAATTCCTTTGGTCATCCATGCAGGAATTTTAGTGGGATCGTCAACCATTATTGGTTGACGATCAATTGACGATTATTATTATTATTATTATTATTGTTATTATTATTATTATTATTATTATTCACGCTCTTCTTATTATTATTCTTCTCTTCGTCCTCCTCCTCCTTATTCTTATTCTTCTTTTTCTTATTTTTCTTATATGTGCCATGACCCACCAAGATGTGGGGGGGGGGGGTTATGGCCCTCCACAATTAACTGTCCTTTATAACTCTTAAGAACCCTTGTCTTTTTTACTATTCCTCCATTCATTTGCCCTAGGTCACCAGGTAAGTCATGATTTGCTTTCCTCTCGCCCTCTTACCTTTACTCTCCTGCCTCTTGTCGATCATAGCAGCTTTTGACCCTTTGTCTAGCCTCCTGACTTCTGTTCTGCCATCCATTTACACAAGCTCATCAGGTAGTTGGCCCGCTACATTACCCTATCTCTTTTGCACTCAGTATGCTCTGTGAGTGTTAAGTTCTCCTGCCTCGTTATGAGTCCCAGAAATGTCTACCTTCTCCTTTTGGTTTCGAGATTATCTCTATATAGGGCAGATTTTGACTTACTGAAATTCGTTTGTGATGGACAACGGCTCTAAACGAGAAATCGAAGAACCGAGTTCGACGTCCATTCGGGTTCGTTATTTAAAAGGATGTTCATATAATGATGTTAGCAGTATAGCCCGGCGTTGCTCGGGTGTAATGAAAGCTTTAAAACTAATCCATGGTCCTGGAGCTCAGACTCTTTGGACGTTGGCACGAAAGACTAAAAAGTAATAGTTGTTTCCAATTAAAGCGAAACCGTAGACTGAAAGAAAAATGAATGGATGTAAGTAAAATTTTGATTTCCTGGTATCGATATCAAATAGGTTTTTTTCGTCGTAAACTGAATTTTGAAGGCTAAATAAGTCCTCTGAGTAAATGGTATCATGGCTGAGATTAAGAACTACAATTATACCTACTTAGAGCCAAACCCAAAGCAAAAACTAAAATAAAAGTGCTGAAAAAATACACACACAAATATCTTACCTTTTATATATATATATATATATATATATATAAGTTTATATATATATATATATATATAAGTTTATATATATATATTTATATATATATATATTGTCGATTTTCTGCACTATTGCAAGAACTGCAACCTTGAAACTTCTGAATATCCTTTCTTATTTCTTTGTCTATGAGTGTATCAAATTTGATTAAAATCGGACCACTTCTTCTATAACCCGATTTTTTCGATTATCGATTTTCGATATTTATCGGGGGTACCTCAACACAAAACCTAGCTAAAAACACTCGCAGACGCTTATAGTACAACTGTGTAAATTTTCAAGAAAATCGGTTCCGCCGTTTCGAAGTCTATAGGTAACGGACAGACACACACACACACACACACACACACACACACACACACACACACACACATACACACGCACACACAGAGAAAGTTCCATTTATAAATAAGTTTAGATTCATCCTGTACAAGATCCAAGAGCGATTTGAGGAAGATGCTCTTCCCCAAGCAATTAGATAGTGTCACTAAGACGTAAGGGGACCCCGTAATTGAAAGAGAAGTAAAAGGCTTTAGAACGAACCGGAAACCAAATCCTTACCAGGAAACCAAGAATAAACCTCTCTTGCTATTCAAAAGATCAGGGAGTAGTATGAATAGGACGACAGATGTACCGATCTACACTTTTGGAAAAGGTAAGAATCCAGCTCTTCTCCACCACCACCCCCAGCTGAACAGACAGAATCCTATAGTCTTGGTTGGCAATCGGAAGAAAGTAACTATAGTTACCTCAGGAATTTTTATACCAAGTTAATCATGAATCGAAATTAGATATAATTGCTCAAGATGAAATAATTATACTATTGGAAGTGTTTAAAAGAAAGAAAGGTTGTTTATTATGGCATTAGACTGCTATAGTGAGGCACCCAGCTAAGTGTACGAGTCAAATTTGCTATTTCACTGCGGTAGTTGTCCAATGAAATTTAATTTTTTTTTATTTATGATAATGGGAGTAAATGAAATTGTTGTTATTGTTATCGTGTGGAACGTTGCTCCTATCGTCTGCTGATCATATTCGCTTTTTTCTTTATTGTCTCTCTTTTTTCATTTCTTCTTCTTCCTTTTGTAACTTTCATTCTTTTTGTGTGTGCACCTAGATTAATTCCTTTATTTGATTCGTTCTGTTTTCATCATCATTACTACGATTTTTATTCCATTTGTGCCGCTTCTTCTTCTTCTTCTTCTTCTTCTTCTTCTTCTTCTTCTTCTTCTTCTTCTTCTTCTTCTTCTTCTTCACACGCACACACAACCGTCCGAAATATTAAACAAAGAAGAAAGAGCCAGTGTCCCCAACGATGGCTTCTAATTGTTAATTGCCTCCGGGACTGACGATTTTTAGCCAATTACAAGGGACACAACTCCCCACGGACAGCAAAGAAACGGGCGACTGCCGACAATGTGTCTTTTTTTTTCTGTCTTTTTCTGCTGACGTCCGAGTCGACGGCGACGGCGTCAACCATTTCAACATTTTGACAAGGACATCTGTGCAATGGAACCCTGAGTTTAGTGTCCTTTCTTCCAGCCTTCCTTTTCTCTTTAATTTAATAATTGAAATAGCAATTTTGAATGGAATACGTTTTGTCGGCTGCTGTTCCGTTGAGTCGTACTTACGGCCATGTCAACGAATGTGGCAAACGAGGGATTGTGGTTTAACAAGCGACTATGAACAAATGAACCTTTATTTATCGTCTCTCCCAGCGTATATGACGCAGGGGCTTATAACGCCTACCTTACAATTTCACCAATCTCCATAACGCTATATATTAATTGTTTGGCAAATTTGAAACGAGCCCAACCGTCTCAAACAACTCATATTCCACAATATTCTAACCAAAATCTTTCAGTAGCGATTCCGTGATTTCAGCTGATGTTTCGGCTTCTCCTCCGCACTCAGACATCGTTGTCGACAGTATATGTCTATAATTCTGGAAAGAGGTAGTATTTACATTATTTACATTGTTCGGACGGTTGTTCACATCTTTATTGCGATATTTACGATGTTTCGGAGTTGAAGAAGGCCCGAACGTACAACGGTCGAAACGTGGCAATAAAAATGAGGACCACAGGCCGAACAATGTAAATAATGTAAATACTACCTCATCTCAGAAGTAAAGAAAAATACTAATTGTCAGATTTTAATAAAATTTATTCACAAATGAATTAAATTATTTTTCAATCCTTTTTTAAATCTTGGTTAAAACCATTTACATCTTTTACCCCCACTTAGGATGTGCGTTGTGGTGCGCTGGATATCGGCTCGGAACGAGAAATCGGGGAGCCGAGTTCGAATTCCAGCCAAATTCATTGCATTCACTTACACGCAAATACCCTTGGGAAATGTATTAATCCGTCTATTCCTTCCAGTTATGGGTTAAATAACAGGACAGATTGGGTTCTATAGCCTTGGTCGGCAACCAGTCTACCGCATAAAGCAATGGCAACCTACTGCGGGATAATCTTCTGCCCAGTCAGTCATGTTTCTTTCGAGAGATGATCACCTAAGTGTGTATCACGTAGGGCACTTAACTGACTGACCCCCACTTAATTTTATGAAATTATGTTTTGTGAGTATTAAATTCCCCAAGCCTTCCTTCTTCATAATGTGTCCCAGAAATTTCAACTGTCTCTTTCTGGTTTTAAGTGACAGATTTTAAGTGTCTTAAGAATTAAACATTGCCAGAATGTTTTAAGAATAAAACATATCGAAAATAAATATATAAAGAACAAGTATCAAAACAAAACAAATTTCAATAAAAACTAATAAAAATGTTAATAAAAATAAATAATTTTAAAAGAAGAATAACAAACGTCAAGAAAAGCAAAATCGGATAAATACAAAAGAAATTTCGATAAAAATGAAAGAATAAATAGATTTTCATAAAAAATATTGGGGAAAAATAAATTTGTATAGAGAATAATAAAAAATATCAAGACAAAATAAATTCTGATATAGAAGAATAAAAATGTCAAAAATAAATTTCATTTTTTTAAAAAAAGAATTAAAAATGTCAAAACTGAACACTTTCTTTAAATGAGAATAAAAAGTGTCAAAAATTAGTATCTTTTTATTGAAAAGATAAACAATGTCGAAAATAAATATATTTTTAAGAAAGAAGAATAAAAAATATCAAAAACGGATGTATTTTTAAAGAAGTAAAGTAAAAAATAAATACATTTTAAAAGAATAAAAACTGTCAAAAAATAAATTTTTATAAAGAATATTAAAAATGTCATAAATAAATAAATTCCGTTAAGAAGATTATAAAAATATTGAAAATTTTTTAGGTAAGAAAAACAAATGTCAAGAGAAATAAATTCTGATGAAAAATAATAAAAAAATAATTCTCAAAAATACATTTCCACAATCATTTCAATGGTAAAAATGTCAAGAATAAATAAAATTCGATGTTAAATAATAAAATGATATGAAGTTAAAAAAGAAAGATTCGCCTGGAGTGATCTCATGTGAGCATTTTCATTTGTCTGGATTTTTATTACTCTCGTAGTAAGCAGACACAGAAAGAAAATTACAAGACCCCCTACAGAAGGTAGCTGAAGAGAGTGACAAGAAAGGACTACAAATAACCTGCAAGAAAACCAAATGCATGGTCATCAGTAAAAAGGGCAGCCCAATATGCAAAATAGAGGTCTGAGATACTAGAATCAAGCAGGTACAAAAATTTAAATACCTGGGAAGTGTTCTAACAGAAGACGGAAAGTGTAACACAGAGATCCGAAGGCGAATTGGCATGGCGAAGGAAGCATTCTAGAAGTTTAATAAAGTATAAAGAAACAGGACAATTTCGCTAGAAACAAAGAGGAGAGTACTGGATTGGTATGTGTTGTCAATTCTTCAATATGGCAGTGAATGCTGGACAATATCATCAAAGATGAAGGAAAAACTTGAAGCAACTGAAATGTGGTTCTACAGAAGGATGCTGCGGATATCATGGATCGAGCATGTGAGCAAGGATGGGGTTTTGGAAAAGATGGAAACGAAAAGGAAATTAATACTGAGCATCAGGAAGAGACAGCTAAAGTTCCTGTGATAAGCAATGAGGCAGGAGGGCTTGGAGAACCTGATACTAACAGGCCAGATAAAGAGAAGAGACAAGGGAAAGCAGCGGATAACATATTTGAAGGGCCTGAGCAGGTAGATGACGGAACGGGGGTTGCGTGGTGTAACAGAAGAAAGCGAGCTAAGAGCCACTAAGGATAGAGAGACGTGGAGGGCCATGATCGCCTACGTCTTGAAAGGACAGAGAACATAGAAGAAGAATATATATACCAACTGTTTATAAGAAATTATGATGTGGACATAAAATGGGGGATAAATTCCATATTATAAACAACAATAAATTGACCCCTCATTTTGTGGCCATGTTAGTTTCTCTCCATTTATATTCTAGATTTATGGTCTTGAGCTAGTGGATGGCAGAGCGGGTTTTGGGTGGTATAACAGGAGAAAGCGTGTTAATAGCCACTAGGGATAGGGAGACGTGGAGGGCCATGATCGCCTACGTCCTGAAAGGACAGGGCACATTGGAGAGATCCATGGCATTCCGTAGTTGTTAATGAACGCAGTGAAGCAAACGATTGTCAAGGAGAACTTGATAAGATATCACCCAAGATATTTCTTTATTGTAGGTGTTCTTATTCAGGTTGTGGGTCGGTGAATGACCCAAGGCAATCGATATTGAATCTTTGTGCGCATTACATGCTCGTTTTCGATTGAGGATGAAATGAAGCGTTTAGTGAAGAAGACTTTCAATGCATTTCTCTTCTTCATCTACGCATTCTGGGCTGCATATTCTTCTTGGCATTCTGGAGTGCATACTCATGCGAGGGATTCTTGGGAGCATATTCACTAAGGATTCTTGGTTGCATATTCTTCTAGGGATTCTTGATTGCATATTATTCTAGGGATTCTTGATGGCATATTCTTCTAGGGATTCTTGGTTGCATATTCTTCTAGGGATTCTTGATTGCATATTCTTCTAAGGATTCTTGATTGCATATTCTTCTAGGGATTCTTGATTGCATATTCTTCTAGGGATTCTTGGTTGCATATTCTTCTCGGGATTCTTGACTGCATATTCTTCTAGGGATTCTTGATTGCATATTCATCTATGGATTCTTGGTTGCATATTCTTCTAGGGATTCTTGATTGCATATTCTTCTAGGGATTCTTGATTGCATATTCTTCTAAGGATTCTTGGTTGCATATTTTTCTGAGGATTCTTGATTGCATATTCTTCTAGGGATTCTTGGTTGCATGTTCTTCTAGGGATTCTTGGTTGCATATTTTTCTAGGGATTCTTGATTGCATATTCTTCTAGGGATTGTTGGTCGCATATCCTTCTAGGGATTCTTGATTGCATATTCTTCTAGGGATTCTTGGTTGCATATTCTTCTATGGATTCTTGATTGCATATTTTTTAGGGATTCTTGGTCGAATATTCTTCTAGGGATTCTTGATTGCATATTCTTCTAGGGATTCTTGGTTGCATATTCTTCTAGGGATTCTTGGTTGCATATTCTTCTAAGGATTCTTGGTTGCATATTTTTCTAAGGATTCTTGATTGCATATTCTTATAGGGATTCTTGGTTGCATGTTCTTCTAGGGATTCTTGGTTGCATATTTTTCTAAGGATTCTTGGTTGCATATTTTTCTAGGGATTCTTGATTGCATATTCTTCTAGGGATTGTTGGTCGCATATCCTTCTAGGGATTCTTGATTGCATATTCTTCTAGGGATTCTTGGTTGCATATTCTTCTAGGGATTCTTGATTGCATATTCTTCTAGGGATTCTTGGTCGAATATTCTTCTAGGGATTCTTGATTGCATATTCTTATAGGGATTCTTGGTTGCATATTCTTCTAGGGATTCTTGATTGCATATTCATCTAGGGATTCTTGATTGCAGATTCTTCTAGGGATTCTTGCTTGCATATTCTTCTAAGGATTTTTGATTGCATATTCTTCTAGGGATTCTTGACTGCATATTCTTCTAGGGATTCTTGATTGCATATTCTTCTAGGGATTCTTGGTTGCTTATTCTTCTTGGAATTCTTGATTGCATATTCTTCTAGGGATTCTTGGTTGCATATTCTTCTAGGGATTCTTGATTGCATATTCTTCTAGGGATTCTTGGTTGCATATTTTCTAGGGATTCTTGATTGCATATTATTCTAGGGATTCTTGATTGCATATTCATCTAGGGATTCTTGATTGCATATTCTTCTAAGGATTCTTGATTGCATATTCTTCTAGGGATTCTTGATTGCATATTCTTCTAAGGATTCTTGATTGCATATTCTTCTAGGGTTTCTTGGTTGCATATTCTTCTATGGATTCTTGATTGCATATTCTTCTAGGGATTCTTGGTTGCTTATTCTTCTTGGGATTCTTGATTGCATATTCTTCTAGGGATTCTTGGTTGCATATTTTCTAGGGATTCTTGATTGCATATTATTCTAGGGATTCTTGATTGCATATTCATCTAGGGATTCTTGATTGCATATTCTTCTAAGGATTCTTGATTGCATATTCTTCTAGGGATTCTTGATTGCATATTCTTCTAAGGATTCTTGATTGCATATTCTTCTAGGGTTTCTTGGTTGCATATTCTTCTATGGATTCTTGATTGCATATTCTTCTAGGGATTCTTGGTTGCTTATTCTTCTTGGGATTCTTGATTGCATATTCTTCTAGGGATTCTTGGTTGCATATTCTTCTAGGGATTCTTGGTTGCATATTCTTCTAGGGATTCTTGATTGCATATTCTTCTAGGGATTCTTGGTTGCTTATTCTTCTTGGGATTCTTGATTGCATATTCTTCTAGGGATTCTTGGTTGCATATTCTTCTAGGGATTCTTGGTTGCATATTCTTCTAGGGATTCTTGACTGCATATTCTTCTCAGGATTCTTGATTGCATATTCTTCTAGGGATTCTTGATTGCATATTCTTCTAGGGTTTCTTGGTTGCATATTCTTCTAGGGATTCTTGATTGCATATTCTTCTAGGGATTCTTGGTTGCTTATTCTTCTTGGGATTCTTGATTGCATATTCTTCTAGGGATTCTTGGTTGCATATTCTTCTAGGGATTCTTGGTTGCATATTCTTCTAGGGATTCTTGACTGCATATTCTTCTCAGGATTCTTGATTGCATATTCTTCTAGGGATACTTGGTTGCATATTCTTCTAGGGATTCTTGGTTGCATATTCTTCTAGGGATTCTTGATTGCATATTTTCTAGGAACTCTTGATTGCATATTCTTCTAAGGATTCTTGGTTGCATATTCTTCTAGGGATTCTTGGTTGCATATTCATCTAGAGATTCTTGATTGCATATTATTCTAGGGATTCTTGATTGCATATTATTCTAGGGATTCTTGATTGCATATTCTTCTAGGGATTCGTGATTGCATATTCTTCTAGGGATTCTTGATTGCATATTCTTCTAGGGATTCTTGGTTGCATATTCTTCTAGGGATTCTTGATTGAATATTCTTCTAGGAATTCGTGCTTGCATATTCTTCTAGGGATACTTGGTTGCATATTCTTCTAGGGATTCTTGACTGCATATTCTTCTCAGGATTCTTGATTGCATATTCCTCTAGGGATACTTGGTTGCATATTCTTCTAGGGATTCTTGGTTGCATATTCTTCTAGGGATTCTTGATTGCATATTCTTCTAGGGATTCTTGATTGCATATTCTTCTAGTGATTCTTGGTTGCATATTCATCTAGGGATTCTTGGTTGCATATTCTTCTAGGGATTCTTGGTTGCATATTCATCTAGGGATTCTTGGTTGCATATTCTTCTAGGGATTCTTGATTGCATATTCTTCTAGGGATTCTTGGTTGCATATTCTTCTCGGGATTCTTGGTTGCATATTCTTCGGGACATTCTGGGCTGCATCTTCTTCATGGCGTTCTGGGTTGCATATTCTTCTACGCATTCAGGGTTGCATATTCTTCAGGGAATTCTGAACTACATATTCTTCTCTGCATTCTGGGTTACATATTTTTCTAGGCTACATATTCTTCTAGATATTCTTGGTTGCATATTCTTCGGGACATTCTAGGCTGCATGTTCTTCAAGGTGTTTAGGGTTGCTTATTTTTCGTGGAATTCTGGGTTGCATATTCTTCTAGGCATTGTGGGCTGCATCTTTTTCTTGGCATTCTGGGTTTGGCATTCTTCCAGGCATTCTTGGCTTCATATTCTTCTGGGCATTCTGGGTTACATATTCATCATGGCGTTCTGGGTTGCATAATCTTCTACGCATTCAGGGTTGCATATTCTTCGGGGAATTCTGAACTACATATTCTTCTATGCATTCTGGGCTGCATATTCTTTTAGGCATACTTGGTTACACATTATAAGACCCCCAGGTTATTTTGCTGATAGATATATTTTTATTATTGTGAAACAACACGCAGACTTAACACAGAAGTTTGTCTATTCTGCCCATCAGTTGTTAAAACACATGTTAAAATCAGTTATTCATCGTCAATTACACTGCTTAAGACGATTTTAGTGTCAAGAAACAAACCATATTTTATAGCGAATTTGATGGAGGCTGATTCAGAAAATAACCTTAGATTTACATGGTTTGCTACCGTTTTTTCTCTACTGAAATTGCTCATTTTGGGGAAAAAATATCAATTTACCATCTTGTCTGATCACAACATTGAGTTAATAAAGGCCATACAAACTCATCAGTTCTCAGGTAGGCCGAGAAATTTATGTCAGCCATCTGAAATAAATGATTTTTATAAGAAAAAGGTGTTTTTTGAGTAAAAAAAACATTTGAAACGCGTGAACGCCATGAATTCAGCTAGAATTCGAACTAGGCTCCCCGATTTCACATTCTAAGCCGATATCCATTATACCACAACGCACGCCTTTCAGCTATCGTAATTCCTGTGTCATCTATGAGTTGATCGACGTAGGTTCTTTCCGGCTTATCTCTTGACCTTTCGCCAAAATTTGGAGTTTATAAACTGATACACAACTTCTAGCTTACTTTTTTTCAGTAATCTAAATCTAAACTTATTTATAAATGGAACTTTGTCTGTGTGTGTGTGTGTGTGTGTGTGTGTGTGTGTGTGTGTGTGTGTGTGTGTGTGTGTGTGTCCGTTACCTATAGACTCCGAAACGGCTGAACTGATTTTCTTGAAAATTTACATAGTTGTACTATAAGCGTCTGCGAGTGTTCTTAGCTAGGTTTTGTGTCGAGGTACCCCCAATAAATATCGAAAATCGATAATCGAAAAAATCGGGTTATAGAAGGAGTGGTCCGATTTTAATCAAATATGATGCACTCATAGACAAAGACATAAGAAACGATATTCAGAAGTTTCAAGGTTGCAGTTCTTACAATAGTGCAGAAAATCGATAATATATATATATATATATATATATATATATATATATATATATATAAAAGGTAAGATGTTTGTGTGTGTGTATTTTTTCAGCCCTTTTATTTTAGTTTTTGCTTCGGGTTTGGCTCTAAGTAGGTATAATTGTAGTTCTTAGTCTCAGCCATGATACCATTTACTCAGAGGACTTATTTAGCCTTCAAAATTCAGTTTACGACGAAAAAATCTTATTTGATATCGATACCAGGAAATCAAAATTTGACTTACATCCATTCATTTTTCTTTCAGTCTACGGTTTCGCTTTAACTGGAAACAACTTTTGCTTTTTAGTCTTTCGTGCCAACGTTCAAAGTATCTGAGCTCCAGGACCATGGATTAGTTTTAAAGGTTTCATTACACCCGAGCAACGCCGTGCTATACTGCTAGTGTATATATATATATATATATATATATATATATATATATATATAATAGGTGCGATTGGTAAATTGTCGCAATTATTTTATTATTTCAAATATTCTTTAGGCTGAGTCTGAGCTCTAAGGCTATGGATGAGTTTTTAAGCTTTCATTACACCCGAGCAACGCCGGCCTATACTGCTAGTAACCAATAAACAAAACTCGCTTTTTTACTGATTGTTTCGTTAATATTAAGTTTTTTCATTGGACATTTGTTGTTTCTAGCTGATACTTTGTGACGCTCGCAATTGTAGTACATACTATCTGATTTTTGTTTTTCCTTTTTTTTACTTTTATGCTTACTCGCTTTCCTTGCAATTTTGCTTATGTCCAACTGTTTGACCCGTACATGAGGAGTCTTTCTAAAAATGCCGTTTTTAAAAGAGGAATTACAGTCTACTCAAATAAAGATTCATTGAAATTACCATGAACTTACAGTTCGCTTGGAAAATGTATTAACCCGGCTCTTTTTCCTCTAGCTATGGGTTGTACAGCAAGACAGATTGGGTTCTATAGCCTTCGTTGGCAACCGATCTACCGCAGAAAGTAAT
The DNA here is from genome assembly GCA_037127315.1 of Ascarosepion bandense. Taxonomy (NCBI): domain Eukaryota; kingdom Metazoa; phylum Mollusca; class Cephalopoda; order Sepiida; family Sepiidae; genus Ascarosepion; species Ascarosepion bandense. The sequence goes on from JBBBDQ010000558.1 coordinate 761,041, forward strand.
AGCAAACTACCACAGGAAAAACTTCTGCATAGTCAGTCATGTATCAAAAGCGACATGATCGTCCAAACGTGTATAACTTAGGGCACTTAAATGACTGATCTATTTATGTTAAATTAATAATCTAAACTTATTTATAAATGGAACTTTGTCTGTATGGGTGTGTCTGTGTGTGTGTGTCCGTTACCTATAGACTCCGAAACGGCTGAACCGATTTTCTTGAAAATTTACACAGTTGTACTATATCTAGTCAATGAGTTAAGTGCCATGCGTGATACACGCTTGGGCGATCATGTCTCGAAAGAGACATGACTGACTGGGCAGAAGATTATTCTGCAGGTTGCCATTACTTTCTGCGGTAAACTAGTTGCCGACCAAAGCTATAGAACCCAATCTGTCCTATTATTTGACTCATAGCTAGAGGGAGAAGAGATGCATTATATTATTACGTAGTAATTAGTGGGGGATCAGTTTATTACTTCATAACAATAGAAAAACAATCCCCCACTTCATGACCAGTAGAAGCCTTAACCATGATTCCAACTATTATATTTAGTTAGTCAGTTAAGTGTCATACGTGATACACGCTTAAGTGATCATGTCCCGAAAGAGACATGACTGACTGGATTATCCCGCAGTAGGTTGCCATCGCTTTCTGCTCGTAGACTGGTTGCCAGCCAAGGCTATAGAAACCAATCTGTCCTATTATTTAACCCATAACTGGAGGAAAGAGACGGATTAATACTTTTCCCAAGGGTATTTGTGTGTAAGTGAATGCAAGGAATTCAACTGGAATTCGAACTCGGCACCCAGATTTGTCGAGGTATCATAGGGGAATGTTCATCAGAACAACTAACATGAAAATATCTATTGAAAAGACACAATGAAGCTGCGTTATAGCGGTGGGGGAGTGACTGAAGCCGAGATATCAGGGTGACTGAAGCCGAGATATCAGGTAAGAACCAATAATATTGCAGATTCTTTGTTTTTTATTATTATTTGTTTTATTTATTTATTGCAGTGAGAGAGGCGTTGTTATACTTTTATCCACAAGTTTTGTTTTTTTGTTGTTGATTTTTTTTTAATCATATCGCCCCAAGCAAGGCGATAACGCCACTGATTCGCAGGGGGCTACGTAAGAGTAAAAAGATTGGAAAAGAGAAAGCCGGAAACCGCATCCTAAACAGGAAACAAGGGATGAGCCTCTTCACCTGTTCAATAGACGTGGGTGGAGTGTGAACCGGGCGATAGTTTAGTCTATCTACTCCAGTTAAGAAAAAAAGAAAAAGAAAAGAAAAGAGTGAAAAGATTGGAAAAGAGAAAACCGGAAACCGCATCCTAAACAGGAAACAAGGGATGAGCCTCTTCACCTGTTCAATAGACGTGGGTGGAGTGTGAACCGGGCGATAGTTTAGTCTATCTACTCCAATTATATTAGTAGTTTTTTATTATCTATATATATATATATATATATATATATATATATATATATATATATATATGTTAGTGTGTGTGTGTGTGTGTTAAATATATATAAATTTTTGAAATGTATGAATTTGTTTAAATATATGTCTGGTAATATGATAATTTGTTAAATATATAAACTTCTTGAAATTGTTATTAAATTTTATAACATATTGTTCTTAATTAATAATTCGATTCGGCGTCATAAAAACATTGCAATTTTGAGCCGTTACTAGCAAAACCTTTACCAATTTCTACGATATGCATTAGATTTATAGAAAATATTGTTAAATTAGTAATTTAAACTTATTTATAAATGGAACTTTGTCTGTGCGTGTGGGTCCGTTACCTATAGACTCTGAAACGGCTGAACTGATTTTCTTGAAAATTTACACACTTGTACTATAAGCGTCTGCGAGTGTTCTTAGCTAGGTTTTGTGTCGAGGTACCCCCGATAAATATCGAAAATGGGAAAAATCGGATTATAGAAGGAGTGGTCCGATTTTAATCAAATTTCATACACTCATAGACAAAGACATAAGAAACGATAGTCAGAAGTTTCAAGGTTGCAGTTCTTACAATACTGCAGAAAATCGATAATATATATATAAGGCAAGATGTTTGTGTGTGTGTGTCTGTTTCTCTGCCTGTATGTCTGTATTGTTTTCAGCCCTTTTATTTTAGTTTTTGCTTCGGGTTTGGCTCTAAGTAGGTATAATTTTAGTTCTTAGTCTCAGCCATGATACCATTTACTCAGAGGACTTATTTAGCCTTCAAAATTCAGTTTACGACGAAAGAAATATATTTGATATCGATACCAGGAAATCAAACTTTGACTTACATCCATTCATTTTTCTTTCAGTCTACGGTTTTGCTTTAACTGGAAACAACTTTTGCTCTTTAGTCTTTCGTGCCAACGTCCAAAGAATCTGAGCTCCAGGACCATGGATTAGTTTTAAAGCTTTCATTACACCCGAGCATCGCCGGGCTATACTGCTTGTTACTATTATTTTAGTAATTCTATGTTGCATTTTTTATGTTATTTATTTTCAATATTCTTTATTTTCCATATAATCGCCTTTAATTAATAATAACATCTTCTTTGCTGTCACTTTTTTTTATCGTCTGTTCCTCCCAAAACGCCTGTTATTTTTTTCTTTTTCTTTTTGCTTGCACTTTTTATTCTTTATATTTCTTTATTTTTTTTTTATCCAGTTTATTTCTGGCTAATCTATTGTTTGTTGCTCAGAAAAAAAATAACAATTGGTTAACGCCATTACGCGACGGCGGGAAAACATTTGTACAGTAACGTCTATTACTGTCCCGGTGGAAGAAGCTACTCCTGAGAGTCGAACTATTTTTCGCTTTTTCTTTCTGTCATTTTCCTTCATTAAAATCAATTGGCCATTTTCATCAATTTCTTTCCCTTGCTCCCATCAGCTTTTGTGCCATTTCTTTTTTATTATTATTATTATTATTATTATTATTATTATTATTATTATTATTATTATTATTATTATTATTATTATTCGTCCTCCTTTGGTTTTATTTTATTTTATTTTATTTATTTACTTTTATTTATTTCTGACTTCATTGTTTATTCACCGGATGCAATATGGCGGCCGTTCTTATTCTGAAGTGACAATTGCGTTGTCATTCACAAAATGAATGACCAACTGTGGTTGTGTCTTTGTGCAGGCAAAACGGCGTCAGCGATTTTAACTGGATTGGTTTGGTCATGCTGTTTTATTAAATAGCAAACGCACAAAGGGATCGGTAGAACGATTTTTTAATTAAAATTTCTGAATATAGAAGACAACAGGAAAATGCTTGGGTTTAAATCTATATAGTTACGAATATAAAAATCATTCAACTATATAAAAAAAAAATAGTCTAAAGACTAGCTAATTTTAGATTTTATATATATATATATATATATATATATATATATGTAAACATGTTACGGAAATTAACGAATTTTAACGAAACTTGGTTATAAGCAACCGACAATTTGTCATGAATTATTTTGAACATTATTTTACCGATACTCGTATTTAAGTAGATACTCTGTTTTTAATTAAACAGTATTTTATATTTATATCTACCGGCTTGGTTATTTTACGATAAATTTTATTTTATTCGAATCCTGCTGGATAGCACACATTTTCGCAATAAAATTTATCGTAAAATAATCAGGCCGGTAGATATAAATATAAAATTGTTCAATTAAAAACAGAATATCTACTTAAATACGAGTATCGGTAAAAATAATGTTCAAAATAATTCATTACATATATATATATATATATATATATATATATATATATATATATATAGTACTGTGCAAAAGCATTAGGACAAGAACTATTTTATCTTTTATGAGGCATCAAAATAAAGTTTAAAATCACTACTGGTAGTGTGCAAAAGTTTTAGGACAGGGGTTATTTTCCTAAAAGCCTCACTGAAATTCAAATACATGGTGAAAAGCCAAGTAAATTGCTAATAAATATTGATTATTTTAAACTAGGTGTAAAAGAAATGTATTAAAAAGAAGTTATATTTAATTTTTCCTATTTTCTATTAAAGAAGTTATTTTAAACTACTCATTATTCTATTATCCTTGGATATGACTGCCTTTTTTCTTATTCGCCCCTCTCGAATTGATAAAGCTAATGTTACTTCGCAAGACACATTTTGGGAACAAATACAAGCTGCTTGGCAGGAGATACCATTAGATACATTGAAGAAGCTTGTGATGTCAATGCCTGACAGAATGAAGGCTGTGATCAAAGCAAAAGTCTATACTAAATATTAAATTTATTTTGTATCAAGTATTTTTTCTTGTTAAAGCATTTGTTGAGTAAATCAAATAAAATTACATTAATTGTTTATTTTCCGTCAATATGCCTCATAAAAGATAAAATAGTTCTTGTCCTAATACTTTTTGCACAGTACTATATATATATATATATATATATATATATATAGATAGATAGATAGATAGATAGATAGATAGATAGATACTAGGTGCGATTGATAAATTGTCGCAATTATTTATTATTTCAAAGCAAAAGGCTATTATACTTAATATGAAATTTATTTTGTAACAAGTATTTTTTCTTGTTAAAGTATTTGTTGAGTAAATCAAATAAAATTACTTTAATTAAATTGTTTATTTTCTGTCAATAAGCCTCATAAATGATTAAAAAATTCTTGTCCTAATACTTTTTCGCAGTACTGTGTATATATATATATATATATATATATATATATATATATATTAGGTGCGATTGGTAAATTGTCGCAATTATTTTAATATTTCAAAGCAAAAGGCTATTATACCAAATATTAAATTTATTTTGTAACAAGTATTTTTCTCTTGTTAAAGCATTTGTTGAGTAAATCAAATAAAATTAATTAAATGAAATTGTTTATTTTCTGTCAGTATTCCACATAAAAGATGATATAGTTCTTGTCTTAATACTTTTGCGCAATGCTGTATAGATAATGTGTCAGTAACGCTTGCTTTAATTTTTCGCTTCTAATGTTTCTTTTCCACTGGTGTTTCATGGATTTCTACTGTTAAAATCAACTAAAAAGCAACAAAAAATATTCCTTGTCTACCATCTTTAATCAAACTTGTATTGTTGCCTAAATACACGCATCACAGAGAGAGAGAGTGTGTGTGTGTGTGTGTGTGTGTGTGTGTGTGTGTGTGTGTGTGTCCGTTACCTATAGACTCCGAAACGGCTGAACCGAATTTCTTGAAAATGTACACAGTTGTACTATAAGCATCTGCGAGTGTTCTTAGCTAGGTTTTGTGTAGAGTTACCCCCCCGATAAATATCGAAAATCGATAATCGAAAAAATCGGGTTATAGAAGGAGTGGTCCGATTTTAATCAAATTTGATACACTCATAGACAAAGACATAAGAAACAATATTCAGAAGTTTCAAAGTTGCAGTTCTTACAATACTGCAGAAAATCGATATTATATATAAAAAAAGGCAAGATGTTTATGTGTGTGTCTGTTTATCTGTCTGTATGTCTGTGTTTCTTTCAGTCCTTTTATTTTAGTTTTTGCTTCGGGTTTGGCTCTAAGTAGGTATAATTGTAGTTCTTAGTCTCAGCCATGATACCATTTACTCAGAAGACTTATTTAGCCGTCAAAATTCAGGTTACGATGAAAAAACGTATTTGATATCGATACCAGGAAATCAAAATTTCACTTACATCCATTCATTTTTCTTTCAGTCTACGGTTTTGCTTTAACTGGAAACAACTCTTGCTTTTTAGTCTTTCGTGCCAACGTCCAAAGAGTCTGAGCTCCAGAATCATGAATTAGTTTTGAAGCTTTCATTACACCCAAGCAACGCCGGGCTATACTGCTAGTTGAAAATAAAACTAGTCTTGCTTTCACACAAGAAAAATTTAAGCAAAAATATGGAAACGAAATGGAAATTAATACTGAGCATTAGGAAGAGACAGCTAAGGTTCCTGTGACATGCAATGAGGAAAGAGGGCTTGGAGAACCTGATACTAACAGGCCAGATAGAGGGAAGGAGAGACAGGGGAAAACAGCGTGTAATGTACTTGACTGGCCTGATGGTGGATGGTAGAACGGGGGTTGCGTAGTCTAACGGAAGAAAGCGTGCTAAGAGCCACCAGGGATAGGGAGACGTGGAAAGCCATAATAGCCTACGTCCTGAAAGGACAGGGCACATAGAAGAAGAATATATATGCCAACTGTTTATAAGAAATTATAATGTGGATATCAAGAGGGGGATCAATTCTATATTATAAACAATATATAAACTGATCCCTCATTTTGTGGCCATGCTAGTTTCTATATATTTATATTCTAGATTCATGGGCTTCAGTTACTGGATGGCAGAGCGGGGTTTGGGTGATGTAACAGGAGAAAGCGTGCTAAGAGCCACCAGGGATAGAGAGACGTGGAAAGCCATGATAGCCTACGTCCTGAAAGGACAGTGCACATAGAAGAAGAATATATATGCCAACTGTTTATAAGAAATTATAATGTGGATATCAAATGGGGGATCAATTCTATATTATAAACAATATATATAACTGATCCCTCATTTTGTGGCCATGCTAGTTTCTATATATTTATATTCTCAGCTATTCCCTCCTCTGACCTCTTCATCCCTGGTCATCTTCCCCTTTTTAACGAAGGATTCCACTGTCCACATGCATGGGCTGGGTGTTTATGTCAGCGAACACCTCCCCATAACTAGGGTGACTTCACTCGAATCTACTGACCACCAATACATATGTCTCCGCCTGTCTCTCCTCAGTTCGGTTAGCTACCTATTGGAGGATTTGTAAACGAGTGCTCAACAATAGGAAATCCTCAATACCTCCTTTAATCCAAGGATTTGATGTTCTCACGTCATCTGCGGACAAAGCTGAGTGCTTTGCCCGCAGATTGTCATCCAACTCCACATTCAACTCGTCCGGAGTGCACCCACCCGACTTCCCTATTAGAACTGAGGCCAAACTGCACGACGTATATATTACCCCGACAGTAGTATCCAGAGTAATTTCAAAACTCGACCCCCATAAGGCGTGTGGAGACGATGGAATCCCGGTGATAGTCCTTAAGAGGTGTGCCCCTGAACTTTCCCCTGTCCTCTCTAAACTGTTTAACTACTGCCTTTCTGCTTCCTGCTTTCCTGCATGCTGGAAATTCTCCTCAGTCGTTCCTGTCTTTAAGAATTGTGGTGAACCCACGGACCCATCCAACTATCGCCCTATCAGTCTTCTACCGATATTCGGGAAAGTATTCGAGGCTATAATCAATGCTGAAATAGTTCATCATCTCACCGCCCACAAACTGTTCTCCGACAGGCAATATGGATTCCGCTTTGACAGGTCCACGGCCGACCTGCTAACAACTGTAACGGAGTACATACTACAGGCCCTTGATGAGTCTGACGAGGCTCGCGCGGTTGCTCTGGACATCTCCAAGGCTTTCGACAGGGTTTGGCACCCTGGACTCCTATGCAAACTACGCGGTTATGGTATTACCGGTCGCCTGTTTGACCTAATCCAATCTTTCTTAAATAACCGCAAAATGAAGGTCGTTCTGAATGGGCGTGCCTCTTCGTCCTACAGCACGAATGATCGTGTCCCACAAGGCTCTATCCTGGGCCCGACGCTCTTCCTTATTTTCATCAACGACCTCCCAGATGAGATCAAGTCCCAAGTAGGCATCTACGCAGATGACACTACAATATACTCCCGCTCCAGTAAGAAACCTGTCGTAGCGGACAGACATAATCTCGCTGCAGACCTTGAGCGGGATCTGCACTCTGTGGTGAACTGGGGCAAGAAGTGGCTTGTCAACTTCAATTCCTCTAAGACCAAGCTGTTGTCTGTCAACCATTACAGGCAACCTCTTCTGCCTCCCATAAGAATGGACCAAGTGATTCTCTCTGAGAGTAATACACTACGCCTCCTCGGACTTACCCTGTCCTCAGACCTCAAATGGAACCACTATATTGAATCCATAGCAAAATCTACTGCTAAGAAAATTGGGTCACTATGTCGATCCAGGATGTTTTTTCCACCTGAATCCATCCTGCATATATACAAGTCAACCATCCGTCCGTGCATGGAGTACTGCTGCCATTTATGGTCAGGCGCCCCTGCCGTTCTCCTCAGTGTTCTTGACAAGCTCCAAAGGAGAGTCTGTAATGTGATAGGTACTGATCTGGCGACTCGTCTGCAGCCACTTTCCCATCGTCGAAATGTGGCCTCCCTCTGTCTCTTCTATAATTACTTTCATGGCTTCTGCTCAGATGAGCTTAAGTCACTGATGCCTCCTCAACAGGTGTTTACCCGTGCAACCAGACTGGCAACTGGGTCCCACCCATTCACAGTCAGGTTAGCCAAATGCAGACGACAATTCTACTGCTGCAGCTTCCTCTCTCGCACTTCCCACCTGTGGAACTCACTCCCATATTCTTGCTTTCCTGACGGCTACAACCTCCAGAAATTTAAATGCAAAGTTAATACTCATCTACTAACCACTGGACTCTAGCTCTCTCCCCTCCCCTGTATAACCTTCACTTTCTCTCCACCTATGTATCTGTCATCGCACCTGCTTTCTCAGCTTTCTATTGTTCCTTTCTAACTAGCTTGTACTCCTCACTCTTTTCTAATTAATCATTTTACATTTATGTAACCCCCTGCACATCAGTGGAGTTTCTGCCTTGCTCGGGGTGAAATGATTAAAAAAAAAAAAAAAAAAATTCTAGATTCATGGGCTTCAGCTACTGGACGGCAGAGCGGGGTTTGGGTGGTGTAACAGGAGAAAGTGTGCTAAGAGCCACCAGGGATAGGGAGACGTGGAAAGCCATGATAGCCTACGTCCTGAAAGGACAGGGCACATAGAAGAAGCATATATATGCCAACTTTTTATCAGAAATTATAATGTGGATATCAAATGGGGGATCAATTCTATATTATAAACATTATATATAAACTGATCCCTCATTTTGTGGCCATGCTAGTTTCTATATATTTATATTCTAGATTCATGGGCTTCAGCTACTGGATGGCAGAGCGGGGTTTGGGTGGTGTAACAGGAGAAAGTGTGCTCAGAGCCACCAGGGATAGGGAGACGTGAAAATCCATGATTGCCTACGTCTTGAAAGGACAAGGCAAGAAGAAGAAGAAGACGAAGAAGAAGAAGAAGACCATTTTTCAAATTTGATATTTTAAATTTGATATTTCAAATTTGATATTTCAAATTTGAAACTATGTCAGAATTTCAGTATCCAATTTTAATAACATTGTCAGTACGGAAAAACGGAGGATAAAACGCAGAACAAAACTGTTGCTTTCAACCTATTTGGAAGAATTTACATAAGAATCTTCTTTGGAATTATTTCAGAAAAAGTTATATAATTTTCGTACTTTCGAGCCATTCCGATATTTATTTCTACCGGCCTAGGAGTCGAACGTCCGAATCCTGCCGAATGACACACATTTTCATAACAAAATTTATCCTAAATAATCAGGTTGGTAGAAATAAATATATAAATATCTACTTAAATACGAATATTGATTAACAATAATGTTCAAACAAATAAATATACACACTCACTACCGGTCATAATTATTAGGCCACCTAATTAAAAAAAATGATGTATTTTATATTTTTAGTATTTATTGCCAAGTGAATAATTGTAAATGAAAATAGAATAGTTCTTTTGTTAATATCGCACAATAACATGTGCATCAAATGAATTTATAAATATTTAATAATTATCTATATTGCAGTTTCATCAATGAAAGAATGAAGAAAATTTAGGGTGATTCAGACGAGTTCATCTTTGCTTCCTTGCCTTGTAAAATTTTTCAAAGTAATAATAACAAAAAAAAACATTCGATTTTCATTTAGAATTATCCACTAAAAATAGTATGTAATACATCATTTCTTTTAAAAAACTGGGGTGGCCTAATAGTTATGGCCGGTAGTATATATATATATATATATATATATATTCTAGAATAATAATATATATTATGTCTGTTTATATTAATTTTAATCCTCTCATATTCACGGATTTTTTTTTCATGTTCTAATTAAAACCTCATAAAAGGCGCCGTAATTTTCCTCCTTCCTTTTTATTTTCCCTGGTACTTTCAAGCTCATCCAATATCCTGTTCAGGGGTAAATTAGTAAGACAAATAAATTAATGAAATTGACTGTGAATTTTTACTGTGCATGACTTCTAAATTCAAGCGGATGTGCGTTGTGGTACAGTGGATATCGGCTCGGAAGGAGAAACCGGGGTACCGAGCTCGAATTCCAGTTGAATCCATTGTATTCACTTACGCGCAAATACCCTTGGGAAAGGTATTAATCCGTCTCTTCCTTCCAGTTATGGGTTAAATAGCAGGACAGATTGGGTTCTATAGCCTTGGTCGGCAACCAATCTACCGCAGAAAGCAATGGCAACCTACTGTGGGATAATCTTCTGCCCAGTCAGTCTTTCGAGACATGATCGCCCAAGCGTGTATCACGTATGGCACTTTGACTGACTTCTAAATGATTTTTTTTCAAAAGTTACAATGCACGATTTTTTATTTTTTTAATTAGATATGTTAAAAATTTACCGCTATAAAAATTTTAAAGCATTTTTGCTGTACTCATAATTTATATTCTTTAATATAACTTTTTATATAGAGGATTTCAGGAATTTTAAGCTTTGGTAGGGTTTTATTGCATTGTCGATTAATATTTCTCTTAATCCTGAACGTGGACTTTTTGTTCCTTAAAATGTTGTGTAATGGAACTTGAATCCGACATATGTAATGTTAATCTCCTCGGTAATGTTGTCGTCGTGTAACGAACATATAAATTTACAATCTCCCAAAGGACATTTAAGTTGATATACAATGTTGGTTGCGAATGCCAAACAGTACAGCATACCGTTTCTAAATTTCAGGTGAAGTCAATTGCGTCACGGTGCATTTTTTTCTCACATACGGTACCCAACTGATCCTGCTACACTGTGCAGTCGACAAAGCCAAATACAAACAACGCACATGCGCGAAATTTAAAAAAAATAAAATTGCGACAATTTATTCATCGTACCTTGTACATATTCTTGCCTTTTTTTTCATATATATATATATAAGCAAGGCGATAAAGGCACTAAGATGCATTGGGCTACTGAGAGTGAAAGAGAACGAAAAGTCTTTTGTGAAGAGAGAAGACACTAAAAAACATGTTTCAGGAAGTCGGCAGATGACGATTAGAGTTTCATTTAGATTTTTGAAACAATTATAGGTGACTGCGGGCAAGAAACCGGAAGACAGTTCCACAAGAGAAAAAAAACTATTATGATTGACGGATGCAAGCTTAACAGTAAAACGGTGATACCTAGTTACCAATCTAGTAGCACGTTTAAATCCACAAGATCGAGACTCGAAAGAACAGCGTATCAGAATAGTTGCCATAAAAATACATGTAGAAAAGACAGAGGGAAGCCACGTCATGGTTGTTAGAAAGTGGCTAAAGTTGAGATGCCAGGTCAGCATCGATTACATTGCAGAACGTTCTTTGAATTTTGAATTTGAATTTTGTCGGGAATCTCACGATATAAAACTGAAGCACCAGACCAGATATAGCAGCATTATTCAATGCACAGAAGAATGGTAAATTTATAAATATGAAAAATGGATCCTATCAAAGAAATTGTCTGGTTCGACACGTTCTTAGCAACAGACTTAGCAACTGGCTCAATATAATCTTTTCACTTCATGTCAGCAGAAAACAATAAACTAATAAGGCACAATGAGTTGCTCCGTTGGAGGTGAGCATCAGCCATGCTTTTATTAAAGACCGACATTTGTACTAGTTTCGCTTTTGTTCGAAATATAAAACAAAGAAGCAATTGACATCAATTTATATGGGGAAAATGTTGAGATTTATTTTTTTAATCGTATCACCCCGAGCAAGGCGGTAACGCCACTGATGTGCAGGGGGCTACGTAATAGCGAGAAGATTGGAAAAGAGAAAGCCGGAAACCACATCCTAAACAGGGAACAAGGGATGAGCCTCTTAACCTGTTCAATAGACGTGGGTGGAGTATGAACCGGGCGATAGATAGATCTATCTACTCCAATTGAAAAAAAAAAACAAAGGGAGAAGATTGGAAAAGAGACAGCCGGAAACCGCATCCTAAACAGGGAACAAGGGATGAGCCTCTTAACCTGTTCAATAGACGTGGTTGGAGTGTGAACCGGGCAATAGATATTTTTTTTTTATATCACCTTCCTTAATGTCAAATGTTGAGATTTGTCTGCCGTGATTGCTGTGGGAGAAATATAACAGAGCGCTTAACTTCGCGAATTTTGCTCTCCTGCAGTTTTTAGGCACCCAAAATGTTCTGAAACCCTCCCTGGCTACTTATGTAGATACCCAGGACATCTTCCAATACTGCTTGACTACCTTTGTAAGTACCAAGACTTCCTGCAATGCTACCTGGCTACTTCTGTAGGTCCTCACGACGTTCTGCAACCCTGTCTGGCTACTTCTGTCTTGTAGCCAAGACGTTCTGCAACACTGCCTGACTAGTTTTAAGTTCGCAAGACTGCCCAACCCTGTCTGACTACTTTTGTAGATACCCAAGACGCCTGACAATATTTTTGTAGGTACTTTAAGACGACCTGCAACCCTGTCTGGCTACATTTGTAAGTACCCAAGATGGCCTGCAACACTGCCTGGCTATTTCTGTAGGTACCAAGACGTTCTGCTCCCCTGCCTGGCTACTTCTGTAGATAACCAAGTTGTCCTGCAATCCTGCCTGGCTACTTTTCTAGGTACTCAAAATGTCCTGCAATTCTGCACTAAATCTATGCTCTCTTTCAAAAGAGACCATAGTTTTAGGGCAAGATGTCGCTTTCGAAAAGTTTAATTGAAATTAAGGTTGCTATAATTGCGGTAATGTTTGAAATTTCAGCGTTATTAAAATTTGAATTTTTATAATTCTGAGTGTGCTCTGGGTAGTAGGGGTTCTACTGTTGAAAAGAAGGTCAATTTAAAATTCTCTATCGCTGCATTTGTAGATCAATTAATTTAGATGCTAGCCCAATTTGGCAATCCTTCTTGAAAATCATCAATTAACCAAGAAGTGACAATTAATTGGCAGATTGACTCTCTTTTACTAACACTTTTTGCCACGTATCTCTGAACTTTGTCTGGCTGCTTTTAAAATAAGCTGAGGTTAACTTGGGCTACTAATGCCAAGAAAACCAATTAAAAGTTTTCTAACGATGCACTTGTTAGCTGAATGCAGCAGTCCTGATGGAGCGCTCAAGTTTTGGGTGGCGAGAAGAACTTTAAACGATGTTTCTTTCGTTTATTTGTTTTGAAGACAGTTTTTATTAACCACAGACCCTCCCGAAAGCCTCTAGCGAAAAAAAATATATATCCAGAGCCTGAAAATTACAAAGGGATACAATAGTGGTACACTCAGTGGAGATTGAACTCATTACCACAATATTAGTAACACAAGCGTACTTCAAGGCAAGGTATCTTTTAAATAATTCGCCTTTTATTTTATTGTATTTTTTAAATTTTTCCCTTGTTCCTTTATTTAATAAATGCGTACGTTTCTTTGCAACTTTCTTTCCCATTTATCTCTCCAATTCTTGTCAGTTTCTCTCCCGTTCTCGTCTTCAATTCTCGTCTGTTTCTCTCCCGTTCTCGTCTTCAATTCTCGACTGAATCTCTCCCGTTCTCGTCTTCAATTCTCGTCTGTTTCTCTACCGTTTTCGCCTTTAATTCTCGTCTGTTTCTCTCCCGTTCCCTTCTTCAATTCACGTCTGTTTCTCTCCCGTTCTCGTCTTCAATTCTCGACTGAATCTCTCCTGTTCTCGTCTTCAATTCTCGTCTGTTTCTCTACCGTTCTCGCCTTTAATTCTCGTCTGTTTCTCTCCCGTTCCCTTCTTCAATTCACGTCTGTTTCTCTCCCGTTCTCGTCTTCAATTCTCGGCTGAATCTCTCCCGTTCTCGTCTTCAATTCTCGTCTGTTTCTCTACCGTTCTCGTCTTCAATTCTCGACTGAATCTCTCCCGTTCTCGTCTTCAATTCTCGTCTGTTTCTCTCTCGTTCTCGTCTTCAATTCACGTCTGTTTCTCTCCCGTTCCCTTCTTCAATTCACGTCTGTTTCTCTCCCGTTCTCGCCTTTAATTCTCGTCTATTTCACTCTCGTTTTTGTCTTCAGTTCTCATATGTTTTTTCTCTCGTTCTCCTCTTCAGTTCGCGTCTGTTTCTCTTCCATTCTTGTTCTCAGTTTTCATATATTTCTCTCTCAATCTTTCTCTTCAGGTAGTGTATCTCTCATTCTCTCTCTCTCTCTCTCTCTCTCTCTCTCTCTCTCTCTCTCTCTCTTTCACTCTCTCTTTTATTCTCGTCTTCAGTTCTCGTTTCTTACTTCCCAATTCTCGTCTCTTTTTTGTTTTATGTTCTTCCTGTTTCCCTCTTCCGCTTTTTGTGATCTTTCCCTAGTTTACTGAAGAAGCTTCCTCATTTTTTCCCCATCTGCTGTTTATCTTTTTCTCTTTCTTTCTCCAAACATATTTCCTTTAATGTCCCTCATTCAACGTGCCTTTTGGTTCGTGGTCAATGAACAATTACATGAATAATTATTCATTTTTTTTTCTCCCTTTCTTTCTCTATATTAGGTCAGCAAAAACGACATCTGTGTCATTCTTCGCTCAGATTCTGAAACAGGTCACTCAAATAACGGCTGACCAACATTAATTATGGCTAATACATCTCCCTGTCCACAATAAAAACGAACCTTTGAAAGGAGTGGTTGTCACGGTCAGGGCTTCGTTAACCGCACAGCCCAACACGGTTATCTGCTCATCTGCTCATTCCAAATGACAACTTAGCAGATCATTAAACAATAATTCTTTCAAACTAGCATCCTCACCTTTGTTGATTTTATTATAATATTTCAGCCGCTGTGCTTTACTACCTTCTTCAAAATGTGTGGTAACCAATTGTAACGTTGTTGTGTACAAAAAGACAATCGTTCATACATTACATTCTATTCGACTCGATAAGGTCAAATTGGCAGCTGGGGCTAGAAATAACTTATTATTGTAACACCTTCAAAATAGAATTGGTCTCTTTTAATTATCTTCCAGATTTTTTTTTACTGTCTTCCATCAACAAAGCGGTGCTAACCTCCAGAAGTATGATGCATTGAATTTTCTCCGGTCTCGCTTATTCTACTGCCATGACGTGGAAAGATTATATTGAATCATTTGCTGTTAGGAAAGTTGTTTGACTGTGTCGGGCTAGACAAACTTTCTCTTCGGAATCTGTTTTACACATTTATAAGTTTACCATTTTTCCATGCTTTGAATTTTGGGGTTAAATCTAATCAGGTGCACCCTCACTTAATTTAGAGATTCTTTGAATTTTGTTTAGTGGCATACCGACTACAGTGGGTTATTTAATGCCCCCAAAATTAGGGTTTTAAAGTTGTTGTTTTTGTTTATGTTTGACTAGCAGTATAGCCCGGCGTTGCTCGGGTGTAATGAAAGCTTTAAAACTAATCCATGGTCCTGGAGCTCAGACTCTTTAGACGTTGGCACGAAAGACTAAAATGCAATAATTGTTTCCAATTAAAGCGAAACGGTAGACTGAAAGAAAAATGAATGGATGTAAGTGAAATTTTGATTTCCTGGTATCGATATCAAATAAGTTTTTTTCGTCGTTGCCTTTTATATATATATATTATCGATTTTCTGCACTATTGTAAGAACTTCAACCTTGAAACTTCTGAATATCGTTCTCTTATGTCTTTGTCTATGAGTGTATCAAATTTGATTAAAATCGGACCACTCCTTCTATAACCCGATTTTTTCGATTATCGATTTTCGATATTTATCCGGGGTACCTCGACACAAAACCTAGCTAAGAACACTCGCAGACGCTTATAGTACAACTGTGTAAATTTTCAAGAAGATGGTTCAGCCGTTTCGGAGTCTATAGGTAACGGACACACACACACACACACACACACACACACACACACACACACACACACACACATATACATACAGACAAATTTCCATTTATAAATAAGTTTAGATTATAGTGAGAAGGTTGATTTAGTCAGATTTTAATGAAATTTTTTTTGTTTTTATTCTTTTTTATTTTAGAAAACTGAAAATGTTTTCTAGTTTTGTGTTCAGAACATTTTGCTGAAAATAATTTTTTCCTTAAAAAATGTTATGTTAATAATTTTTTCTTCAAAAATATATATTTTTTTATAAATGTGTATTTTTAGACTTTCATAGTGTTTTGACCTCAGGTTGGGGGAGGTTAACTATCTGCCCATAGCTGGGACCCTAACAGGTGCTACCACTCTGGGTCAGAGTGGACCTGAGAACAACAACAATTAGCAGGTAGTTCTATGCTTTTCACAACCTCCCAATCAGAGGCCTTGCTGCTGAATTCGGTTTACCGTCATACTCAGGACTTAGAGATTATTGATCTCTTATTGATCAAAATTATTGATCAAATCTAAATCTACTGTGTTATCAGTTCTGACGTGGCATCTTAGCTTCAGTGACGTGGCATCTTAGCTTCAGTGACGTTCCCACTGTCGTAATATTGTTTTGCTGTGATTTTTCTATAAACATTTTGATGGCAATTCTTCTCATGACCTTTCTCCATTAATGCCTCGACTTTACAAATTTAAGCGCAGTCGGCTCAGAAGTAGAAACAGGAGTGCTGAGTTCGAATTCCAGTTGAATTCATTACATTCACTTACGCGCAAATACCCTTGGGAAAGGTATTAATCTGTCTCTTTCCTCCAGTTATGGGTTAAATAACAGAACAGATTGGGCTCTATAGCCTTGGATATTCGAATTGTATTCGAATTCAAGTTGAATTCATTGTATTCACTTACGCGCAAATACCCTTTGGAATCCGTCTCTCGCCTTCAGTTATGGGTTAAATAACAGGACTGATTGTGTTCTATAGCCTTGGCTATTCGAATTGTATTAGAGCACAAGTTGAATTCATTATATTCACTTATGCGCAAATACTCTTGGAAAAGGTATTAATCCGTATCTTCCCTCCAGTTATGGGTTAAATAATAGGACAGATTGAGTTATATAGCCTTAGTTGGCAACCAGTCTACCGTAGAAAGTTATGTCAACCTACTACAAGAAATTTTCTTCCCAGTCAATTATGTCATATAGCACTTAACTGACTAATATTCTTGCACCAAGAAAAAATGGGTAGGAAATAGAGGTTAAGATGATTGTGTTGCGTCGAACAACAAATTGGGGAGGTCTTCCCTATGTATTTGTTTTTGGAAGCAAAACGATATTTGGAAACATTTCTTTTATTTGAGTTTGAATGACGATCACCGGCTTAGTCTGAAATAGACAATTCTAAATCAATCAGTTATTTGGGTGATCATGTCTAGAAAGCGACATGACTGACTGGGCAGAAGATTATCCCGCAGTAGGTTGCCATTGCTTTCTGCGGTAGACTGGTTGCCAGCCAAGACTACAGAACCCAATCTGTCCTGCTATTTAACCCATAACTGGAGGAAAGATACGGATTAATACCTTTCCCAAGGGTATTTGTGCGTAAGTGAATGCAAGGAGTTCAACTGAAATTCGAACTCGGCTACCCGATTTGTCGTTCCGAGTCAATATCCACTGCACCACAAAGAGCCACTCAAGACTTAATGAGGCTGTTGTATGAACATATGAAAACGAGTAAAGAAGTGTAGAGCATGATGATAGGTAGGATAGATAACCGTTGAAGAGGTTAAGATTCAGGTGATTGTTAAGACTGAGAAAAATGCATGAGTGGAACTTCCTCTTTACCAATGGAATACTTGCTATGTTACATACACATGTTCAACTTATCCTTATTCCCTAATAAGGATGAGTCAACCGGGTGTATGTGAGATGTCAAGTACTGACTGTAAAGACGTAAACAGGTGGAACAAAGGAATGTAACTCATCTGAACATTTGTCACGAAAATAGTGATAGCAAAGCAAGAGGCTAGAAACGTCTCGTCTACAGGAAAAAGGTTGTAGGATGGAAGGTAATTAATCATCCACAAGTCCATATAAGTGCTTTTGAACCGAGGCTAGACAGTAAGAATTGAATAGTTCTATCCAAGATTTAGGTAGAAATTCGTCTCTACTCCACAAGCTATGGGTCGAATAACAGACCTTGGTTAAAAACCAATCTACAGTACTGTGCAAAAGTATCAGGACAAGAACTATTTTATCTTTTATGAGGCATCAAAATAAAGTTTAAAATCACCCCTGTCCAAACACTTTTGCACACTACTGGTAGTGTGCAAAAGTATTAGGACAGGGGTGATTTTCCTAAAAACCTCACTGAAATTCAAATACAGGGTGAAAATCCAAACATTTGTAAGAATTATTTAGCTAAAAAGGAAGCGGAAGGAAGGATTCGGAATTCGAATTGACCCCTACAAAGCCTTGATCTCAATCCTATTGAACATCTATGGGATATTTTGGATAAAAAAGAATTGATAAATCTAATGTTACTTCGCAAGAAACACTTTGGGAACAAATACAAGCTGCTTGGTAGGAGATACCATTAGACAATTAATAATAGCATCAGACAACAAAAGAATGAATGATAAAATAAAAAACAGTTTTTTTTAAATTATTCAAAAACTAGATTTTGATATTATAGTGGACACAAATAATAAAGTGGTACAATATTTAGATGTAGAACTTAATTTACAAACTGGAAATGTCTTGCCATACATGAAAACAAACACTAAGTTATCATACATAAATAGAAAGTCCAATCATTCAAATAATGTAATTAAACACATTTACAAAGGAATAGAATACTGACTATCAAATAATTCGTCAAACAAATCAATATTTAATGAAAAGAAAAATATATATGAGGATGAAATTCTGGCCATAAAAACATTTTACAAAATAATTCTCAACCAAACAGAAAAATCAAAAATAACAATAGAAAACGAAACATTATCTGGTTCAACACACCATTTAATTTAGAAGTAAAGACCAGAATAGGACATATACTTTTTAAACTAATAGATAGACACTTTCCAAAAGAATAAGAATTAAACAAAATTTTCAACAGAAACACAATCAAACTAAGTTATAGTTGAACTCATAATTTAGATAGTTTCATAAAAAAACAAAACGCCAGAAACTTAAATAGCATCGTACAAAACAAAACCACCAACAAAGAATGCAACTGCAGGGACAAAAATAAAGGTCTCTACAACACAAAAGAAATAATTTATAAGGCAGAGGTATATGATCCAGATGGTCAAAACAAAACACATTTGGGATCAACCAAAGACACTTTTAAGACAAGGTGGTTCAACCACAGATCTACATTTAAAATAAAAAAATTAAAAAACAATACCAAATTGGCTAACCGAGTTTACAAATTGAAATCAAAATATGAAAAAGATCCAGATATAACGTGGAGCATTGTTAAAACAGCCAAGCCTTACAATGGTGGACAAATATGTAGAAAAATTAGAAATTATGACATACCCAAATAAGGACGAACTGTTAAATAAAAGAACATAATATATATATATATATATATATATATATATATATATATATATATATATATAAAAGACCCAGGCATAACGTGGAGTATAGTGAAAACAGCCAAGCCTTACAACAGTGGCAAAATATATAGACTGTGCCAAGAAGAAAAGTTAGAGATTATGCTATTCCCAAACAAAAGCGAACTGTTGAATGAAATAACGGAAATTATGACTAAGTGTAACCATACTAAAAAATACCTCTTAGGTTCATCCAACCATGGATGAAAACGTCATATAAAACTGAATCTACAATTACAGAAAAACTTCTCTGAATCTAAACTTATTTATAAATGAAACTTTGTCTGTGTGTGTGTGTGTCTGTGTGTCTGTGTGTGTGTGTCCGTTACCTATAGACTCCGAAACGGCTGAACTGATTTTCTTGAAAATTTACACAGTTGTACTATAAGCGTCTGCGAGTGCTCTTAGCTAGGTTTTGTGTCGAGGTACCCCGGATAAATATAGAAAATCAATAATCAAAAAAATCAGGTTATAGAAGGAGTGGTCCGATTTTAATCAAATTTGATACACTCATAGACAAAGACATAAGAAACGATATTCAGAAGTTTCAAGGTTGCAGTTCTTACAATTGTGCAGAAAATCGATAATATATATATATATATGTAGAGAGAGAGAGAGAGAGAGAGAGAGAGAGAGAGAGAGAGAGAAATATATATATAAAGAAAAATGAATGGATGTAAGTCAAATTTTTATTTCCTGGTATCGATCTCAAATAAGTTTTTTTCGTCGTAAAATGAATTTTGAAGGCTAAATGAGTCCTCTGAGTAAATGGTATCATGGCTGAGACTAAGATCTACAATTATACCGACTTAGAGCCAAACCCGATGCAAAAACTAAAGTAAAAGGGCTGAAAAAATACAGATATACAGGCAGATAAACAGACACACACACAAACATCTTGCCTTGTATATATATATATTGAAACCCGACGGAATTGGCGTCAGGCGGCGATTCTAACTCTGAGCTACGGGCGTTCGGTAAAAGGAGGCACACTTTATATATAAATAGTCCTAATAGGGTTATACCAGTACACATTTGTATTAAAAAGCGTTCGATACAATTATATTGTAGAACTTTTGAATATTTCGCTACCCAGGTTTCTACCTTGGGTGGCGTCTTCAGGCGATTTTTAATAACTGATTTTACCGTTTTTCTTTTTAAGAACGCTCTTGTTTTGAATTTACATATGTAATTTATATGCAAATTCAATATTTTAAATTCGGAGTACATCCATTTCAAAAGGTTCTCAAAAGCCCACCTTATTAGCCCCGGTAAGAAGAATTTTTTATAAGTTGGATCAGTTTTAACATCTAATCTATTATTACTAGGATTCATTGGATATATATATATATATATATATATATATATATATATATATATATATACCTCACACCCTGATTGAGCACTCTGGAAGAGTGGAAGACTTTGTAAACAGTAGCTACTCCGGCATATACGCATCGCTCATTCGATAATGAATTGGAGCACTCTAGCTATTGGGCGTGTTTATACGCGCTAAAAAGCCTGCCTTCTTCTACTGGACGCTCGTGGCCTAGGGGTAGAATCGCCGACTGACGCCTGGTTAGGAAGCGATCGTAGTGTAAGCCGTACTGATGAGCTGTGATACAGCGAAACAGATCTGTCTGCGGATGACTATATATATATATATATATATATATATATATATATATATATATATATATATATATGAAATTATTTATTTGAACATTATTTGTAAGCGATACTCGTATTTGAGTAGATATTCTGTTTCAGTATATATATTTATTTCTATAGGGGCCGCAGTTTCGAATCCTGCCGAATGACACACATTTTCGTAACAAAATTTATCGTAAATAATCAGGCCGGTAGAAATAAATAGATATACTGTTTGATTAAAGACAGAATATCTACTCGAATACGAGTATCGATTAAAAATAATGTTAAAACAAATAATTTCAAATTGTCAGTTGTTAAAAACCATTTCGTTAATCTTCGGGATTTTCCGTAACAATATATGTATATATATATATATATATATATATATATATATATATATATATATACTCAGTTATGATCTGAGATTAAGGACAGGATGGTTAAATAAAATAAAGACAAGAAAAAAACTCTATTTAAATCGCCTACGCGCTTCGTCCTGTGAAAAATCCGGGGAGAAAATTGAAATTCAACCACAATTTCGATTTTAAAAATGCCACACTAATAAAAAGAGTAAACAATTTATTCAGAAGAAAAGTTCTCGAGAGCGACGCCATCCAGTACGAACAAAACATCAATTTGCGCCACGGATTTTTCCCAGTCTCACCTTTGCTGATGGAAATTATACTAAAACAGACTAACATACATGATAAAAAGTTCAAAGAAAATGGTTGAATTCCCTTCATTTTAACATCCCGTGACTTTGCACTACAGATGAAGAAATTCTAAAACTAAAATATTCTGTTAATCTTTTTAAATGATTTGTGAGCGTTTCTTATAGTTGCCAACACTGTTTGTTTATAAATACGGAATTTAGAATAAAACTCATTTTGTCTTTTTGACTTGATAAAGTCCATCACAGGACGAAACGCGTAGGCGATTTAAATACAGTTTTCCTCTTGTCTTTATTTTATTTAACCATATATATATATATATATATATATATATATATATATATATATATGTATATATATATATATAGTGTATTGTAACTAAGTTGTTGAACTCGTAGCTTTTGAAACCTTTTGTTCATGCATTTACTTTTATAAAGAGTGCTCGATGCAAACGTAGAGCGTTATATTGTAATGGTTGTTACAATGGTTTATAAATTCATAGTATCGCTACACAAAAAATTTCATGTTTCGAAGCCAGCTCATTATGTTGTTGGCTTCATCTTCAGGTGATTTTTAGAAATGAGAATTATCTAGTTGAAAAGCCAGTTTATTTGTGTTAAACATTGTAACAACCATTACAGTATATATATATATATATATATATATATATATATATATATATATAAGTGGTTTAAATAAAAAAAGACGACAAGAGGAAAACTGTATTTAACTTGCCTACGCGTTTCGTCCTGTGCATAGGCGAGTTAAATAGTTTTCTTCTTGTCTTCTTTTTATTTAAACCATTTTGTCCTTAATCTCAGATCATATCTGAGTATATTTTTACACACACACACACACACACACACACACACATAAATATATATATATATATATATATATATATAGAGAGAGAGAGAGAGAGAGAGAAAGAGAGGGGAGGGGCAGAGCTATAAAACATTATAATATCATGTGACCAATAGTCAACAACTGAGTCTGATTCAGTTCTTATCGTCAGCATTTTCTTACCGAATTTCTTCCCTTCTCCTTTCTGTGATTCACCAACTCGCACAAGGGATAAGGGAGGTCACCCGTGTCATCCTCGTTATTAGCGTGATCTGTCAGCAGCCGATATCATTGAACTGGCCGACATCTGCAAGACGTTTTTGGGTTCAAACGGTGGACAGTTGCTAATTTTCGCCCAATGACTTGATTGGCCACTGAACCCATATCCTTTGAGTGTGACCTCATGCAACCCTTTCATGATTAAAACAACAAATTCATATGAAATGACCCCGTATGGAGCGTGTTAGGCGAAGTAGCAATCAGAAGATGAGTCTTAAATTTCCTAGAATGAACACTTTTTGGCACCTCGAAACGAATCTGTCTATTCTTGAAGTTGTTTGTCCAAATCAAACACGTGTAATAATTCGCACGAGAGTTTTGCGCGTTGAACTGAATTATTAAAAAATAATATTTGCCATTAGAAATACCAGTGAAAATTTCACTTTTCCTATTTAAATTTTCTGATGAAACAAAATTCACAACTCTGTTGTGGTGCCGTGGATATCGTCTTGGAACGAGAAATCGGAGAATCACTTACACGTAAATACCCTTTGTAAAGGTATTAATTAATTTATTCTCTCTAGTTATGGGTTAAATAATTCTGATCCGATATCCCCTACACCACTGCGCTCATCCCTATTGCAATAATGACTATCACTAATTATTATATTGATTGTGATGATGACAAATTACTGTATAAACTGGGACTATGACCAATTACACTATCAATAGTGACCATGACGACTTACACTATTAACTGTAACTATTACTAATTACTATGTTAATTGTGATTATTACTATTTTATTATTTGTGACTATGACCAATCACTATATTTTATTTCTTTATATCGTCTCGGACAATAACTAACTCCTTCCGCCATACTCTCTCTTTGTAAGAGTCAGATGATACCAGGAATGGCGTGTTGTTGTTATATCTGGGCAGGTGTAGCCTTGTCCTCGCCTTGAAAAGGGCTCAAAAGCGATTACGCGGCGATGAACAATTCTCACCTTGTAATAAACAAGAGATTTCTGGATTATATGTTATTTGCGTGGTTGGTGCAGTGAATATCGGATGGGCGTGCGTGGTGCAGTGTATATCGGATGTGCGTGGGTGGTACAGTGGATATCGGATGTGCGTGGATGGTGCAGTGAATATCGGATGGGCGTGCGTGGTGCAGTGTATATCGGATGTGCGTGGGTGGTACAGTGGATATTGAATGTGCGTGGGTGGTGCAGTGAATATCGGATGGGCGTGCGTGGTGCAGTGGATATCGGATGTGCGTGGATGGTACGGTGGATATCGGATGTGCGTGGGTGGTGCAGTGTATATCGGATGTGCGTGGGTGGTACAGTGAATATCGGATGGGCGTGGGTGGTTCAGTGTATATCGGATGTGCGTGGGTGGTGCAGTGAATATCGGATGGGTGTGGGTGGTGCAGTGTATATCGGATGTGCGTGGGTGGTGCAGTGGATATCGAATGTGCGTGGGTGGTGCAGTGGTATCGAATGTGCGTGAGTGGTGGTGTGGATATCGGATGTGCGTGGGTCGTGCAGTGGATATCGGATCGGAACGTGAAATCGGATAAACGATTTCGAATTCCAGTTGAATTCGTTGCATTCCTTTGAAAAAGTATGAATTCATCGCTTCTCCCTCTAACTATGGGTTTAATAGCAAGACAGATTAGGTTCTATAACCTTGGTTGACTACTTTGCTTTCACTTACGTGTAAATACACTAGGAAAAATTATAAATCCTTCACTTCTCCATCCAGCTATGAGTTATTCAATATTGTTGGTCCGTCATGTTTAAATTAGCATAATTTAGTTTAATTTTGATGCAACATTCTTATGCTAAAGATACAGTAAGTGCAAGCATTTGTCTGTATTTCTGAAATGAGATAGTATTTACAATAATTGCATTATTCGGACTATTGTCCTTATCTTTGTTGTCTATTGTACGACGTTTCGACCATTGTAATCTCTGACCTTCTTCAGGTGCAAGGAATTTTGAACCGAACCCTTTATTACAATTGCTGGGGTATTTACAGTATTTACATTATTCGGATTATTGTCCTCAGCTTTGTTGCCATTTGTACGATGTTTCGGCCGTTGTACGCTCCGACGTTCTTCAGGTGCTAGGAATTTCGAACCGAAACCTTTATTACAATCATTGGGGTATATGAACGCCATTCTTTGCGTAAAGTTTCGATTGGAAGCCACGAGTTATCCCTCTCTAACCCTGCAAGTTACTTGTTTACCGCTGCTGCAGTCTGGTATTGAACTCACAACTCTAAGAGTCAGGGACTAACTAATGGGCTATGTCTCCTTAAGGCTTTACGCAAGGAATGGAGTTCATATACCCCAATGATTGTAATAAAGGATTCGGTTCGAAATTCCTAGCACCTGAAGAAGGCCGGAGCGTACAATGGCCGAAACGTCGTATGAATTGCAACAACAATGATAACAATAGTCTGTGCGAAAGAGAAAATTGCTGAACTTAAACTCAAAAAGTATGTGTCGACCTGGCTTCCCTGTAGATATGTGTCCCTAGAAATTTTGAATGACGTAGCTTCAAAAATGTAGGCGTGCATAAGGATCAGTCACACAGACTCACAGATTGCCTTTTATATATATAGACTAGCATCATAGCCCGGCGTTGCCCGTGAAACTCAGAACATTATAGTAATAATGAAATTAACCATTGGCACATATTTTTTTTTAAATGATTCTGTGCTCTAAGAACATTTTTGGAAGATACCAGAAACTGGAGGGTCTTTTGAAAATGCAGCATAAAAAATTATGACTGTATAAATCAATTTAATGGCAAAGCCTTCATAGTACTGACTTAGACTCTGTGGAAACAGGGTAGGCAATAACTGAGGGGTACTATGAAAGTCAGTCAGTTAAGTGCCATACGTGATACACGCATGGGCGATCATGTCTCGAAAGAGACATGACTGTGCAGAAGATTATCCCGCAGTAGGTTGCCATTACTTTCTGCGGTAGACTGGTTGCCGACCAAGGCTATAAAACCCATAACTGCTATTTAGCCCATAACTGGAAGGAAGAGACGGATTAATACCTTTCCCAAGGGTATTTGCGCGTAAGTGAATACAATGGATTCAACTGGAATTCGAACTCGGCTCCCCGGTTTCTCGTTCCGAGCCGATATCCACTGTACCACAACGCACACCGATGCAAATATACTCTTTGGAAAGGCAGTAATCCATTTCTTCTCCCTCCACATATCGTTTGAATAGCAGGGTTATATCGACTTGGTCGGTAACCAGTCTACCGCAGAAAATAATGGTAACCTGCTATGGGAAAATTTTCTGCCCGGTCTCTTTCGAGATATGATCGCTCAAACGTGTATCTCGTATGGCACTTAACTAACTGAAGTTACTGATAGAATAAGCTCATGGCATGTTCTATGAAAATAAAATATCTGTAGAGATTTTCCTATCACATCATTAAATGTTTGAGCAACTTCAATAAAATATTGCAATAATAATCATAAATGTGAATGCTGATCGTTATTTTTAGAAGTAAGGGAGTACAAACAAAAAGATTTGACACTGAAAATTTTTCTAAGTTTTTTTCCGCTTGAATCCATTTTGCACATATACAAATCAACCATCCATCCGTTCATAGAATACTGCTGTCATATATGGTCAGGCACCCCTGCAGTTCATCCCAGTGTTCTCGACAGGCTCCAAAGGAGAATCTTTTATGTGATAAGTCCCGACCTGGCTGCTCGACTCCAGCCACTTTCTTACCGACGGAATGTGGCTTCGCTCGGTCTCTTCTACAAATATTTCCATGGCTTCTGCTCCGACGAACTTAAGTCACTGGTGTCCCCACAACAAGAATTTACTCGTGCAATAAGGTCCCACCCATTTACAGTTAAATGAACCAAATGCAGCCGACAATTCTACTCCAGTAGCTTCTTTTCTCGTACTTCCCACCTGTGGAACTCGCTTCCATATTCTTGCTTTCCGGGCGGCTACAACCTCCAGTAATTTAAATGCAATGTCAATACCAATCTCTTATCCACTTGACTCCAGTTCTTTCTACATCACCTTGTATATCTTATTTTCCTTTCTCTCTACCTTCGCGGTTTACGACCTATCACGTTCAATACACCGGTTCTCGATCGATCACCGAAGTTACGCAACGTTGAGTCTGGTCAGTACTTAGATGGGTGACCGCAAAACTTTATATACCCGAACTCAGCCCAATGTTCATTTGAGCTCGACAATTAGAACTGCTGATGAACTAAATACATCTTGTCTTGGGCTTACGGCCATATCACGTTCAATACACCGGTTCTCGCTTGATCGACGAATTTCAGCAACGTTGAGCCTGGTTAGTACTTAGATGGGTGACCGCTTACTTTATGTATCCGAACTCAGCCCAATGTTCATTTGAGCTCGACAATTAGAACTGCCGATAAAGTAAATACATCTTCTATTTGGCTTACGGCCATATCACGTTCAATACACCGGTTCTCGCTCGATCGCCGAAGTTAAGCAACGTTGAGCCTGGTTAGTACTTAGATGGGTGACCGCTTACTTTATGTATCCGAACTCAGCCCAATGTTCATTTGAGCTCGACAATTAGAACTGCCGATAAAGTAAATACATCTTCTCTTGGGCTTACGGCCATATCACGTTCAATACACCGGTTCTCGATCGATCGCCGAAGTTAAGCAACGTTGAGCCTGGTTAGTACTTAAATGGGTGACCGCTTACTTTATGTATCCGAACTCAGCCCAATGTTCATTTGAGCTCGACAATTAGAACTGCTGATAAAGTAAATACATCTTCTCTTGGGCTTACGGCCATATCACGTTCAATACACCGGTTCTCGATCGATCGCCGAAGTTAAGCAACGTTGAGCCTGGTTAGTACTTAAATGGGTGACCGCTTACTTTATGTATCCGAACTCAGCCCAATGTTCATTTGAGCTCGACAATTAGAACTGCTGATAAAGTAAATACATCTTCTCTTGGGCTTACGGCCATATCACGTTCAATACACCGGTTCTCGATCGATCACCGAAGTTACGCAACGTTGAGTCTGGTCAGTACTTAGATGGGTGACCGCAAAACTTTATGTACCCGAACTCAGCCCAATGTTCATCTGAGCTCGACAATTAGAACTGCTGATAAAGTAAATACATCTTCTCTTGGACTTACGGCCATATCACGTTCAATACACCGGTTCTCGCTCGATCGCCGAAGTTAAGCAACGTTGAGTCTGGTTAGTACTTAGATGGGTGACCGCTTACTTTATGTATCCGAACTCAGCCCAATGTTCATTTGAGCTCGACAATTAGAACTGCTGATAAAGTAAATACATCTTCTCTTGGGCTTACGGCCATATCACGTTCAATACACCGGTTCTCGCTCGATCGCCGAAGTTAAGCAACGTTGAGTCTGGTTAGTACTTAGATGGGTGACCGCTTACTTTATGTACCCGAACTCAGCCCAATGTTCATTTGAGCTCGACAATTAGAACTGCTGATAAAGTAAATACATCTTCTCTTGGACTTACGGCCATATCACGTTCAATACACCGGTTCTCGCTCGATCGCCGAAGTTAAGCAACGTTGAGTCTGGTTAGTACTTAGATGGGTGACCGCTTACTTTATGTATCCGAACTCAGCCCAATGTTCATTTGAGCTCGACAATTAGAACTGCTGATAAAGTAAATACATCTTCTCTTGGGCTTACGGCCATATCACGTTCAATACACCGGTTCTCGCTCGATCGCCGAAGTTAAGCAACGTTGAGCCTGGTTAGTACTTAAATGGGTGACCGCTTACTTTATGTATCCTAACTCAGCCCAATGTTCATTTGAGCTCGACAATTAGAACTGCTGATAAAGTAAATACATCTTCTCTTGGGCTTACGGCCATATCACGTTCAATACACCGGTTCTCGATCGATCACCGAAGTTACGCAACGTTGAGTCTGGTTAGTACTTAGATGGGTGACCGCAAAACTTTATGTATCCGAACTCAGCCCAATGTTCATTTGAGCTCGACAATTAGAACTGCTGATAAAGTAAATACATCTTCTCTTGGGCTTACGGCCATATCACGTTCAATACACCGGTTCTCGCTCGATCGCCGAAGTTAAGCAACGTTGAGCCTGGTTAGTACTTAAATGGGTGACCGCTTACTTTATGTATCCGAACTCAGCCCAATGTTCATTTGAGCTCGACAATTAGAACTGCTGATAAAGTAAATACATCTTCTCTTGGGCTTACGGCCATATCACGTTCAATACACCGGTTCTCGATCGATCACCGAAGTTACGCAACGTTGAGTCTGGTCAGTACTTAGATGGGTGACCGCAAAACTTTATGTACCCGAACTCAGCCCAATGTTCATCTGAGCTCGACAATTAGAACTGCTGATAAAGTAAATACATCTTCTCTTGGACTTACGGCCATATCACGTTCAATACACCGGTTCTCGCTCGATCGCCGAAGTTAAGCAACGTTGAGTCTGGTTAGTACTTAGATGGGTGACCGCTTACTTTATGTATCCGAACACAGCCCAATGTTCATTTGAGCTCGACAATTAGAACTGCTGATAAAGTAAATACATCTTCTCTTGGGCTTACGGCCATATCACGTTCAATACACCGGTTCTCGCTCGATCGCCGAAGTTAAGCAACGTTGAGTCTGGTTAGTACTTAGATGGGTGACCGCTTATTTTATGTATCCGAACTCAGCCCAATGTTCATTTGAGCTCGACAATTAGAACTATTGATAAAGTAAATACATCTTCTCTTGGGCTTACGGCCATATCACGTTCAATACACCGGTTCTCGCTCGATCGCCGAATTTAAGCAACGTTGAGCCTGGTTAGTACTTAGATGGGTGACCGCTTACTTTATGTATCCGAACTCAGCCCAATGTTCATTTGAGCTCGACAATTAGAACTGCTGATAAAGTAAATACATCTTCTCTTGGGCTTACGGCCATATCACGTTCAATACACCGGTTCTCGCTCGATCGCCGAAGTTAAGCAACGTTGAGTCTGGTTAGTACTTAGATGGGTGACCGCTTACTTTATGTATCCGAACTCAGCCCAATGTTCATTTGAGCTCGACAATTAGAACTGCTGATAAAGTAAATACATCTTCTCTTGGACTTACGGCCATATCACGTTCAATACACCGGTTCTCGCTCGATCGCCGAAGTTAAGCAACGTTGAGTCTGGTTAGTACTTAGATGGGTGACCGCTTACTTTATGTATCCGAACTCAGCCCAATGTTCATTTGAGCTCGACAATTAGAACTGCTGATAAAGTAAATACATCTTCTCTTGGGCTTACGGCCATATCACGTTCAATACACCGGTTCTCGCTCGATCGCCGAAGTTAAGCAACGTTGAGTCTGGTTAGTACTTAGATGGGTGACCGCTTATTTTATGTATCCGAACTCAGCCCAATGTTCATTTGAGCTCGACAATTAGAACTATTGATAAAGTAAATACATCTTCTCTTGGGCTTACGGCCATATCACGTTCAATACACCGGTTCTCGCTCGATCACCGAAGATTTTGGTATATAATTTTGTTGCTTTTAGAAATTCTAAAAGGCCATTTGGGTCAGCTTTGTTGATGATATCTTACAGATTGTTTTCTTAATAGTATCTCAATCGCACTTGTTCAAGATCTATGCAATTTTTTTAGTATATGTTTCACTGTGTAGAGCTCCTGACATGGAATCGAAATTGGTGCTTCCTCACCTTTTAGTAAGTGTGAATGGGTGACAGCGGTGTGACTTATTTGAAGTCTAAGCCACTTTTCTTATACATACGTACCTCGATAAAATAAATGAAAAAAATAGTATAAGAACAAATATAATCTATATATATAAAAGGCAATCTGTGAGTCTGTGTGTGACTGTTCCCCATGCACGCCTACATTTTTTAAGCCACGCCATTCAAGCTTTCTAATGACACATATCTACAGGGAAGCCAGGTCATTTCAGCAATTTTCCCTTTCACACTTTTTGGCCAATGGAACCGATTGTTTACATTTGCTCCGTAAAACATCTAAGATCTAAGGTGGTTGCTGAATTACGTCACAAAAATCAAATCACAAGTGTCAAATGCGACTAAAATATTTTTATTAAAAAACCATGAGCCTTTATATTTCATTTTTATTCCGACGTTTTACGTCACAGAAATCAAATCACATGTGTTAAACGCGACTAAAATATTTTTTATTAAAAAAATATGAGCCTTTATATTTGATTTTTATTCCGACGTTTTAAAAATTCATTTGGTCAACAAAATAAAAAAATGTGAATATTTTTCCCCGTAAGAAGTATTTTTTAAGTGTTTTTTCAAACGAAAACAAAATATGTAAAATACAAAGTGGCATCTTCTCCTACTATTAAAATGTTCTGAGTTGCACGGGCAACGCCGGGCTACGATGCTAGTAATATACAGAGTAAGAAACGTTATGTGATGAATAGAAAACTCGCTCTTCCCGGAGATTTTATTATGCATAATAAGAAATTAAAAACAAGAACTAATAATAAAATAGAACTATTATAACAATAGACTGTAAGAGAAGTTATGTGAGAGAAGATTCGTTCTCACCTTAGATCTGAGATGCAATACGAGATTAACAAGAACTAAAAATAAAACAGAAAAATTATAACTATATACTACAAGAAAACTTATGTGGTAGTGTTGTGGGATCTCCCCTTTATCTATAATAATGAACTCGACTTGAGTGTACATATACTCCTGCCATAAAGACATCAGAACTAATCCGTAAGTTACCGAGCGATACCGAAGTTACACAGAGAATACCGCGCCAGTTGGCATAGTATCTCTGAGCTCCACTCAGCCAGAATAATATTACACGGATATACTATTTCATACATGGCTTCACTTCAAGACTTATATATATATATATATATATATATATATATATATATTTCTTACTAATCGTATTCCTGGATTACTAACCCGCGTTCCATTTCGTATATTTACGTTCAATATAACCTATTTTTCTGTCACAAATGTCTGTTTTGTTGTTCATTATTTTGTGTGGTTCCTCACCCGGATCCAGAATAAAAGAGTCGTTATTACTGTCGTATTGTGGTGATAACGAGCAAAAGCGATGGACCGGATGTTTGCGCTTTCACGACCAAAAAGCAAATGACGAAAAGTGACGCTGCGCCGTCGGCTCCTCGCAGATGTTCCAGTTGAAAACTAAAAATTAATTAAATATTAAATTTCCAGTTCGCGAGCCTACGCGAATTTTATTTATCAGCCAATGGGAAGCCCAGAACCAAATACAAGTGTGAAATCCCAAATGAGATGCTGTGATCCAAGAAGAAGATATAAAAAGCGGATACAGAAAGCTTCGACAGGCAGACCGACTCGAGGAGAAGAGAGTAATTAGTATCTCCCTTGACCGAAGTCAAGCGGCTTACTACGCTCGCCTCCCTTACCTCTTTCCTTCTTTCCTGCCTCAAAAACTACTTACTGACCTAAGGAGCGAATATATCAAAGACATTCCTTGCTTACACGCTCTCTAATTCCTAAGCATTAATTCTCTTTCAGCATTTTATTGCCATGAACCTTTTAACCTCCAGCCAATGAGAAGCCCAGAATCAAATACAAGTGTGAAATCTCAAAACGAGTTGCTTTTGATCCAAAAAGCAGATATAAAAAGCGGATACAGACAAGACCCCAGCAGACAGACAGACAGACAGAGAGACGAATGTAATTAGTATCTCCCTTGACCGAAGTCAAGTGGCTTACTATATTCGCCTCCCTTATCTCTTTACCTTCTCCACTGTCTCAAAAGTACTTAGTGACCTAAGGAGCGGCTACTTCAAAGACATTCATCACATACCTCCGCTCCTCACATTCCTAAGCATTAATTATCTTTTTCAGCTTTATTATTTGCCATAAACATTTTAACCTCCGTTGGTCTCATATTCAAGTATTATTTTAATTGTTAAACATTAATTGATATGTGTATATATAAATGATATTTTCAACTCAGTTTGCTTTTCTTGATTTTATAATCATTCTATGACTTATAGTGGGCTATCTACCACAAGGCCAAATTCCGTTAACCTGCAAAGGTATACAATTACCCTTCACTAGAACGGAATCCCACCACTAGAATCATTAGATCACTGGTGCCCACCACTAGAGTCATTAGATCACTGTTGCCCCCTAAATACGAATTTGAACGCGATACTAGATTAGCAACTAGATCCCACCCTTTTACAGTGAAACCGATAAAATGCAGCCGTAACTTCTACTCCAACAGTTTCTTTCCTCGCACTTCCCGACTGTGGAATTCTTTCCACACGATTGCTTCCCCGACGGCTACAATCTCCAGGAGTTTAAATGTAAGGTCAATAGACACCTCCTAACACACTAACCTGCTTCCATTCTATCAAACACTCTTCCCATCTGCCCAACCCTCATCCCCGGTATCCTTACTCATCTGTCACCTTCCTCCTGACATTCCCTATGTCTAACCACTCCTTCTCTTTACCTTCCCCTATGTAGCCCCATGCGCAATAGTGGCAGTGGAATGCCTTGCTTGGGGTGAGATGATTAAAAAAAAACACTCTTCCCATCTGCCCAACCCTCATCCTCGGTATCCTTACTCATCTGTCACCTTCCTCCTGACATTCCCTATGTCTAACCACTCCTTCTCTTTACCTTCCCCTATGTAGCCCCATGCGCAATAGTGGCAGTGGAATGCCTTGCTTGGGGTGAGATGATTAAAAAAAAACACTCTTCCCATCTGCCCAACCCTCATCCTCGGTATCCTTACTCATCTGTCACCATCCTCCTGACATTCCCTATGTCTAACCACTCCTTCTCTTTACCTTCCCCTATGTAGCCCCATGCGCAATAGTGGCAGTGGAATGCCTTGCTTGGGGTGAGATGATTAAAAAAAATAAAAATAAAAAAATAACAGAAAAGAATAGATGAGCAACCCACTAATCTTATTAGATGCAATAAAAACTAATAATAAATTTGAACGATTATAACAAGATACTGCAGGGAAAATTAAATTTACAAGGAATAAAATTCGGTTAGTCTTAGCTGACAAGAGTTTCAATTTTATTCTCGTAAGAGTCGGGATTCAATAAATATATGATGCTAGATTTATGAGTTATCCCATATGGCTTTGTGAAAAGCGCTCGGAAGAGAGCGGTCTTTTAGTCAATAAAAAGCCAATCCTATTTTCTCTCTTTCCTCATTTTAACTCTTGCTTCCAGATTTAGTCAAACGCAAAATAAGAATGCTACCGACGGGGCGTGTCTATCACACACAAGCACATACTTACGGCTACTTTAAATGTCAGTTTAAACTATACGTAGCTCTTTTTGTGGAAGCATTTTATATATATATATATATATATATATATATATATATAGCCATCCGCAGACAGATCTGTTTCGCTGTATCACAGCTCAACAGTACGGTTAGACTTCGATTGCTTTTCACCCAGGATTGAAACTCGACAGAATTGGCGTCAGTCGGCGATTCTACCTCTGAGCTATGGGCGCTCGGTAGAAGGATGCAGACTTTTTAGCGTGTATATTATCATTATACACGCCCAATAGCTGAGAGTGTTTTAATTCATTGCTGAATGAACGATGCATATATATATATATATATATATATATATATATATATATTGCAACTAAGTTGTTGAACTCGTAGGTTTATTTACCTTTTGTTCATTTACTTTTATAAAGAGTGCTCGATACAAATGTAGAGCGTTATACTGTAATGGTTGTTATTGTAACAACCATTACAGTATATATATATATATATATATATATATATATATATATATATAAATGCAAACTTATATATATATATATATATATATATATATATAGGGGTCGCAGGTTCAAATCCTGCTGGATAGCACACATTTTCGTAATAAAAATTTATCGTGAAATAATCAGGCCGGTAGATATAAATATACAATACAGTTTAATTAAAAACAGAATATCTACTTAAATACGAGTATCGGTAAAAAATAATGTTCAAAATAATTCATTACAAATTGTCGGTTGCTTATAACCAAGTTTCGTTAAAATTCGTTAATTTCCGTAACATGTTTACACACATATATATATATATATATATATATATATATATATATATATATATGTGCAAACTTATCACTATACTCGTTTCGAAATATATATATATATATATATATATATATATATATATATATGTGTGTGTGTGTGTGTGTGTGTGCAAACTTATCACTATACTCGTTTCGAAAAACCATCCGCGTATATATGCGGAAGGAAAAAATGGTTGAAAAAAAAGAAAGAGCTAAGCACATGAACATCAACCATAGCGATTTTGACCAAGCCAGCATGTAGCCCAAATTAAAAACCTGAGACGAGTTATCAATAGCAAAAAAGCGCTCAATACTTAAGCAGAACAGAATAAGTAAATTAACCTATGGAGCCAACAAACCCACCAAGGTTTCACCTAAACAGATCTACAGGGAACGCTGGCGTTCCCTGAAGATTCGTTTAGGTGAAACCTTGCTTGGCTAATTTACTTATATATATATATATATATATATATTTTAATGGAATCACCCCGAGCAAGGCAGTAACAGCACTAATGAGCAAGGGGCTACGTAAGAGTGAAAAGATTGGAAAAGAGAAAGCCGAAAACCACATTCTAAACAGGAAACAAGGGATGAGCCTCTTCACCTGTTCAATAGACATGGGTGGAGTGTAAACCGGGCGATAGTTTAGTCTATCTACTCGAATTGATAAAAAAAAGAAAAGAGTGAAAAGATTGGAAAAGAGAAAGCCGGAAACCACATCCTAAACAGGAAACAGGGGATGAGCCTCTTCACCTGTTCAATAGACATATATATATATACAATACTGTGCAAAGGTATTAGGACAAGAACTATTTTATCTTTTATGAGGCATCAAAATAAATTTTAAAATTACCCCTGTCCTAACACTTTTGCTCACTACCGGTAGCGTGCCAAAGTGTGAGGACGGGTGATTTTCCTAAAAACCTCACTGAGATTCAAATACAGAGTGAAAAGCTAAGTAAATTGCTAATAAATATTGATTATTTAAAACTAGGTGTAAAAAATTTATTAAAAAGAAGTTATATTTAATTTTTCCTATTTTCTATTAAGCAAGTTATTTTAAAACTACTAATTATTCTATTACCCTTGGATGTGACTCACCTTTTTCTTATTCCCCACTCTTGAATTGATAAATCTAATGTTACTTCGTAAGACATACTTTGGGAACAAATACAATCTGCTTGGCAGGAGATACCATTAGATACATTGAAGAAGCTTGTGATGTCAATGCCTGACAGAATGAAGGCTGTGATCAAAGCAAAAAGCTATTATACTAAATATTAAATTTATTTTTTAACAAATATTTTTCCTGTTAATGCATTTGTTGAGTAAATCAAATAAAATTACTTTAATTAAATTGCTTATTTTCTGTTAATATGCCTCATAAAAGATAAAATAGTTCTTGTCCTAATACTTTTGCACAGTTCTGTATATATATATATAATTATATAATTACATATATATATATGTGTGTGTGTGTGTGTGTGTGTGTGTGTGTGTGTGTGTGTGTGTGTGTGTGTGTGTAATTATATAATTATATAGTTATGAATTAATTGTACATTGCGACACGGAAATTTCTATGTTTCGAGATAGATTCTCATCATCAGGCAATGTTTGATGTTGATTGTGCAGATGATTTACATTTAAATAACAAAAAGCTTTGATTTGATCTGCCTATGTATGTGGGAAGATATAAAATTTACATGTATGTTTCTTTTGACTAATCAGAGCGAAGATTCATTTTGGGATTTGTCTCAAAAAATACATACTAACTTTTTCTCTTTTTACTTTTTCTTTTTCTTCCTTCATCCTACCCTTCTCCCCTCTTTTTCCTCCTTAACGGTCAAGACGTTAACCTGCCTTTATATATATATATATATATATATATATATATATATATATAGCACCTAATGAGCCAGACGAACCTACCTAGGTTTCACCTAAACGGATCGTCAAGGAAAGCTGGTTTTCCCTGATGATCCGTTTAGGTGAAACATAGGTAGGTTCGCCTGGCTCATTAGGTGCTATTTATTTAGTTTTCTCTACCTTTCTATGCGTAACGTAATGGAGTGCCGACAGTTATCAGCTTAGCACTTAAATACAATTCAGCTTATTTACATAGGATACCACAATATATATATATATATATATATATATATATATATATATATATTACGGAAATTAACGAAGATTAAAGAAATGGTTTTTAAACAACACGACAGTCTAAATGAAGTTAAATCAAGCCTATATAACACAATTTTTTATTCACCATAAATAACCATATTTGTACTGAAATGTATTGTAATGTCAACAAATGCAAGCATGTTACAGAAATTAACGAAGATTAACGAAATAGTTTTTAAACAGCCGACAATTTGAAATGATTTGTTTGAACATTATTTTTGATCGATACTATTATTTAAGTGGATATTCTGTTTTTATAATCAAACACATATTTTCTTAACAAAGGTTTATCGTAAAAATCAGGCTTGTAGAAATAAATATATATACTGTTTGATTATAAAACAGAATGTCTACTTAAATATGAGTATGGATAAAAAATAATGTTCAAGCAAGTCATTTCATATATATATGAAATGATATATATATGAATATGAAATGATATATATAGGTCCACAATATATATGTACAATCATCTGCAGACAAAGTTGTTTCACTGTATCAAAGCTCTTCAGTGCAACTAGAATAACCGTTTGCTGCAATCCGGGATCGAAATACAACTGATTCGTCGTCAAACGATATCTTTCTACTGCGCTATCAGTGTGCGTCAGAGAAAGGCAGTATATATATATATATATATATATATATATATATATATATATATATATATATATATATATATATATATATATATATATATTTGAAAGAAATAGAGTCTGCCTACTTCAACCGAACGCCCATAGCCCAGGGGTAGAGTAGCCGACTGACGCCATTTCGGTCGGGTTTCAATCCTGGGTGAAAAAGCAATCGGAGTCTAACCGTACTGATGAGCTGTGATACAGCGAAACAGATCTGTCTGCCGATGACTATATATATATATATATTTCCTTGTCTTTTATATTCAACAAAACATGTTTAAAAGGAATGCTGGTTGCTATATACATGTTTGAAAGAAATGTTGGTTGCTATATATATATATATATATATATATATCCGAGTAAATAAGGGACAAAGAAAAATTTACAACGTCGAAAACATTCATTTAAAACATTGTTCGATATATAATATAGAGCTATGAATATTTATAATAAATTATATTTTAGAACATGTACTTTTTATTTTTTTAGCGATAAGGGAGTAAGTCTTGTAAATTGTCCGTTAGAATTTTGAAGAAAGTGGGATGGTAAGGGATATAGTTGATTAATGAAAGTGTCGGGAATTTTGTAGACAGATTTAACATTAGAAGATAGTTATATGTTTTTATGGCCGCCTGGTAATCCTTTATTTTTTTGGTTTATTAGAGGGGGAGATTAAGGAGGTGTAAAGGGTGGGAAGGGATGGGATTGAAATTATCCTTAATGTTTATTTGTATGACTATATAATATAATTTTGTATTTAAGCACAGTTTTTATAATTAATCTAATTTTGTATATTTAGAAAATCACTTTTTTTCTATAAAACTTTAAATTAGATTATAGTTTGTGGTGTGTAATAGGTAAATTTTGATGTAAGAGTGTTGTTAGTGCTATAAAGGTTTATCGTCTCCAGGGAATCCTAATTTGGGCTTTTGCAGTATTTTTAACATGATTGTAAAGTTAGTTCTTTAATTTGTTTACAGTTTACTGTGGTTTCATGCCTCTGATTTAAAAGTTTGTCGCTATTCATGAATTTAATGATTTCATTTTTTTCTTGAAGATGAAGGAAACATGGTTCCTTTATTGATTTAGCTGTTCTTGCTTGTTTGAGGATTTTCCATTTAACTTTAGGTGTTTTATTTTCGTTTTTTAACTTCCAAAAGTGTTTGGAAAGAAACGTCATGTTTTGTTTTTGTTTGTTATTGAAGGGTGAGAGGTGATTGTAAAAGCGCTTTTTAAATACGTTCATGGTGTTTCCGATATACATTTTTTCATCTTTGGGGTTCTCCATGGATGAAATCACACACACACACGCACACACACACACACACACACACACATATATATATATATATATATATATATATATTTAGATAGCAACCAACCTTTCTGTCAAATATGTTGTGTTGAATATAACAGACAAATATATATATACCTGCTGCCTTTCTCTGACGCATATATATATAGCAACCACCCGGTTCACACTCCACCCACGTCTATTGAACAGGTGAAGAGGCTCATCCCTTGTTCCTTGTTTAGAATGTGGTTTCCGGTTTTCTCTTTACCAATCTTTTCACTCTTTTCTTTTTTTTTTTCTTTCTCAATTGGAGTAGATAGACTAAACTATCGCCCGGTTCACACTCCACCCACGTCTATTGAACAGGTGAAGAGGCTCATCCCTTGTTACTTGTTTAGGATGTGGTTTCCGGCTGTCTCTTTTCCAATCATTTCATTCCTACGTAGCCCCCTGTGCTTCAGTGGCGTTACCGCTTTGCTTGGGATGATATGATTAAAAAAAAAAATTTAACGCATATATATATCAACCAACATTTCTTCCTAACATGTTTCGTTGAATATAACAAAAAATTTGATGATTTTTTTTTAGCTTTTAATAATATTCTTAAATTTTTAATGGGTGGCTAAACAATTTTTTATAGCACTTAGGTCAGATAAGTAACACGTGGGGCGTTTGCTGAAGGATATATATATATTAAACGTGTTTCGTTTAGTATGATGGGCAAGGTAAAATTTGATTAATTTTTATTTAGTTTTTCCAAAATTCTTACATTTTTCGTTTGATGAAAGTAACGGAGTGCAAAAAATTGTCCGTATTTTTCATGGTCCCAAGCGCTTTCGGGCACTTCTTTCGTCATTTTCAAAGCTTTTTTTGTTTTAAAAATGTATTTATTAATTTCATTTCATGTTTCAATTGTAGCTGTTTGAATAGTCGTAGCGTTTATTCAGAGGTTCGCGAGTTGAACATGGATGGAATTCGAGTTGGCGTCTTTCTGTTTAAGATAATAAAGTTGAACACATTTCCGCTGCTAAATAAGGTGAGATTTATACTAAGTGCCAGATTTTTTTTTTTTTTTTTTTTTGTAAATGGTCACTCTAACCTCTAGATATTTTCGGTAGTGAAACCTACACAGGATTCTAGTATTATCGGCCAAAACCTTCCTTATTATCGATTCTTTGTCTATATTATACATTCTTCGCGTATAGGGGCTTACGGCCTATCACGTTGAATACACCGGTTCTCGATCGATCACCGAAGTTAAGAAACGTTGAGCCTGGTCAGTACTTAGATGGGTGACCGCTTTGGAGTACCAGGTGCTGTAAGCAGAAAGTGTCGGATGTGCGTTGTGGTGCAGTGGATATCGGCTCGGAAAGAGAAATCGGTGAACTGAATTCCAGTTGAATATCCTGCATTCACTTAAGCACTGGTACCCTTGGGAAAGGTCTTAATCCGTCTCTTCCCTCCAGTTATGGGTTAAATAACAAGGGTAGGACTTGGGAGCCCTGCCCTTAAAAACAAATCCAAATGAATCCTGATACTTGAAAAAGAAAAATGTATTACTAGACACAAAAGCTTATATAAACAACAATAAATTGTTGAAAGAAAAAGGTATTACCAGCAATAAATAAATAAAGTTTAGTTGGCAATAAATGACCCGCCGAGGTGTTGATATGCCATTAAAAACAAAACAACCAAATATTCACGTATAGAAATTTACGAGGCTCAGCAATATGACTCCTTGTGTCAGTCTAGACATCTGGCACAAGGAGTCATATTACTAAGAGAAAAATAGTCATAAATTGTGATGGATTGCTTCCTTTAAAAATGACTATTGGAACTTTTTTTAGCCTGGGATCGAACACTGGCCCATATATATATATATATATATATATATAATCAGATTGCAATTAAATGGTCTTTTTCATTGTTCTTTTATTCTCATTATTAGCATGTCTCGCCATCAATCAATCACTCTGATGATCAATACTACCGGTCTTTTTGTGACACCTTGTCTTCTTTCCACACTTCAACTTGATCGGCACGTGTTTCTCTTCCCTCCACCAGATGGCGCCATAGCGACACTCAGGTTCCTGACAGCACAGCACCGGACAGTAGACCTTAATAATTTTACTTGACAGTTAACGGTCGCCCTTTGCCTCTTTTCGTTGCTTCCTTCCTATTTAAATCCCAGACTTATCAGCTTTTCATTTTAATGCGTACCGACTGCCATTGTCAAGGCGAGAGACGCGTGAAGTGTTCAGGGAAAGACAAATAAAATGATAACTGACCGTGCCGATAGTAAATTAGCAGCAACAAAGTGGACGTCACTTGTTTTAACACAATTTCCACTAATTATTAATAAACCGGGAAGAAGGTTGTGTCGTCTGCTGGCTTAGGGCGGCCAGCATCGTGAAAGGCGGGACATAAAATTCGTGATGGAAAGCACAGGCGAGAAAGAAAAAAAACAATGAAATTATTAACAAAAGCCAGTCGCGTCTCTTTTCTTCATTTTAAAAAGAAACAAACAAAGGAAAAATAAAACGAAACATTGACAAGAAGAACTATGTTTGCTTTGAAGGTAGCTAACAAAAAATTACTATACATACCATCATTTGATTTATTTAACCTACAGAACGAAGGTAAGAGAACTAGAAGTCCTATCGGGATTTATTACTGGTGGAATAGGATACAAAATCCTATATTTTACAGTGAATAGCTGAAGCCCAGATGTGCGTTGTGGTGCAATGGATATCGACTCGGAACGACAAATCGGGGAACCGAGTCCACATTCCAGTTGAATTCCTTGCATTCACTTACGCGCAAATAACCTGGGGAAAGGTATTAATCCGTTTCTTCCCCCCAGTTATGGGTTAAATAACAGGACAGATTGAGTTCTATAGCCGTGGCTGGCAAGCAGTCTACCGCAGAAAGAAACGGCAACCTACTGCGAGATAATCTTCTGCCCAGTCAGTCATGTCTCTTTCGAGACATGATTGCCCCTGAGCGTGTATCACGTATGGCACTTAACTGACTGACTGAATATAATAGTTGGAATCATGATTAAGGCTTCTCCTGGTCATAAAGTGGGGGATCGTTTTTCTATTATTGTGAAGTAATAAACTGAACCCCCACTAATTACTACTTAATAATATATCTCTTCTCTCTCTAGCTATGAATCAAATAACAGGACAGATTGGGTTTTATAGCCTTGGCTGGCAACCAGTCTGCCGAAGAAAGTAATAAAAACCTACGTCCAACATAAAGACGGATCATTAAAAGTTCAATTGGCGTTTTGTCCAATCGGCTGCCAGAATCAGTTAGCCATACAGCGATCATGTCTCGAAAGAGACATGACTGACTGGGCAAATGTCTTTTCCCGCAGTAGGAAACCAAGTCTATAGAAACGGATTAATACCTTTCGCAAGAGTATTTACGCGCGAGTGAATGGAAGAATTCAACTGAGACTCGAACTCAGCTCTCCGATTTT
Source organism: Ascarosepion bandense (assembly GCA_037127315.1). Classification (NCBI taxonomy): domain Eukaryota; kingdom Metazoa; phylum Mollusca; class Cephalopoda; order Sepiida; family Sepiidae; genus Ascarosepion; species Ascarosepion bandense. The sequence goes on from JBBBDQ010000558.1 coordinate 803,830, forward strand.
TCGTTTTGAGCCGACATCCACTGCACCACAACGCACACCCAATAATCACTTAAGTTATTTTGGATCTTATTTTTTAATATTTTGTACAGAAATTTGTTTTTAGTGATTACTCCGATTTTACGTGTGCATTTTCTACTTTTGGGGGCTTCGGCTATTCGCTGTAAAACCTAGGATTTTGTATCCTATAATGGAAAACAATTTTTTACAATGTAAGGTACGCAGATGACATCATGTTGAAGCAGACACAGAAGTAAAATGGCGGAAATACGTAGACGAGGTAGTAAAGATAAGCGGGAAGAACATTACCTCACTAGAACAGATGCATAACTAGGGCCTTCTCACTCTTCGGAAGAACTTTTTTCTGATTCATAATGTCGCCAGGTGTGTAGCCGTACTCAGGGCCGGTGACAACGATCTCCAACCCAAGCAAGATTAGGGGCCCTAGGCGGTATTTTGTGGCCCTCGGTAACTTATCAACATTTTCTTTTTTCTATCTACATTTATATACGTTACAAATTAAACTTACTCGTATTAAAGGACGAAAAATTTTCGTGGATTTTGATTTCATTCTAGGATCTTTTGTTTTTCTTCCAAATCCGTGAATTTGTTTGTGCTAAATCTCGAAAGAAAAACATTATATAAAAGTCACTATTTTTTATCCATAATGTTTAAATTACACTTATCAACAAAAAAAAACTTTTGAATTGGCATCGATATACCAAACATCTTTTTTAGCTAATGTGAGGGCTCTGCATATGAAAATTACTCGACTTTTTTTGGTTAGCTACCATTTCTATACAGAAATGCTTCATTCTTTTTTTAGAAAAAAACATTTTTTTCATTTGTTTTCTGTATATATGATACGGCAAATATTCCTCAAAGTAAAATCTTAGAAACTTCTCAATTCGTATTTAAACCAACAAATATTGGTCTGCTTATTGAGAAATACTATTTTTTCAATAACAATCAGACCCTAAGCCTTTAAAAATAACACGATTGAATATACCAAGACCAACAATTACTTTAATAAAATCTAAATCTAAACTAATGGAACTTTTTTTTAGCGTGTGTGTGTGTGTGTGTGTGTGTGTGTGTGTGTGTGTGTGTGTCCGTTACCTATAGACCCTGAAACGGCTGAACCAATTTTTTTTTAAATTTACACAGTTGTACTATAAGCGTCTGCGAGTGTTCTTAGCTAGGTTTTGTGTCGAGGTACCCCCGATAAATATCGAAAATCGATAATCGAAAAAATCGGGTTATAGAAGGAGTGGTCCGATTTTAATCAAATTTGATACACTCATAGACAAAGACATAAGAAACGATATTCAGAAGTTTCAAGGTTGCAGTTCATAAAATAGTACAGAAAATCGATAATATATATATAAAAGGCAAGATGTTTGTGTGTGTGTCTGTTTATCTGCCTGTATGTCTGTATTTTTTTCAGCCCTTTTATTTTAGTTTTTGCTTCGGGTTTGACTCTAAGTAGGTATAATTGTAGTTCTTAGTCTCAGCCATGATAACATTTACTCAGAGGACTTATTTAGCCTTCAAAATTCAGTTTACGACGAAAAAACTTATTTGATATCGATACTAGGAAATCAAAATTTGACTTACATCCATTCATTTTTCTTTCATTCTACGGTTTCGCTTTAACTGAAAACAACTATTGCTTTTTAGTCTTTCGTGCCAACGTCCAAAGAATCTGAGCTCTAGGACCATGGATTAGTTTTAAAGTTTTCATTACACCCGAGCAACGCCGGGCTATACTGCTAGTCATTTAATAAATTAACAGCAGAAACAAAACCTTCGTGAACATAAGAAATATGGTAAAAAGTTTTTATTTCTTAATTGTCATGTTCAGTGTTACTTAAGTCCCTTTTGATACTCCAGCAGTAGTCAACCATCATTCGTTTGTCCCACCGTCTCTGGTATCGCCCTTCAATTGTCTTTGATATCCTGATGAAATCGTTCTCCTTGCTCATCACTCACATCACCGCAATTATCTGGAAATTTATCTAGATGGCTATATTATATTAGCGTATTAGTGATAAGGTGTATATAAACTTATTTATAAATGGAACTTTGTCTGTGGGTGTGTCTGTGTGTCCGTTACCTATAGACTTCAAAACGGCTGAACCGATTTTCTTGAAAATGTTGCGATCAATCAAGATCTTTTTTCGAAAAATTAGCAATTTTTTGTACAGCAAAAAACGGTAGCTAACCATGAAAATCTAAGGTCATTTTCAGAATCAAATTTTCATCAAATCATGTAATAAACTAACAACAGAAATAAAATTTACGAAAACTTAAGAACTAGAGTAAAAATTTTCTCTTTCTTGGTTGTCTGTCATGTTAAGTGTTATGTAAATCTCTTTTGATAATCCAGCAGTAGTCAGCGATTATTCGTTTGTCCCACCGTCTCTGGTATCGCTCTTCAATTGTCTTTGATATCCTGATGAAATCGTTCTCCTTGCTCATCACTCACATCACCGCAATTATCTGGAAATTTATCGAGATGGCTATGTAAAAATTAACCTTAATATTCATATTAGCGTATTACTGATAAAGTTTATCAGTTAATTTGAATTTGGCGATAAATTAAAAACATTCGGTACTTCTATTTTTAAAATATTTGACTCAAAAATACTTTTTTCTCATAAAATAGTTTATTTCAGGTCGCTGTCATAAATTGCTTGGCCTACCTGAAAATTGACGGGTTTCAATAACGTTTATTAACTAAATATTGCGATCAGCCAAGATTGTAAATTGATCTCCTTTTTTTTTTCACAAATGAGCTATTTTCAGTTCAACAAAAAACGCTAGCTAACCATGAAAATCTAAGGTCATTTTCTGAATTTTTCTAGTTGAATTGTTCACCTATATTGCATATGATCCATTATTGTACATGATTAGTTTGCAATATAATTCTACCTTATGAAAATTGAGATGTAGTAGAGGGGTCGTATAATGGATTCAGGATAGGAGTATCATAGATTCGATGGGTAACATAGATTTTGGGGGCACGAGGCTCTTGCACCGCCTTGGTCGTACGCGCTACTCTTGGCCATTTGCCAGCTGGTGAGGCTGTTTCAGCCTATTGTTGGAAACATTCTCCAAGACTGGTTCTAAGGCTACAGAACCGAGTCTACCCTGCTATTTCCCTCTACTTGGGCGGGGTGGGGGGTAGAAATGACAAACCATCAATTAAAAAACAGAATTTATATTTGAACACGTCAAAATAACCTAGTAAATAAATTTAAGTAACAGAAGAAGAGGTTGTTGAGTGATTGATTTTTTTTTACGATTTATCAACACTTTGTGGGGTTATTTGGAACCGGAAATAAATTTTAGGTTGTAAGAATATTTCTTTCTTCTTTGCATTAACAATCTTTGAGAATAACAATGATTTTCCCCAGTTAAAAGCCCTACTATTTAACCCATAGATAGAGGGAGATGAGGGACTCATACCTATCCCAAATGTATTTGAGTGTTAGTGTATATAACGAATCCGACTTAAATTCGGACTCGGTTCTGCGATTTCTCATTTAGAGCAGCCCTCCATTGCACTACCCGCACATCGATTCAACAGAAATGTGGTTCTACTAAAATAATACGACGAACAGATCACAGGAGAATCTTTAAGAGAAATGGGAACGAAAAAGACATTTATGATTAAAAAAAATAAACAGTTGAACTTTCTCCGGTACATAATGAGAAAAGAAGGCTTGGAGAATTTGGCACTCACTGGACATCGTGAAAAGCAGAGGGAAACATCAATTAACCTACATGACGATCCTGTGTAAATAAATAACAGAACATGAACTTGGAGAGATATAAAGAGGAGAAGGATGTTAAGAAAGATAAAGTCTAAAGATTAATGCTCGTCCACAACCTGTATGGACATGGCACGAAGAAGAAGAAGTAGAAAAAGACAAAGAAAAAAAAGAAGATGAATGCGAAGAAGATGGATGAGAAGAAAAAGGATACGAAAAATAAGACGAAGAAAAAGGAGAAGAAAAAGAAAAAGATGGATGAGAAGAAGAAGAAGAAGATGAATACAAAGAAGAAGATAAAGAAAAAAGAAGAAAAAAAGAAGAAAAAGAAGATGAATACAAGGAAGAACAAGAAGATGATGATGATGAATGCTAAGAAGAAGAAAAAGAGGAATGCGAAATAGAAGAAGAAAACAAAAAAAAACGAGAAAGAAAAACAAGAAAAACAAGAAAAAAAGAAGAAAAAGAAGATGGGGGCGAAGAAGAAGAAGACGGACAAAAAGAATAGAAAGAAGAAGGAAAAGAAGAATATTCTTAAAAAATGGCTGCTCATTTGGATTTGCGCAAAAATTAGTGCTAAATCATTTTACCCCTTTCTTTAGAAATATTAATTTAATTAGGAAACGGACTGAAAGTTTGGATGGATTTGTTTAATAAATCCTATCAGTGATAAGACAGCTTACATAAATGGCTAGTAAATAATTTGCAATGCATTCCTATAGTAAAATCATTTCCAATGAATTTCTAGATATGCTTTTAGTATTTGCTATGTCACTATATATGTAATCATTAGAGGGAATGAAAGTTTGGATGGATTTGTTTAATAAATCCTATCAGTGATAAGACAGCTTACATAAATGGCTAGTAAATAATTTGCAATGCATTCCTATAGTAAAATCATTTCCAATGAATTTCTAGATATGCTTTTAGTATTTGCTATGTCACTATATATGTAATCATTAGAGGGAATGAAAGTTTGGATGGATTTGTTTAATAAATCCTATCAGTGATAAGACAGCTTACATAAATGGAGCGTAAACCTCACATAGAAGAAGTAGTTTTATGCGTCGTCCTGAAAATTCATGCAGATTTTTGTAATTCGTGTTCCAACACGTTAGAAAAAGTCACGTTTATCAACAGAAATTGATACATCTGTATTTATGGAAGAAATAAGAGGCTCATCCCTTGTTCCCTGTTTAGGATGTGGTTTCCGGCTTTCTCTTTTCCAATCTTCTCACTTTGTTTATTTTTTTTTTTTCAATTGGAGTAGATAGATCTATCTATCGCCCGGTTCACACTCCACCCATGTCTAATGAACAGGTTAAGAGGCTCATCCCTTGTTCCCTGTTTAGGATGTGGTTTCCGGCTTTCTCTTTTCCAATCTTTTCACTTTTTTTTTTTTCAATTGGAGTAGATAGACAAAACTATCGCCCGGGTCACACTCCACCCACGTCTATTGAACAGGTGTAGAGGCTCATCCCTTGTTCCCTGTTTAGGATTTGGTTTCCGACTTTCTCTTTTCCAATCTTTTCACTTTGGTTTTTTTTTCAATTGGAGTAGATAGATCTATCTATCGCCCGGTTCACACTCCACCCACGTCTATTGAACAGGTTAAGAGGCTCATCCCTTGTTCCCTGTTTAGGATGTGGTTTCCGGCTTTCTCTTTTTCAATCTTTTCACTATTACGTAGCCCCCTGCACATCAGTAGCGTTACCGCCTTGCTCGGTGTGATACGATTATATATATATATATATATATATATATATATATATATATATATATATATAATAAAATTGACTCTGTACGTATTCAAATCTTAAAATGTTACACAAGTAATTTTTAAGAACCACGAATAACCGGCAGAATCTAACTCCGTTATCGCCCTCGGCTATAAAGCTTTGGACAACGAGGGGGAAAAAAAGAAAACTGCGGAGCACCGACAATACATACAGCACTTCACAGCAAAGAAAAAAAAAACCCTCAAACGGAACAAACCACAAAGAAAGAAAAGTGCTCGATACTAAACTAACCAAAAAGGATTAACTAAGAGCCAGTTACGTCGAGCAAAAACACACGAGAAAAAATCGCAAGATCGCCAAGACCTACCGCGGTTTCGCACAACGGCTCGCACACACGAGCCGTTGTGCGAAACCGCGGTAGGTCTTGGCGATCTTGCGATTTTTTCTCGTGTGTATATGTATATATATATATATATATATATATATATATATATATATATATATAGTATGTTTACATTTCTGATTAGATCACAAGAAAAAAAAAGTTTAAAATTCCTTAATTCGTGTCAATTTTGCATCCTTATGAAAATGAAAGATTATAAAGGTGCATTTTATACACTTGATGATTTGTATTACCGTTAAAAAAAAAACTCACAAGGAACAAAAAAGATTTGTGTAGTGTGCAGTGACGGTGTTCTAGATGATAGAAGTGTTTCGCTAAGTTCTAGAGTTGGTGACTGTAGCCTTATTGATGAACAACGCTCAAGTAGATCCGTCAATCACTAAATATGACAACCAAATCAAAACATTGATCAAGAAAACCTGCATTCAATAACGCAGCAATTGGCAGCGACATTAAATTTATCAAACTCCACTATGAGCACATGGTAAAACTCCGGTTCTCAAATTGCTACGATGTTAGGGCACCACTTGATCTGAGTGAAAAAAATCTTTTGGATTCACATTTCTACCAAGTATTTGATGTATAAACGCAAAATGAACGCAAAATGAAAATTGGATTGGATATCGTCTCCGAACGAGAAACCGGGGATCCGAGTTCTAATTCCAGTTGAATCCATTGTATTCACTTACGCGCAAATACCCTTGGGAAAGGTATTAATCCGTCTCTTCCTTCCAGTTATGGGTTAAATAGCAGGACAGATTGGGTTCTGTAGCCTTGGTCGGCAACCAGTCTACTGCAGAAAGCAATGGCAACCTACTGCGGGATAATCTTCTGCCCAGTCAGTCATGTCTCTTTCGAGACATGATCGCCCAAGCATGTATCACGTATGGCACTTAACTGACTGACTGAATATAATAGTTGGAATCAACATTAAGGCTTCTACTGGTGATAAAGTGGGGGATCGGTTTTCTATTGTTATGAAGTAGTAAACTGATCCCCCATTAATTACTTTGTAATAATATAATACATCTCTTCTCCCTATAGCTATGAGTCAAATAACAGGACAGATTGGGTTCTATAGCCTTGGTCGGCAACCAGTCTACTGCAGAAAGCAATGGCAACCTACTGCGGGATAATCTTCTGCCCAGTCAGTCATATTTCTTTTGAGACATGATCGCCCAAGCGTGTATCACGTATGGTACTTAACTGACTGAGAACAATGTTCAGCGAAAAAGATTCCGTGGGAAGTGGCATGAGCCAACTTCAGCCACCTCAAAAACAGGTGTCTTCATCCTGAGAAAGTCATGCTCTGCATCTGGTGAAATTAGAAAGGAATCCTGCACTGTGACCTTCCGTCAAGTAACTGGACGAATTAAAGGCAGCAATTCAAGAAAATCGCTTAGAATGAGCGAACAGAAAAGGTGTTATTTTCTGTCATAATAATGCCAGACCTCACTTTTCTTTGACAAACCGGCAAAAATTGTTGCAGCTTGGCTAGAGTGTGTTACCTCACCCGACATATTTACCAGACATTGCTCCTTGGGATTTTCATCTATTCAGATCCTTGCAAAATAATCTTAGTCTTTAAAAAAAATTATTCTTTGGATGACATAAAAACCACCTTAATGAGTTCTTTGCCGAGAAACCACCAAAATTCTGAAAAGACGGAATCTTCAATTTGAAGAAAAAATGGAGTATGATTGTGTAACAAAATGGTTCATATTTAGTCGAATAAATACTTAATAGTATTTTTTTTTTCGTTTTAATTTCCCTTAAAAATTGGCATTAACTTTCCAGGCAACCCAATAACTCTTCATACCACAGGTAGTATTTATTAAATAAATACGTCGACTCTACCATTCACTGTCTACGGCTATATCTTGTTGAATACACCGGTTCTCGTCTGCTCAGCAAAGTTAAGCACCATCGAGCCTGGTCAGTCCTTAGATGGGTGACCGTTTGGGGATACCAAGTGCTGTAAATGTAAGGACCAAGTATGGTCCACCGGTCCTCCAGGTTTGGGGGGTTGGGCGCAGGGCTAACAACCCTGCCTCATAAAAAACAGTTTGTTACGGAAACGGAAAAAGTAACAAAAAGCTGCTGCCCAACACGCCATTGAGTGTAAAAGGGTGAGATGATGATGATGATGCTATGATTTTCGGTTTAGTGAAACTGTAAGAAAGAATCTCAATCGAGTTGTAATTAAACAGGCAATATTACCTAATTGATCTCTTTAATAAATTACTAGCAGCATAGCCCGGCGTTGCTCGGGTGTAATGAAAGCTTTAAAACTAATCCATGATCCTGGAGCTCAGACTCTTTGGACGTTGGCACGAAAGACTAAAAAGCAATAGTTGTTTCCAGTTAAAGCGAAACCGTAGACTGAAAAAAAAATGAATGGATGTAAGTCAAATTTTCAGTTCCTGGTATCGACATCAAATAAGTTTTTTTCGTCGTAAACTGAATTTTGAAGGCTAAATAAGTCCTATGAGTAAATGGTATCATGGCTGAGACTAAGAACTACAATTATACCTACTTAGAGCCAAACCCGAAGCAAAAACTAAAATAAAAGGGCTGAAAAAATACAGACATACAGGCAGATAAACAGACACACACACAAACATCTTGCCTTATATATATATATATATATATATATATATATATATACATATATATATATATATTATAGATTTTCTGCACTATTGTAAGAACTGCAACCTTGAAACTTCTGAATATCGTTTCTTATGTCTTTGTCTATGAGTGTATCAAATTTGATTAAAATCGGACCACTCCTTTTATAACCCGATTTTTTCGATTATCGATTTTCGATATTAATAGGGGGTACCTCGGCACAAAACCTAGCTAAGAACATTCGCAGACGCTTATAGTACAACTGTGTAAATTTTCAAGAAAATTGGTTCAGCCGTTTCGGAGTCTATATATAACGGACACACACACACGCACACACACAGACAAAGTTCCATTTATAAATAAGTTTAGATAGATCTTCGCTTAGTCTGGGGAAGCAACTGAGCATTGAACCAAAGTGGTCACGGCCTGCATAAACCAACCGGATGGCCATTGATTTGGATCAAGGCCGACTCGTACAACCCCAAAAATAAATGACTCTTTGGAGGATCAAGCCCGATTGGGACCTGAACAGTGCATCAGTTTTTTTTTTCTACCTACATTTGTATTAGTTAGTTACGTGCCGTACGTAATACACGTTTAGGCGATCATGTCTCTTTCGAGACATGACTGGGCAAAAGTTTTTTTCTGTATTAGGTTGCCATTAGTTTCTGTGGTAGACTGGTTGCCAACCAAGGCTATAGGACCCAATCTTTCCTGCTATTAACACAAAGCTGGAAGGAAGAGACGGATTGAGACCTTTCCCAAGGGGATTTGCGCGTAAGTGAATGCAAGGAATTCAAGTGGAATTCGAACTCGGCTTGCCGGTTTCTCGTTCTGAACTAAGAAGAGTTGAGTAAAAGAAAGAAAAATTTTCGCGGATTTTGATGTCATTCTAGGGTCTAAGATGGAATGATCTATTATAACAGATGTCTAAGTTATATTTAGATATATTGTATTTAGTTTCAATTTATCTAGTTGAATTGTTCACCTCTATTGCAAATGATCCATTATTGTATAAGATAAGGTTACAGTAACATTTGTGTTTGATATGAATACTTAAAACCTTATGAAAATTGAGATGCAGTGGAGTGAGAGGAGCTGTATCACACACACACCTGTGCAAATTAATTGAAACAAAAAAGAATAATGTCTTCCTGGGATCTTTCACACTTTCCCTGATCACGTATACGTCGTCTCTTGGCTTCCCCTCTTCTGCCCGCATTTTCCTTTACGTTTTGAACTGATAGATCCAGTTTGTTCCTTCGCCATGATGACACGACTGGCAGTTGAAGGGCTGACACCAACTATATCCGCGATCTCTCTGTAAGGCTTGCTATGTGTTCTTTCAGCGTGAGAGGAGCTGTATCACACACACCTGTGCAAATTAATTGAAACAAAAAAGAATAATGTCTTCCTGGGATCTTTCACAATTTCCCTGATCACGTATACGTCGTCTCTTGGCTTCCCCTCTTCTGCCCGCGTTTTCCTTTACGTTTTGAACTGATAGATCCAGTTTGTTCCTTCGCCATGATGACACGACTGGCAGTTGAAGGGCTGACACCAACTATATCCGCGATCTCTCTGTAAGGCTTGCTAGTGTGTTCTTTCAGCGTTACAATTTTTGTAAACTTCCTAAGGGTAACGTCCATCGCAGACAATGGCAGTCGGACAGCTAATCGACTGTTGGGATTATAATGTCTGGGCATGATAAAGATTTAATGCAATCACAGATGACGTAATATTTTTCAAGGCCAAACAAATTTCATCATACACCCCGAAAATAGATTTATACTACTGCATAACACTGCAAATGACCTAATCTTAGAAAAAAATATAAATCGATTACACCCTGGATCTCCAGTGGGTCGAAAACTGACCAAATGGTGAAAGAAAAGAAACTAAAGGAATTGTTTCTATTAATTTGCACTCGAGTGTAGATTTGGCTGAGGGCTTGAAACTCTTACACGGACCCTGATTTTTGTGACCCTCGCTAACTGATCAACATTTCCTTTTCTGTATCTACATTTATATACGTTAAAAATTAACTGAATAGTATTAAAGGATGAAAACTTTTTGCGGACTTTGAAGTCGTTCTAGGGGGGTCTTTCATTTTTCGTCCAAATTCGTGAATTTGTTTTTTCGTTCTAAATCTAAAAAAAAAAACACGATATAAAGTTACTATTTCTTTATCCTTAATGTTGAATATGTTCAAATTATTTAGCTTTTAAACAAGAAAGATCTCAAGTTGATTTTAAAAATTGCCGCATTGTTGATTGATTCATCATACAACCTCGAAACTAGATTCATATTACTTCACACCACTGCAAATGACCTAATCTGAAGAGAAAATAGAAATCAATTGCACCCTGTCACTCTAGTAGCTCTAAAACTGATCATACGGTGAAAAAAAAAAAAGAAACTAAAGCAGTTGTTTCAATTGATTTTCACTAGGGTATAGATTCGGCTGAGGGCTCAAAGCTTTTACACTGACCCTGCTTTGTGACACTCTTGATCTTATCAACATTTCCTTTTCTTCGCCTACATTTATGTATGTTACAAATTAAACTGACTCGTATTAAAGGATGAAAACTTTTTGTGGATTTTGATGTCTTTCTGGGGTCTTTCATTTTTCGTCCAAATTCATGAATTTGTGTCTTCGTGTTAAGTCTCGAAAAAACACGATGTAAAAGTTACTATTTCTTTATCGTTAATGTTGAATATGTTCAAATTATTTAGCTTTTAAACAAGAAAAATCTCAAGCTGATATTAAACACTGCCACAAAACATTTTTGATTTATTTAAGATGAAACAATCTACTTTGATAATTAGTATTTATATACACTACCGGCCATAATTACTACGCCGCCCCAGTGTTTTAAAAAAATTATGTATTTCATACTATTTTTAGTATTTATTACCAAGCAAATAGTTGTATATGAAAATAGAATGGTTCTTTTGTTAATATTGCACAATAACAAGTTCATCAAATTAATTTATAAATATTTAATAATTATCTATATTGCAGTTTCATCAATGAAAGAATGAAGAAAATTTAGGCTGATTCGGACGAGTTCATCTTTGCTTCGTTGCCTTGTAAAATTTTTCAAAGTAATAATAACAAATGAAACATTCTATTTTCATTTAGAATTATCCACTTGGCAATAAATAATAAAAATAGTATGAAATGCATAATTTCTTTTAAAAAACTGGGGTGGCCTAATAATTATGGCCGGTAGTGTACATTGTATTTATTTTCAATTGTTCTAGTTGAATTGTTCACCTATATTGCTTATGATCCATTATTGTACAATAATTAAGTTACAATAAATTTTATATGAATGTTACCTTATGAAAAATTGAGATGTAATTGAGCAGCAGGAGTCATATTATAGTTTAAGGTGCGCAAGATCCCTGCTTGGGGGTAACCTGATATTCAGCAGACATTTTTCAGAGCCAACATTTTAGCTGTAAGAATATATAGCACTAGTCTTCTAACTATTATTTATAAATATGTACAATAAAATAGTCTGGCACAAGGTGACTCATGTGAGTCAGATTTTTTTTAGAATCTAACCCATTAGAGTAGTCAGAGGTTACAAAAATTCTGTTAACCATTAGCGACACTAAGCGGATGTGCGTTGTGGTACAGTGGATATCGGCTCGGAACGAGAAGCCGGGGAGCCGAGTTCGAATTCCAGTTGAATCCATTGTATTCACTTACGCGCAAATACCCTTGGGAAAGGTATTAATCCGTCTCTTCCTTCCAGTTATGGGTTAAATAGCAGGACAGATTGGGTTCTGTAGCCTTGGTCGGCAACCAGTCTACCGCAGAAAGCAATGGCAACCTACTGCGGGATAATCTTCTGCCCAGTCAGTCATGTCTCTTTCGAGACATGATCGACCAAGCATGTATCACGTATGGCACTTAACTGACTGACTGAATATAATAGTTGGAATCTTCATTAAGGCTTCTACTGGTGATAAATTATTATCTATTCTATTCTATTGTTATGAAGTAGTAAACTGATCCCCCATTAATTACTTTGTAATAATATAATACATCTCTTCTCCCTATAGCTATGAGTCAAATAACAGGACAGATTGGGTTCTATAGCCTTGGTCGGCAACCAGTCTACTGCAGAAAGCAATGGCAACCTACTGCGGGATAATCTTCTGCCCAGTCTTGTAACATTATTATATACACAAGGCTATCATTTTGGGGCTCTTTGTTAGGGTCTAACGCATTACTGTAGTTATAGACCATCAAATTCCTCCTATTAATCATTAGTAACCATTGCTACAATGTTTACGAAGCTTTTCTTAGTCTGATGCAATTGTAGAGCACCTTGTTATAATCTAGACAGTTTCGCTTATCGCCTGTGTTACACTCCTCCCAGGTCTTTTGAACAAGAATACAGTTTTATTCCTTTGGTCTCTGTTTAGGACAAGATTTTTGGTTAGTTCTAAGGTCTTTTCATTCTCTTTGCCTCCCAGTATTCCATTGGATGTGCCTTGTGGTGCAGTGGATAACGGCTCAGAAAGATAAATCAGAGAACTGAGTTCGAATTCCATTTGAATTTATTTATTTATTTATGCGCAAATACTCTTAAGAAATGTATTAATCCATCGCTTCCGCCTCCAACTATGGGTTAAACAGCAGGACAGATTGAGTTCCATAGCCATTATTGGCAACCAGTCTACCGCAGAAAATAATGACAACCTACTACAGGAAAATCTTATGCCTAGTCACTCTTTCAAGACATGATCGCCCAATCGTATGTCACGTATGACACTTAACTTACTGACTGATTCCATTGTGTCTTTTTTTAATCGTATCACCCTGAGCAAGGCGGCGCCACTGATGTGCAGGGGGCTACGTAATAGTGAAAAGATTGGAAAAGAGAAAGCCGGAAACCACATCCTAAACAGAGAACAAGGGATGAGCCTCTTAACCTGTTCAATAGACGTGGGTGGAGTGTGAACCGGGCGATAGATAGATCTATAGTGGCTTTATCGTCTTGTTTGGGGTGAAGTGATTAAAAAATTGCACTATATTTTGTATAGGCTACGGAACTAGTGCTGTTAACCATTGGTAACCATTGCTTGACTTTGTAGAAGTCCACAAATGAAAAAGCACCCAATTAGGGGTGAACACATTGTTAACCGTGTGGTAGCTATCATAGTAAAATAAGAGCCCAAAATATTGCTGCTATCCGACCCGATATCACCATGCCGCCATATTTATTCTCACTTGACTTTCTTTTTTAAGCCGTTTCGATAATCAACCGGTCAGGGGAGATATTAACTGCAGCCAATTAGAGTGCAACCGGAACTGCTTCACCACGATACGATATCAAGTGTCTCGTGCCAATGTCCGGCATTGCAGCTGGCCGGACAAAACCGATATGCCACATGCGCTAAATACTATCGCTCCAGACCGTCAGTTGTCATGCGACACGGTCATACCGTGTTCCACCTTGCCCCGCTATCAGCCTGTCATTTACAGCCACTTCCGATGGCCGCTTCCGGCAGGCACTGGGCGAAACTACATCACGGCGTCCTGCAACGTCACGCACGGCGATTTCTTATCAAGAATTCGAATCCACAGCCGAATTATCTCTGCCTTTTTTCTTTTCCCTTCTTTTCTTTTATTATCTTTTATTTTTTAACCATGGCTTTGAACAGAAACGTTCCATTAGAAGCAAATTAGACTGAGCCAAAACTCAAAAACTATTCTTAACAAATATTTACAAAATATATAAACTTTTAAGATTTGGATGGAGGTTTACAATCAGTGCCTACGGGACAATTTTACGTGGGACTAGCAATATAGCCCGGCGTTGCTCGGGTGTAATGAAAGCTTTAAAACTAATCCATGGTCCTGGAGCTCAGACTCAGCCTGAAGAATATTTGTGTGAAGTTTGGTGAGAATCGGATAAAAATTGTGGATTTGTTTAAAGGACATACAGACAGATAAACAGACAAACACACAAACATCTTGCTTTTAATATATATATATATATATATATATATATATATATATTATCGATTTTCTGCACTATTGTAAGTGTAATTTACACAATTGTACAATGAGCGTCTGCAAGTGTTCTTGGCTAAATCGATAATCGAAAAAATCGGGTTATAGAAGGAGTGGTCTGATTTTAATAAAATTTGATACACTCATAGACAAAGACATAAGAAACGATATTCAGAAGTTTCAAGGTTGCAGTTCTTACAATAGTGCAGAAAATCTATAATATATATATATATATATATAAAAGGCAAGATGTTTGTGTGTGTGTATGTTTATCTGCCTGTATGTCTGTATTTTTTCAGCCCTTTTATTTTACTTTTTACTTCGGGTTTGGCTCTAAGTAGGTATAATTGTAGTTCTTAGTCTCAGCCATGATACCATTTACTCAGAGGACTTATTTAGCCTTCAAAATTCAGTTTACAACGAAAAAAACTTATTCGATATGGATACCAGGAAATCAAAATTTGACTTACATCCATTCATTTTTCTTTCAGTCTACGGTTTCGCTTTAACTGGAAACAACTATTGCTTTTTAGTCTTTCGTGCCAACGTCCAAAGAGTCTGAGCTCTAGGACCATGGATTAGTTTTAAAGTTTTCATTACACCCGAGCAACTCCGGGCTATACTGCTAGTCTTGTATAGATCGTAGTCAAGTTTGGTACAAGCTGTGTTACAGTTCATCAGTCCGTTTAGACATCCGATTGCATTTAGCCACGATTCAACCTCTTAGCTATGAAGGCATATCTTAGCGTGTTATATACATAATGTAAGCACATGCCAGTAGTTGAGAATGTTCAAATTCATTACAGAATGAACGATGCGTATATAGCGGTGAGTAGTTACTGGTTTTAAAATCTACCATTTCTCCAGAGTCCTCAATCGACGGGCGATTATATATCATTTGCTGAGATACCATGGACCGAATATGTGAGCAACGACGAGGTTTTTGAGAGGATGGAAACGAAAAAGAAACTAATATTTAACATCAGGAAAAAACATCTGAAGTTCCTTGGACATGTAATGAGGAAGGAGGGCTTGAAGAATCTGATACTTTCAGAGGGATATGTTGCTTCGAGTCTCTTCTTCATCTTGGTGGAGATTTGACAATCTCCTCAAAAATGAAGAAGAGACTCGTAGCAACAGAAAAGAGTCCTTAACTGTTATGTAATATCAGTCCTCCTATATGGCAGTGAACGCTGGACAATCTCCTCACAGATGAAGAAGAGACTTGAAGCAATAGAAATGTGCTTCTACAAAGAAAAGAGTCCTGAACTGTTATGTAATATCAGTCCTCCTATATGGCAGTGAATGCTGGACAATCTCCTCACAGATGAAGAAGAGACTTGAAGCAACAGAAATGTGCTTCTACAAAGAAAAGATTCCTGAACTGTTATGTAATATCAGTTCTCCTATATAGCAGTGATTACTGGACAATCTCCTCACAGATGAAGAGACTCTAAGCAACAGAAATGTGCTTCTACAAAGAAAAGAGTCTAGAACTGTTATGTAAACACAGTCCTCCTATATGGCAGTGAATGCTTGACAATTTCTTCACAGATGAAGAAGAGACTTAAAGCAACAGAAATGTGCTGCTAGAAAGAAAAGAGTCCAGAACTGTTATGTCATATCAGTCCTCCTATATAGCAGTGAATGATGGACAATCTCCTCAAAGATGAAGAAGAGACTTGAAGCAACAGAAATGTGCTTCTACAAAGAAGAGTCCAGAACTGTTATGTAATATCAGTCCTCCTATATGGCAGTGAATGCTGAAAAATCACCTCACAGATGAAGAAGAGACTCTAAGCAACAGAAATGTGCTTCTAGAAAGAAAAGAGTCCAGAACTGTTATGTAATATCAGTCCTTCTATATGGCGGTGAATGCTGGACAATTTTTTCACAGATGAAGAAGAGACTTGAGTCAACAGAAATGTGCTTCAACAAAGAAAAGTGTCCAGAACTATTATGTAATATCAGTCCTCCTATATGGCTGTGAATGCTGGACAATCTCTTCAAAGATGAAGGAGAGGTTTGAATCAACAGAAATATGGTTCCACAAAAGGATGCTGATGGACCGAAAATTTCGTTGACAAGGTTTTGGAGAGGATGAGAACGAAAAGTAATTTTTTTCTTAACATCAGGAAGAAACAGCAGTAGTATCTGGGAAAGTAACGAGAAAGCAGGGCTTGGAGAATATAATACTCACAGGGCGGGTAGATGGAAAGCAAGATAGGGTAAAGCAACGCGAGACATAATGGATGGCAGAGCAGAGTTTGGAAGAAATAACAGGACAACATATATTAAGAGCAACAAAGAACAAGAAGAGGTGGAGGGCCATGATCGCCTAAGTCATAAGGGTACACGATACATAGAAGATGAAAATATCATTTGCGGGAACTAATGAAACAAGATACGAACTTTTCCCATCTTTTTTCTACCGGACTTTTCCCATCTTTTTTTTTTTTTTCGTTTTTATTTATTTTTATTTTTTTTGTAATTATTGCTAACCGTCTAAGATGAGTGCATTATGAATATAGGGGTAACCTTGAACGGAAGTCTCTGGTTACTGCTATTACATTAAGACTTTGTCAAATCCAGTCTCATTCGACGTTAACGCGGAAAATCTCCTGGGTCTCGCCCGGATGTGACTCTCGGCTCTCTGAAAGGCGTCCATTAGTTTCAGATGATATTTCAAAATGAAAGTGAAGAGTTGAAAATTTTATTTCGAAAACTCGCTTCTTCTTCTTACTAAGGGAAGCCATGAGGTGTATGTGTGTACTTGCGTATGTGTATGTGTGGGTGAGCGTGTAAGATAATGTGTATCCATGTACATGTGGAAGATAGAAAGAGTGCGTTTATATGTGTGTAAATGGACAAAGGAGACATATTGTTTATGTGCCAGCGTTTAAAAATGAAAGAGATTGTGCTTGTGCGGGTTCATATGTATATGTGGCTCATATATATATATGTGTGTGTGTGTGTGTGTGTGTGTGTGTGTGTGTGTGTGTGTGTGTGTGAATACACGGCATGCGTGAGTGTGTGTGTGTGTAAATACACGTCATGCGTGAGTGTGTGTATGTGTGTGTGTGTGTGTGTGAATACACGGCATGCGTGAGTGTGAGTGTGTATGTGTAAATACACGGCATGCGTGAGTGTGTGTGTGTGTGTGTGTGTGTGTGTGTGTGTGTGTGTGTACCTGTGTGGGGGCTTTTCGAAGGCTGAACAAAATTATTATGGGCGCTCCCAAGCCACCAGCCCTCATACCAGAGACAGCAAAGTCTGAGATCAAAACCCCTTATGTATATTGTGTGATTCACGATGCACTACCCAATGTACTTAAGGCCCCGGAAAGGTCAAACTCCGTTATAATATATCATGTGTGTGTGTGTGTGTGTGTGTGTGTGTGTGTGTGTGTGTGATATAGTACAGAATCAATCTTAACCCCACTGTAGCTGCTGACTTCAACCAACCGGGCCGTACCCTTGATAACTTTAGACGCATCCGCATTAATGTTTTCATTTTAATGTCAACATGAACGCCGAAAATTCGATTTAAAATAGTTCTTTTTTTTAAATATATTCACATTCTCGGTTTAAATAGGACGTTGTGGAGCAGTGGATATCGGCTCGGAACGAGAACTCGGGGATCCGAGTTCGAATTCCACTTGAATTCCTTGCATTCACTTACACGCAAATACCCTTGAGAAAGGTTTTAATCCGTCTCTTCCCTCCAACTATGGGTTAAATAACAAAACAGATTAGGTTCTATAGCCTTGGCTGGCAACCAGTCTACTGCAAAAAGCAATGGCAATCTACTACGGGATAATCTTCTGCCCAGTCAGTCATGTCTCTTTCGACTGCCCAAAGCGTGTATCACGTATGGCACTTAACTGACTGACTGAATATAATAGTTTTTATCATGATTAAAGTTTTTATTGGTCATAAAGTGGGGGATCTGTTTTCTATTGTTATGAAGTAATAAACTGATCCCCCATAATTACTTCGTAATAATATTATACATCACTCTTCCCTCCTGTTATGGGTTAAATAACAGTACAGATTGGGTTCCATAGCCTTGACTGGCAACCAGTTTGCCGCAGAAAACAATGGCAACCTACTGCGGGATAATCTTCTGCCCAGTCAGTCATGTCTCTTTCGAGACATGATCGCCGAAAGCGTGTATCACGTATGGCACTTAACTGACTGACAATGAATGGAGGTGCGTTGTGGTGCACTGGATATCGGCTCCGAATGAGAAATCGCCGAGTTTAAATTCCACTTGAATTTGTTGCGTTCATTTACGGGCAAATAACCTTTAGGAAATGTATATATGCAGGGTGCGAATGGTAAATTATCGCGCATATTTTTTATTTATTTTTATTTTTGCCAATTGCACAATATAGTAGGGCCAGTTGAGCACCGTCTTTGATAAAGCATGTTTGGAAAAACATGTTGTACTGCTAGACATTCGAGCCGGAAGCTCCCAATACGAACATTTCAGAGGAGGTACCTTCAGTAATTTTTCTATACCTAAAGTTAAATTGAAATTTTTAAAAATAAATAAGTTATCTTCAAGCTTTAAAATTAGCTTTAATTTAAAGCTAAGGGATTAAATTTAGTAATTCCAGTAAACAAAATACTCTGGTGTATTTTAAACCAAAATTATATTGATCAGAATCAAACATTTTCTAAATTTAAAAAAAAAGTTTCTACAATCGCCATTTTTTTAGCGATTGTAAACAGAAGCCATTCTCGATTTTAAAAATCTTGCAAAAATAAAATACACCTCGCTAACACATTATTTTCTTCAAATTACCGAATTTAAATTCACTTTAAGTTGACTTGAAACAAGAATTAATTGCTTACTGCCCGAAATGTTTCAAAAAAGCGTTTCTCAATTACGGTATCCTTATCACATGATCGCCGAAGCGTGTATCACGTATGACACTTGACTCACTAAATATTTTATGTATTTTCATCTAGACAAATGATTTAAATTTTAAATTTGATCATTTTGATATCAGCGAGATATCGAACTAGTTTTACAATAAAGTAAATTATTTCAAATGAGTCATCATATACTTGTAGCAACACTTTTGAGAGAGGGCCGGAAACTACAGCGGCCAAAATGTTGAGTCGAAGAAAATCGCTCAAAAGAATCACTGTCTAGTAAGAACGCATTGTTTCAAAAATTCAGGCACAAACTGTGTGTAGATGTATTTGTGTTTTGTGGCGAATAGGAAATTATTTGTAGGTTGGTTGTTTTGTTTTTAATGGCATATCAACACCTCGGCGGGTCATTTATTGCCAACTAAATTTTTATTTATTTATTGCTGGTAATACCTTATTCTTTCAACTTTATTATTGTTTTTATATAAGTTTTTTGTCTAGTAATACTTTTTTCTTTTCGAGTATCAAGATTCATTGGGATTTGTTTTTAAGGGCAGGGTCCCCAAGTCCTACCCTTGTTGTTTAACCCATAACTGGAGGGAAGGGATGGATTAATACCTTTTCCAAGGGTACCAGTGCGTAAGTGAATGCTGGGTATTCAACTGGAATTCGAACTCGGCTCACTGATTTCTCTTTCCGAGCCGATATCCACTGCACCAAAACGCACGTCCATCACTAAACGCTTACAGCATCTGGTATTCCCAAGCGGTCAACCATCTAAGTACAGACCAGGCTCAACGTTGCTTAACTTCGGTGATCAAGCGAGAACTGGTGTATTCAACGTCATATGGCCGTAAGTCTGGATAGGAAATTAAGAATTAAAATGAACTTTCTTCTTCACTTTTACAAAAATTCACAACGAGGTGTGAAATCTTGGTTTTGCCGCATAGAAAAAGGATTTACCTCGTGTTTACAAAAAAAGTCGAAACCGGATTTCGCGAGTAGATGTTAAATTGATTTTATGACCAATGGAAGCGATTTTCAATACAAAAAAGAACGTAGCGATCGAGTGCGAAAAATCTAGATAACTATAAATGACTTCGATCAGCGTCAGTCAGCCAGATTGTAGCATGAGAGAGAGACACATCTAAAATGTAACGGGAGAAACTTCAACCACGACCCGGACATAAGGTCGCAACGCACATTATCTTCTTTTTCCTTCTTTCTCGTGTGCTAATTCATTCTACTTCTTCTTTATCCAAAGGCACTCCTACCAAACAAACGCTCATACATACATACATACATACATACGCATAAACTCTTTCCAACAAATTACTACTACAAACATTTCTACAACTCTTGATACCCTTAACTCATTACTTGTTTCTCATTGAACATTAACTGCTACTACCTGTTCTTGTTATTCTATTCTTTTAATACATTTCTATTTTAACATGAAAAATGTATATATTTTATTCTTCCGCTATTCCACACTATTCCACTCTTTCACACATTCCAGCCTTCTGATGAACACCTTCTGATAATTCTGGATAAATCCGTAAGCTGTAGGGAGTTCGGTTATGTATGACACAAGGCCAAATTAATGAGCATTAAACATCTCCCTACGGCTACACTGGCGATCCCCGACGTCCAAAGAACACGCACCCTATTGCTACAGTTTCTCGAGTGTGTTCATTAAGTGTACAACTGATTTTTAATGTGTAAGTGTTAATCTTAAACTAAAAACTCAGCTTCATTAAATTTTTACAATTCTATGCATTTTTGTTAAATTCTTCAATTTCACTTAAAAGCTGAATCACTTTCTTAGGCGGGACATTTTTTACCTCACAGCCTTTGACACATTCAACTTTTCTATTTTAAAAAATGGTTTTAAAAGTCATTTTTCCGTTAGCGTTCATTCTTTCCCCAGCAGGGGCCGGATGGGGGTGAGGCTCTCCTTTCTCTAACCTTAAAACAGACTATTTTTAGCCGTTGTTTTGTATAGGTTTGACGACAACTGGTCCTTTAAAGGCCGACATCTTTTTAGGGTCGAAAGAGGAAGAAAAAGTCTTACAGTGCTTCAGATACTGTCTTAGTTCATTGCTACAGTTTGTTTGTTTCTTTGTTTGTTTGTTTGTTTGTTTGTTAAATTTAATTTTAGTATTTATTTATTTTTACTTGCTAGTTCGAAGATTTGACGAACTGACTAATCAGGTCGGCGCACGTGCCAGTCCCCAGTAACGAAACAAAGGGCGTGTTTTCGGCAATTTTTCTGAGGAAAACGAAGGGAATTACAAGATAATGTCGAAATGTTCCCCTTTATCATAATCGGTATCGGCCTTATACACGCCTTTTTATTTTTACTTTTGATTTTTTTAATCATCCCCGTTTAATAAAATGTCGACATGATCATTACCACCAAAAATATTGTCGTTTAACAAAAGAAAAATGTTCATTCCGCCATCATCCTGTCATAAAACAATAACAATTAGCAACATTAGTTCAAATAATCATTCGGTCACGGCTCTCCGCAGTTTTCTACCCTGATAAATGTTGTCTTTTTGTTATCCTAAACCTTGTTTTCGTATTTCATTTCTGAGATGGGTAATTATCAAGTTTTGTACATAGTTAAGCTGGTAGAGTAATTGGATTTAGGAGTTGGCTATACATGAGTTACTGTCATCTAGCATATTAAGAGTTCAATCCTTGGAACTGGTAGTGAGGCATGTGTAATAACTGGTGTGACGAGTACATAATATAGCAACACTTATCATATATCTAATGATGGTAGCCAAAGGGTCCATGGTCTAAGCGTTATATATATATATATATATATATATATATATATATATATATATATATATGTGTGTGTGTGTATGATAGCATCTATACTAGGACTCCCGATGCCTAAGATTTAAAATGATTTTTTTAATGAAAAATCTTTCTTCAAGCTTTCAATAGCTTAAAGCTGATATTTATCTGATATGAAGTATTGTAATTATTTACATTATTCAGACTGTTGTCCTCATCTGTATTTCCATATTCCCGACGTTTCGACCGTTGTACGATCCATCCTTCTTCAGGTGATTGGAATTTCGAACTAAACCCCTTATTTTGATCACTGGGGTAGATTGTTCTCGTTCCATGAGTCACGCCACTTCCGGGTGTCATAGTTATCTCTGTAAGATTTTGTTCACCACTGCTGTAGCCGGGTATTGAACTCACAACACCTTGGGTCAAGTCACTGGATTCGATCAACGCTTTCTGTTCACTTGAGAACACATGACCCAGACTAAAATTAATGTTTCTAAAAGACAAAATACTTTGCTATATATCAGGAATAACTTATTTTAGTGCCATTTTTAATCCGCGTTGATCACAATATAATTTTATTTATTTTTAAAAATTCTTCCAAAAATAAGCTATACTTTTCTGAAACTTTATTTGAAAAATATTAGCCGATTTCAAGTTGACTTAATCTGATTTAGAATAAATATTATTTAAGTTTAAAATATCGTAGAAAATGCATTTTTAACACGACGGTAGCTGTTTATTTAAGATGTTGACAGCTTAATGACAGAAAAATTTTATCTGGTTTTTCCACGGGGGATTTATCAGTAAAAGAATAATTGAATAATATAAAGTCAGCGCTTTTTTTTATATATTTTTATGTACTTAGTCATTTAGAAAATGTAGGAGAATATTCTCCGTAATCTAATGTTTTCCTGTATGTTAGATACTTTGTCGTTAAATTCATTATAGTTACCGCTCTTATTTTCTAACAATGTTGTATATGGACGTCCGTACTTGCAAAAAATTCAAAATTTTTTTTTAAATTTTGGTGTTCGATGAATTGCAGTAAGGTTTTCGATCTATTATTAGTAAATATAGTTTTTACTTAATAACAATATTACCTAACACAAACAAAGCAATACAAATATTTAAAAGATGTAAGACTATATAAACTATTTTAATTAAAATTTAGAAGAAAAAATGATATATGATACTATCACTATTATGAAAAAGCCTCCCTTCTTAATATATATTAAAAAATATCGTTTTCCGATTCTGATAAATCCGTGGCCTGGAGAAGAACAAATGAATGGTATGATAAAAGATATATTCCACAGAAAAAAATTTTTTTTCTATTTTTTACTTCGACAAGTATATTTATGTAGTACCAGAATATCTTCTGATTTTTTTTTTTTTAATTGTATCATCCCGAGCAAGGTGGTAACGCCACTGATGTGCAGGGGGCTACGCAATAGTGAAAAGATCGGGAAAAGAGAAAGCCGGAAACCATATCCTAAACAGGGAACAAGGGATGAGCCTCTTAACCTGTTCAATAGACATGGGTGGAGTGTGAACCGGGCGATAGATAGATCTATCTACTCCAATTGAAAAAAAAAACCAAAGTGAGAAGATTGGAAAAGAGAAAGCCGGAAACCAAATCGTAAACAGGGAACAAGGGATGAGCCTCTTAACCTGTTCAATAGACATGGGTGGAGCGTGAACCGGGCGATAGATAGATCTATCTACTTCAATTGAAAAAAAAAACCCAAAGTGAGAAGATTGGAAAAGAGAAAGTCGGAAACCAAATCCTAAACAGGGAACAAGGGATGAGCCTCTTAACCTGTTCAACAGACATGGGTGGAGTGTGAACCGGGCGATAGATAGATCTATCTACTCCAACTGAAAAAAAAAAAAAGAAAAGAGTGAAAAGATTGGAAAAGAGAAAGTCGGAAACCAAATCCTAAACAGGGAACAAGGGATGAGCCTCTTAACCTGTTCAACAGACATGGGTGGAGTGTGAACCGGGCGATAGATAGATCTATCTACTCCAACTGAAAAAAAAAAAAGAAAAGAGTGAAAAGATTGGAAAAGAGAAAGCCGGAAACCAAATCCTAAACAGGGAACAAGGGATTCACGGCCATATTGGAAATTCTATATTACATTCAGCACTGTTTCTTTTGTTTCTAAAGAAATTTTCTCTTCTTTTCTAGTTTTAACCGATGAAATTTTCACGATTTTCTTGTTTGATTTTTCTGACGAATCTTAATTCTTAAGTTGATGACTGAAGAAGCTCAGGGCGAGTTCTACGGTAAGAACTACAAGGAATAGGGAGATGTGGAAGATCATCATCATCTATGTCCTGAAGGGACACGGCACAAAGAAGAAGAAGAAGAAGAAGAAGAAGAAGAAGAAGAAGAAGAAGAAGAAATTAAAAAGGTTTCTTCAATTTATTTTAAAAATTTAAGAACATATTCTGCGTAATCGGATGTTTGACTAAATTTCAGTTACTTTGACTTGAAATTTACAAAGGTTACCGATCATATTTTCAAATAATGTTGTGTATGGACGTCCGTACTTGCAAAAATTGGCACGTTCATATACACGCCAAAAGATTCGAAATTATTTTTAAAATACTAGGGGTTGCTTAATTGTAGTAAGCATTTCCATTAATGATTAGTAAAGATAGATTTTACTTAATAACAATATCACCTAATACATACAAAGTAATACAGAATTTACAAAATCTAAATGTTTATGAATTATTCTTTATTAAATAAATTAAATTTTTATTTTATAAAAATGATAACTTATTATATTATTAAATTATGAAATAGTAACTATAGTTATTGCTCTTATTTCATGATAGTGCTGCGTATGAAGAAACAAAAATTTTCCACAAAAATCGACACGTTTATATATACATAGAACAAAATTCAAACTTTTTCTTAAATATTAACTGATATTCCAGTTGAATCACTCACTTACGCGCAAATACCCTCGAGAAAGGTATTAATCCGTCTCTTTCCTCTAGGTATGGGTTAAATAACAAGTCAGATTGGGTTCCATAGCTTGGATAGCAACCAATCTACCGCAGGAAGTAATGGCAACCTACTGCAGGATAATCTTCTGCCTAGTCAGCCATGTCTTATTCGAGACATGATCACCCAACGTGTGCATTACATATAGCACTTAACTGACTGAATATAATAGTTTTAATCATGATTAAAGCTTCTGCTGGTCATAAAGTGGGGGATGGGTTTTCTATTGTTATGAAGTAATAAACTGAGCTCCCACTAATTACTACGTAATGATAAAATACATATTTTCCCCCCTCTAGCTATGGGTCAAATAACATGAGAGCTTGGGTTCTATAGCCTTGGCTGGTAACCACTCTACTGCAGGGAGTAATGGCAACCTACTGCGGGATAATCTTCTGCCCAGTCAGTCATGTCTCTTTCGAGACATGATCACCCAAGCGTGTATCACGTATGGCATTTAAGTGCCTGACTGAATATAATAGTTGGAATCATGATTAAAGCTTCTTCTGGTTATAAAGTGGGGGATCGGTTCTCTATCGTTATGAAGTAATAAACTGGTCCCCCACTAATTACTACGTAATAATATAATACATCTCCCCTTCCCCTTCTAGCTATGAGTCAAATAACAGGACAGAGTGGGTTCTATAACCTTGGCTGGTAACCACTCGACCGCAGGGAGTAATGGCAACCTACTGCGGGATAATCTTCTACCCAGTCAGTCATGACTCTTTCGTGACATGATCGCCCAAGCATGTATCACGTGTGGCACTTAACTGACTGACTGCTGAATTTTACTCAGCTTTTCAATTTATTATTAGTAAATATAGTTTATACTTAATAATATCTAAAAAGCTGAAATTAATGCAAAATTTTAAAAGATTTCAAACTTTATGTATTATTATAATTAAAATTAAAAACAAAAATGCAAAAAAATATCGTAAAAATTCATTGCTCATTGAAAAAATAGTCCTTAATATATCTTATTTATAAAATCAAGTAAAAGATTTTCAAATTAAATAATGTTATAGTTTTATTGTACAGGGTGTCCATAAAGTCCGTGTGTACTTTAAAAAATTATAACTTTATTTGTATTTGTGACAGAAATAATCTGTAAAAAAATGTTATAAAATTTAATGTACCTAGTTTTAAGTATAGTTATTGAATAATTCTTTACCACAAAATTTGCAACATTTTTTAGATAAGTAAAAAAATATTTTCTTTTTTCAGAATCAATTTTATGCATAGTTTCAACTGACATGTGAAAACAATTGTGTATACAACCAAACCTAATTCATTAGAAGATTTGAAAGCTAAAATAACTAATGTGGTTTCAGGCATTACTGCAAATCAGTTGGCAAATGTTTTCCGTGAACTGAAAAATCTTATTACCCTTTGTATTGCTAATGATGGAGGACAGGCGGAAACTTAAATAAAATTTCAATAAAACCTTAGAAAATATAGATTTACTTTTTTCTAATCCTTTTTAAAAATTACTTTCTATTGCAAATACAAATAAAATTATATTTTTTTTAAAGTGCATACGAACTTTATGGACACGCTGTCAGTTAAGTGCTATACGTAATACACGCTTGGGCGATCATGTCTCGAAAGAGACATGACTGACTGGGCAGAACACGTATTTAAATTTTAGAAATTTTAAGAATTTAAATTTTCCCCTTAAATATTTATGTTAGTTAAAAGCAGAATTCTTTGGAGAATTTAAACCATCATTGTTTTTGTAAAACAGAAACACCATTTACAGAAAAACTTCTCTGAATCGTAAAATAAAAACAAATACAGTTGTGGTTCAGTGGATATCGACTCAGAATGAAAAATCGGGGAGCCGAGTTCGAATTCCAGTTGAATTCGTTGCATTCACTTACGCACAAATACCCTTGGGAAAGGTATTAATCTGTCTCTTCCCTCCAGTTATGGATTAAATAACAGAATAGATTGGGTTCTATAGCCATGGCTGGGAACCAGTCTACCGCAGAAAGCAATGGCAACCTACTGCGGGATAATCTTCTGCCTAGTCAGTCATGTCTCTTTCGAGACCTGATAGCCCAAAGCGTGTTTCACGTATGGCATTTAACTGACTATTTTCGCTATGAGTTTTAAGCAAAATGTCTGTCGAAAGAGAAAATAAACTTAAATTCCTTAACTATATCTGCAGATTGTATTGTTTAAGTATATTTTGTGCTGTTCGTGTTTTTTTTTTTTATTATTTTGTTTAGACAATGATTTGTAGTTTGTTTGCTTCTTTTGTTTTTTAGCTTGCTGTTTTTTTTTTTTTTTTTTTTTTTTTCACTATTTCTTCCGACGCTGGGACATCGACGTTCCTCCATTTTTTCCCACAATCCTTCTCCACTTTAGTACGTTGATCATTGCCTTGATTAAAAACCAAATATTTCAGAAACTGGTGAGTTCCAATTTTTTTTTTTCATGTCTCTCTTTCCCCTCTATCCGTCCTGTGAGTATCAGATTCTCCAAGCCTTCCTTCCTTCCTGATTACGTGTCTCAGAAACTTCAGTTATCTCTTCCTAATGTTAAGTATAAGTTTCCTTTTTGTTTCTGTTCTCTCCTAAACTTCGTCATTGCTCACATATTTGGTCCATGGTACCCTAAACATCCTTCTGTAGAACTACATTTCTGTGGCTTCAAGTATCTCTATCTGTGAAGATATTGTCCCGCATTCGCTGCGATACAGGAGGACAGATATAATGTAACAGTTCAGTACTCTTTTCCTTTGTTTCTAACCAAATTTTCCTGTCTCTTAATACTCTGCTTAGCTTTTGCAATGGATCTTTGCCCATTCCAATACTCCTTCGAATCTGTGTCGCCTTTTCCGTTCCTTTATAGATTATAAAAGAACTAGAAAATCTACCGGGATTTCTTATGAAAAACTTAAGATACACGGATGACGTCAAACTCAAAAAAGAAAGAAAGACTTGTGAGGTGAAAATAAAATCAAGTAGAAAGTTTCGCCAATGAATCGAAAAACTGGCTGAGTTTGTTTAACGGTATATCAACCTCTGTGGGTTATTTAATGTCAAAAAATGGGGTTTTAAGGTATTTTTTAATGTTAAAAATTTGACTAAATCAACCTTCTTATGATAAGAAGGTTGATTTAGTCAAATTTTGATGAGAAATTTATTTTTTATTTTTTCTATTTTAGAAAACTGAAGATTTCTAATTTTGTATTCAAAAATGTATTGCTGGTAATAATTTTTTTTCTTTCAAAAATGTAATATGGCGATAATTCTTTTTTTCCTTCAAAAATGTGTTATGGTAATAATTTTTTTTTTTCCTTCAGAAAAGTATTGTTGGTAATATATTTCCTTCAAAAATTTATATTTTTCTATAAAAGTCTATTTTTTATGTATATATTTCTATAAAAGTTTTTCGTGGAGTTTTGACCCCAGTTTGGGGGTTAACCATTTACCTATAGCTGGGACCCTAACAGGTGCTACCACTTCGGGTCTGGGTGGATCTGGGAACAACAGTAATTTAGTGGTGGTTCCATGCACCCCACAACATCGCAATCAGAGGTCTTGCTGCCAGATGCAGTTTATCGTCATACCTAGGACCGAACAAATGGCAAAAAAAGAATGAACAGAACAAGATCATGAGGGTATTTTTTTTATTTTGGGAACGTGTCGTCAAAAATGACGGCAAAATATTTATATAGACATGCCGACGAAAATGACGGCAACATATATATTGATTTTCTTACACAAAGAAATCAAATAAAAAATAATACTCTTGTGCGTGACAGGAGGGATATATATAAATATACATACTAGCAGTATAACCCGGCGTTGCTTGGGTGTAATGAAAGCTTTAAAACTAATCCATGGTCCTGGAGCACAGACTCTTTGGATGTTGGCACGAAAGACTAAAAAGCAATAGTTGTTTCCAGTTAAAGCGAAACCGTAGACTGAAAGAAAAATGAATGGATGTAAGTCAAATTTTAATTTCCTGCTATCGATTTCAAATAAGTTTTTTTCGTCGTAAACGGAATTTTGAAGGCTAAATAAGTCCACTGAGTAAATGATATCATGGCTGAGACTAAGAACTACAATTATACCTACTTAGAGCCAAATCCGAAGCAAAAACTGAAATAAAAGGGCTGAAAAAAATACAGACATACAGGCAGATAAACAGACACACACACAAACATCTTGCCTTTTATATATATATATATATATATATATATACATATTATCGATTTTCTTCACTATTCTAAGAACTGCAACCTTGAAACTTCTGAATATCGTTTCTTATGTCTTTGTCTATGAGTGTATCAAATTTGATTAAAATCGGACCACTCCTTCTATAACCCTCGATTTTTTCGATTATCAATTTTCGATATTTATCGGGGATACCTCGACACAAAACGTATCTAAGAACACTCGCAGACGCTTATAGTACAACTGTGTAAATTTTCAAGAAAATCGGCTCAGCCGTTTCGGAGTCTATAGATCACGGATACACACACACAGACAACGTTCCATTTATAAATAAGTTTAGATATATATATATATATATATATGTGTGTGTGTGTGTGTGTGTGTGTGTGTGTGTGTGTGTGTGTGTGTGTGTGTGCACAACGGCATTTATTATCATATAAGGATATATATATATTCTTCACTACTCGACAAGACAGTTATTGCAAAAAAATAAAGTAATAAGGCACTATTAAAGAGCGAACACGCGACAAGAGATTTAATAAATGGTAATAAATTTTAATAACTGGTTGTAAAGAAAATGAATTATACTGACGCTGCCACCCCACCCCTCTGTCTCTCTAATGAACTGAGCCGACGCTGTCTCGCTACTGCCTCTCTCCATGAGCATGTCAGGATATATATATATATATATATATATATATATATATATATAAGAGACAATGAATGTCTATTCTGTTTAATCATGAGCCGTTCTAAACGTCGTATTTTGGTTTTAATTTCAGGTGAAAATAAAGACAAAAATTCTCCGACATTTGGATATTTTTTTTATTAAGTTGGTTCTAAGCTTTCGGCTCACATGAGCCATCTTCAGAGAGGTTACAAGGACGTTAACATAAAAACATCCACCATCAGCGACGATTTTGTCTTGTGTTGACATAAAACTTTTCTAAGCAACGATAACAGTTACCAAAAATAGCAAACGCAGTTCGTAAATTTGTAATGCGATTCTATGACGAAAGCTTAGAACCAACTAAATAAAAAATTATCCACATGTTGGAGAATTTTTGTCTTAATTTTCACCTGAAATTAAAGCCAAAATACTATGTTTAGAACGGCTCATGATGAAACATAATAGGCATTCATTGTCTCTTATATTTAACAGTATATGTTTAGAAAATTATCTGCTGCCCCGATACACTATATATATATATATATATATATATATATATATATATATATATATTGGTTTTTATTACAATAGAGAGGATTATTTTTTATTAAACCGATCATTGATCATTATTGTTATTAATTTAATCTAATATTTACTTATAAAGAATATGATCGCCATTCTTTATTAGATGTAACATTGTCAACCATTATGAACTTTTAACTAGTGATAACTTTCGTTTTGCTTTTTTTAAAACGAACCATTGTCAATCATTATTAGGAAATTTTGACACGCATTTATGTTTTTCATATTTGATTAGATGAAGCAATGTCCGATATTAATATTAATTTTTGACAAGTATTTACTTTCGTTTTCATTTTTTTATTAGATGAAGCGTTGTCAGCCACTATTATGATTTTTTTATTATTAGAATTTATTTTAGTCTTCAATCTTTATTAGATGAAGTAATGTTAGCCATTAATATTAATCATTACTAGTATTTAGGTACGTTTTCCTTTTTTTAGAGGGAACAATTTCAATCATTATTATCTGTTTTTGACAACTACTTTCGTCTTCATTTTTTTTACTAGAGCAAGCACTGTCATCCATTGTTAATAATTTTGTTACTTGTATTTATTTTGATTTTCATCGTAAACTATTGTTATTAATGTCTAGTAATGTTAATGTTATTAATGTCTAGTTTCATGTTAATGTTTTATTAGATAACACAATATCAACTATTCTCTAGTCTTTCCATTCGTTTTTAAAAAAAATGAAGACGAAAATAAATAATATTCTTTATTAGACGAAGTATTGTCAGCTATTATGAACTTTTAACTCGTGTTAACTTTCGTTTTCATTTTTTTATTTAAAGAGACCATTGTCAATCATTATTAGGAACTTTTGACTCGTTTTGATTCGTTTTTATTTTTTTATCAGATGAAAAATTTGCAATCATTAATATTAACTTCTGACTAGTATTTACTTTCATTTCTGTTTTTTATTAGATGAATTATCAACCATTATTAAAGATCTTTATTAGTTTTTATTTTAATCTTAAGCTTTGACTTGCATTTTATCGATTAAAAACGAAAGTACTTTTGGTTCAGCCTAAAAGAGAAATGAATAGACGTCATTAGATAATGAATTTAACCCAGTATAAATGTTGTCGTCTGCCTCAGTTTAGCCATGCTAAAAATTATTAAATCAATTAGATATTTTGTCTATTCTAAACATGGGGTTTCACCTTACCGCTTCATCTGTGGGAGGACTCAAGGCGTTGATATAAACCAGGGAATCCCCTGACTGCCTTCCTGTCTTCAGTGCAATATGTCTGCCTGTCAACGTGAAGCTCAGTGACGTCACATCCGTTATAAGATATGGAACAGTGGCAAATAACTTGAACACATTAAGATGGCTTAGGTGAATTTCTTCTCGCTTTGCAAGGAAGCAAGTTTTCGGTGCAAGGGTAGGGAAAGAAAAGCGAGCATTGAAATGATAGTAAAAAGCGAGGAAGTGTATTGTTTTCAAAATGGGAGACAAAGGAAAGACACGCTTCGAGAACAAAAAAATGTCACACAACGAATAATATGTCCTCTCACAAGAAGATTGATTCTTCTGCTAGAATTTTGTAAAACCCGTAATTAAACAATTTTAATACTGCGAGGATGTGCGTTGTGGTGCAGTGGATATCGACACGAACAACAAATCGGGGAACCGAGTTCGAATTCCAGTTGGATTCGTTGCATTCACTTACACACAAATACCCTTGAGAAAGATATTATTAACTCTTTCCTCCAGTTATGGGTTAAATAACAGGACAAATTGGGTTTTATAGCCTTGGCTGTTAACCAGTTTACTGCGAAAAGCAATGACAAACTACTGCGGGATAATCTTCTGCCCAGTCAGTCATGT
Source organism: Ascarosepion bandense (assembly GCA_037127315.1). Lineage (NCBI taxonomy): Eukaryota > Metazoa > Mollusca > Cephalopoda > Sepiida > Sepiidae > Ascarosepion > Ascarosepion bandense. The sequence goes on from JBBBDQ010000558.1 coordinate 836,399, forward strand.
CTCTTTCGAGACATGATCTCCCACAGCGTGTATTACGTATGGCATTTAACTGACTGACTGAATATAATAGTGGTAATCATGATGAAGGCTTCTATTTGGTCATAAAGTGGGGGTTCAGTTTTATTTTGTTATGAAGTAATAAACTGATCCCTTACTAATTAATGAGTAATATGATACATCTCTTCTTCCTCTAGCTATGAGTGAAATAACAGGACAGATTGGGTTCTATATCCTTGGCTGGCAACCAGTCTACCGCAGATAACAATGGCAACCTACTGCGGGATAATCTTCTGCTCAGTCAGTCATGTCTCTTTCGAGACATGATCGCCCAAAGCGTGTATCACGTATGGTACTTAACTGACTGAATGCTGCGAGCGTACTAGAATGTCAATATGTATACAGTATAACCCGGATATAATAGACCCTGATATAAGATAAACCCTGATATAAGATCTCTCTCTCTCTCTCTCTCTCTCTCTCTCTCTCTCTCTCTCTGGAAATCTTTTTCTTTATGTGCCGTGTTTTCTCATGAATATAGATGATCATGTCCTTCCACAACTTCTTGTCTCTTTTAGCTTTTAATAAAGTTTGTTTTTGATATTTCTCCTAAACCCTGCTCCACTCATCAAATATGTTACGCATCATTTTCTTCTGACCCGCTTTCCTTCAATCCGCCTTGTGAGTAACAGATTTTCCAAGTCCTCCTTCCACATTATGTGCGCTCTTAAATTTTAACTGATTCTTCCAGATTATTAACATAAGTTTGTTTTTATTTTAATTTTCTCTAAAACTTCGTCGTTGCTCACATGTTCGGTCAATGCTATCCTCAGCATCTTTCTGTAGAACTACATTTCTGTTGCTTCAAGTTTTTTCTACGTCTTTGAGGGGGGGCGTCCAGCATTCACTGGCATATAGGAGGACAGCCAAGAGGAAATGATACGAAAACGGTTAAGTGACTCTTTCGCCACAGAATATAAATATAGATAAATAAAATACCTATCTTTACAAGAGTCAGATGAGGCCAACAAATGGAGTGTTACTCTGATATCTAGACCGGTCGACTCACTCTTTTGTCCCCAGAATATTTCTAATTAATTCTACTCTGCTTTATCTTTACAAGAGTCAGATTAGACCAACAAATCGAGTGCTACTGACATATCTGGATTGGAGATGTTCAATCTTCCCTGTCCATGCTTGGCAGAGTTCTAAGTCATTTACGCCGCCGTATAAGGGAAGACATATTTTCCACCCTACCGCCTCTTTCCTTACAAGCGGAACGTCGCAAGCCTATCGCTATTTCCATGGCAAATGTTTAAATGAGCTTCACTCTATATTCGCACTAGTTCAGACCTTTACAGCTTGGATACGCCATGCTACTTCCACGGAGTCGATTCAACCTCATTTCCCTCTTATTATAATTTCCCTTTTTCTTTTTCACCATGTCAAAGGTAAATAGTTATGGATCTTATTGTCTTAACCGTCAATTCCTGCCACTTTTTCAATTCATATCACTCGCCTCTTTCATTATAACTAATTTAACAGTCATCGTCAAACCCAAGCGGGTCTCAAACTTTGAATTTAGTAAATTCTTGTATCTAAATCGAAACTTATTTATAAATGGAACTTTGTCTGTGTGTGTGTGTGTGCCTGTGTGTGTGTGTCTGTGTGTGTGTGTGTCCGTTACATAGAGACTCCGAAACGGCTGAACCGACTTTCTTGGAAATTTACACAGTTGTACTATAAGCGTCTGCGAGTGTTCTTAGCTAGGTTTTGTGTCGAGGTAAACCCGATAAATATCGAAAATTGATAATCGAAAAAATCGGGTTGTAGAAAGGGTGGTTCGATTTTAATCAAATTTGATACACTCATAGACAAAGACATAAGAAACGATATTCAGAAGTTTCAAGGTTGCAGTTCTTACAATAGTGCAGAAAATCGATAATATATATATAAAAGGCAAGTTGTTCGTGTGTATGTCTGTTTATCTGCCTGTATGTCTGTATTTTTTTCAGCCCTTTTATTTTAGTTTTTGCTTCGGGTTTGACTCTAAGTATGTATAATTGTAGTTCTTAGTCTCAGCCATGATACCATTTACTCAGAGGACTTATTTGGCCTTCAAATTTCAGTTTACGACGTACAAAACCTATTTGATATCGATACCAGGAAATCAAAATTTGACTTACATCCATTCATTTTTTTTTCTTTTCAGTCTACGGTTTCGCTTTAACTGGAAACAACTATCGCTTTTTAGTCTTTCGTGCCAACGTCCAAAGAGTCTGAGCTCCAGGACTATGGATTAGTTTTAAAGCTTTCATTACACCCGAGCAACGCCGGGCTATACTGCTAGTTAATAATAACTTTTAAAAATTCATTATATCGAGGCGTTGGTTTATCAAACTGGCTAAATATAATAGATGGCCATTTTTTTATTAATTATTTTTCCCTGTTAACCTTAGTCGGAATTATATATTTTCTTAATACTTATTAAAGAAGAAAACATTTTTGTACCAAGATATTTTTTATCTAAAATATTTTAGTTTTTGAGGAAATCAAGTTTATGTTTTATCGTTAGCAGCTCAAAAACATTAAAACGTCAAGAAAACTAATAAATGTGAATAAAAGTCACTCTGCAAAACAGTTTATACATTTTATTGGGAGCTTTAAAACAAAATATAAAACTAATCTATTTAGCACAAGCAGACGATAAGTGAGGCATTAACTGAATCAGGTAAGCTCCCAAAAGGCTGGTGGTCTTCTTATAACGTCAGAAAATTTACACCAATTAAAGAAATATTGTAAAACTCATTTTTCTCACAGCAAGTCGAAGAGGACGAATTTGAATCTAATCACGATACGGAAAACACTTCCTTATTTTTCGTAAGAATATATAGCACTTTGCAGATAATAAAGAAAAAGTATCTGTAGAGAGCCATGATTACCTAGATCCTGAACAGACATGACATTAATATATATATATATATATATATATAATATTAATAGTAACAGAAATAATTCTGCTAATATAGTTATACTATATTTAAGATCGTCTTGAAAAACCTAAAAACTGTAAGAAAGAATCTCAATCGAGTTGTAATTAAACAGGCAATATTACCTAATTGATCTCTTTAATAAATTACTAGCAGCATAGCCCGGCGTTGCTCGGGTGTAATGAAAGCTTTAAAACTAATCCATGGTCCTGGAGCTCAGACGCTTTGGACATTGGCACGAAAGACTAAAAAGCAATAGTTGTTTCCAGTTAAAGCGAAACCGTAGACTGAAAGAAAAATGAATGGATGTAAGTCAAAAAATAAAACTAATCTATTTAGCACAAGCAGACGATAAGTGAGGCTTAACTGAATCTGGTAAGCTCCCAATAGGCTGGTGGTCTTCTTATAACATCAGAAAATTTACACCAATTAAAGAAATATTGTAAAACTCATTTTTCTCACAGCTAGTCGAAGAGGACGAATTTGAATCTAATCTTCTTCTTCTTCTATGTGCCCTGTCCCTTCAGGACGTAGGCGATCATGGATCTCCACGTCTCCCTATCCCTTGTGGTTCTTAGTATGTTTGCTCCTGTTGCTCCTGGCAACCCCCGTTCCGTCATCCACCTGATCAGACCCTGAAAATATGTTATCCGCTGCCTTCCTCTGTCTCTCCTTCCCTTCTATCTGTCCAGTCAGTATCAGGTTCTCCAGGCTCTCCTTCCTCATTGCATGTCCCAGGAACTTTAGTTGTCTCTTCCTGATGCTCAGCATCAATTTCCTTTTTGTTGTCATTCCTTCTAACACTTCGTCGTTGCTTGTATGCTCAGTCCACGATATCCGTAGCATCCTTCTGTAGAACCACATTTCGGCCGCTTCCAGTTTTGTCCTCATTTTCGATGATATTGTCCAGCATTCACAGCCGTATTGAAGAACTGACATCACGTAGCAGTCTAGCACTCTTTTCTTCGTTTCTATTGAGATTTTCCTGTGTGTTAGTATTTTGCTCATCTTCTGGAACGCGTCCTTTGCCATGCCAATTCGCCTTCGGATCTCCGTGTGAATCTAATCACGATACGGAAAACACTTTCTTATTTTTCGTAAGAATATATAGCACTTTGCAGATAATAAAGAAAAAGTATCTGTAGAGAGCCATGATTGCCTAGATCCTGAACAGACATGACATTAATATATATATATATATATATATATATATATATATATATATATAAAACAATTATAACAATATTAATATTAAAAGAAAGAAATAATTCTGCTAATACTAGTAATAGTTATACTATATTTAAGATCATTTTGAAAAACCCACCGAGGACGAACTCAGAGGGAAAAGGAGGGGAAGTAAAAAAACAAACAAACGAAGTACATGATCAAAAGTCAAATACTCGTAGGAAAGGAAAAAACCTCAAGACGAAAACCCTAACACTAGAGCGTTCAATACGAAAGTAGAGCCACAATTGTCTGTCTGTCTGTCTATATATATATATATATATATATATATGTATACATTACTAGCAGTATAGCCCGGCGTTGCTCGGGTGTAATGAAAGCTTTAAAACTAATCCATGGTCCTGGAGCTCAGACTCTTTGGACATTGGCACGAAAGACTAAAAAGCAATAGTTGTTTCCAGTTAAAGCGAGACCGTAGACTGAAAGAAAAATGAATGGATGTAAGTCAAATTTTGATTTCCTGGTATCGATATCAAATTTTCTGCACTATTGTAAGAACTGCAACTTTGAAACTTCTGAATATCGTTTCTTATGTCATTGTCTATGAGTGTATCAAATTTGATTAAAATCAGACCAATCCTTCTATAACCCGATTTTGTTCGATTATCGATTTTCGATATTTATCGGGAAGTACCTCGACACAAAACCTAGCTAAGAACACTTGCAGACGCTTATAGTACAACTGTGTAAATTTTCAAGAAAATCGGTTCAAGCCGTTTCGGAGTCTATAGATAACGGATACACACACACACATACATACACACACACACACAGACAAAGTTCCATTTATAAATAAGTTTAGATTTAGATATATACACATTATATATATATATATATATATATATATACCCTGATTGAGCACTCTGGAAGAATGGTAAACTTTGAAAAACTGTAACTACTCTGGCATCTATTAGGGCGTGTATAATGATAATACACACGCTAAAAAGTCTGCTTCCTTCTACCGAGCGGCCCGTAGCTCAGAGGTAGATTCGTAGACTTACGCTAATTCAGTCAGGTTTCAGTCCTGGGTAAAAAGCAATCGGCTGTCTAACCGTACTGATGAGCTGTGATACAGCAAAACAGATCTGTCTGCGGATGACTATATATATATATATATATATATATATATATATAATCATATCGCCCAAGGCCATGCATTTTACTGCCACTGTTTTGTGGGGGGTTACATATGAGGAAAGTTATGAGAAAGTGTGACAGGTTATAGGGGATGTCAGGAAGTGGATAAGAGAAGGATGAGAATACTGTTGACAGTAGAGTGGACAGAGAAGGGAGCATGAGAGAGAGGATGCAGATTAGTGAAATAGATGACTATTGACTTTACATTTATATTCTTGGAGAGTGTAGCTGTCGGGAAAGCAATATATATATATATATATATATATATATATATTTCATTTGGAAATGAGTTATTTCCGCAACGTAGTGTTTAGCCTTTCGGTCTCTTCAATAACTAATTTTTCTGTTTTTCAAACGTTTTACATACTAGGATCATACAAACATTGATGAAAGATCCTTGAATAACTCCTAGCTAATTTTGGAATTTTTGGGTTGTTTGGAAATTCCAGTCTCGCGTTCGAAGAAAATCCGTGTTCGCGCGTTTGAAAAACGGAAAAATCAGTCACTGTAAATCTCCTGAAGATAACAAAAGGTTGAAACCTTGGTTGCGGAAATAAACTTATTTCCCAATGAAAAATATTCAATAGTTCTATAATATATATATATATATATATATATATATATATATATTCATATTGTAGCATAAATGTATTTATATTGCAGAATACAGCTGTGTACTGATCTAATTCAATTATGACGAAAAAGTAACGAATTTACGCTCGCACACCCTGATTGAGCACTCTGGAAGAGTGGGAGACTTTGTAAACAGTAGCTACTCTGGCATATACGCATCGCTCATTCAATAATGAATTCGAGCACTCTAGCTAATGCGCGTGTTTATACGCGCTAAAAATCCTGCCTTCTTCTACCGGACGCTCATGGCCTAGGGGTAGAATCACCGATTGACGCCGATTCGGTCGGGTTTCAATACTGGGTTAGGAAGCGATCGGAGTATAAGCCGTACTGATGAGATGTGATACAGCCAAACAGATCTGTCTGCGGATGACTATAGTGTATATATATATATATATATATATATATGAAAATATGTAAAAATGGAAATAACACTGACATCTCATTTTAACAGATATATTTACTAAAATCTCACAAAAATATCTTGAAATACTAGAAAAAATTTGTTCAATAAATTCGCCATTAGCTTCAACCACGACCTCCAGGTGCTTTCGGAATCTGCTATAACTATCTCGATGTTTTCGACAAATATCCAAAGAAGAATCTGCAATGTAATCGATCCTGATTTGGCATCTCTGTGAACCCCCCCCCCGCCGCCACCTGTCTTTCACGTCGACGCCCAAAATCTCGCGGCCGATCTATAGTCGATCACTTCGCGCGAAACCGGGCTCTGCTCACGTTGTTTTTTTATTGATCATTAAGCCGGTCTAGATTGAAAGTCACCGAAAAAACATGCGGCATCGATGATCCAGACAGAGTCGGAAGCCACAATAATAAAAATAAATTTTTGTAGAATTAACAACAAGAAGTTTATATACATACGTTCTGTTCAGTACACTATTTGTTTAGAGTTTATCACAAACAGACAACTATATTTCCAGCACACGTCTTCTGCAGGATGTTTGTTTGTTCTTGTTTGTTCTTGTTTAACGGCCTATTAACATCTAAAGAGTCATTTAAGGACAGAAACATATTTTTATTTTAAATCACAGTTGTTGGTAACATTTTTTATTCAAAAAATTTTGTTGGTAACATTTTTCATTCAAAAAAATTTTGTTGGTAACATTTTTCATTCAAAAAAATTTTGTTGGTAACATTTTTTATTCAAAAAAATTTTGTTGGTAACAATTTTTATTCAAAAAAGTTTTGTTGGTAACATTTTTTATTCAAAAAAATTTTGTTGGTAACATTTTTCATTCAAAAAAAATTTTGTTGGTAACATTTTTTATTCAAAAAAGTTTTGTTGGTAACAATTTTTATTCAAAAAAGTTTTGTTGGTAACATTTTTTATTCAAAAAAATTTTGTTGGTAACATTTTTCATTCAAAAAAATTTTGTTGGTAACATTTTTTATTCAAAAAAGTTTTATTGGTAACATTTTTCATTCAAAAAAATTTTGTTGGTAACATTTTTCATTCAAAAAAATTTTGTTGGTAACATTTTTTATTCAAAAAAGTTTTGTTGGTAACATTCTTCATTCAAAAAAATTTTGTTGGTAAATGCCTCATAGCATTTTGACTCCGGTTTGGGGATTAACTATTTACCCATAGCTGGGACCCTAACAGGTGCTACCACCATGGGTCAGGGCGGACCTGGAAACAACAGCAATTAAGAGGTGCTTCCACGCTCCTCACAACCTTCCCAATCAGATGCCTTGTTGCCGAATGCAGTTTATCGTCATACCCAGGACCATCTACAGGATGTAACACTATCTAAGTTCGTTGGTCTGGCACCAGACTGAAATCGGAGTTTCTTCTAAGGCATGCAGTCACGTAACAAGTCTCTCGTGTTAACTCGCTCCGTGCCGATTAAACTCTACGGTACTCAACTGTCTTCTCTCAACTGACTCATTTGCTTATATTGAGTGTCGGGATGGTTGGGATGCACTTTGTGTACACTTCGCATTTTCAAATGACCTATAAGGGGTTCTTCTTTTGGTCACCTGATTAACTTAGTCTCCCTCTTTCCTGTGTGAATGCCTTCCACTATTGCTCGAGGTGCTTGGAACGTTCCTCTGACTTTCCCAAATTTCAACGGGGTGCTTTTTCATTTGTCATCGGATCAAACACGTCTCTTTATTTTCTTTGTAAGTGCCTCTCACCATCGCCCGACAAGCGTGTTTCAGCCCAACGATCAAATTTTAATTCTCGTTCTTTTTGCTTTTCCGCTTTCGGTGCGTGGTTGTTACGCATCTGTGTTTTTTATAATCTCAATCGCTATAAGAAAGTATCTTGCTTCGGTTGAAAAGAAAATCATGTGCTTCTCCTTTAATTCTCAGCGTCGCAATATTCTAAAAGGAACCAAGAGAATTTATTTCTGGGAATTTTGTCTCTCTTTCTCAGCGATAGACTGCTATCACTAGGGTCATAAAATCCTCCATGCCCTTAGGTAAGTCTGTTTCGTATGCGGTTGCTGTCTCTATCAATAGTCGTTAAATTTTTCAATAAAGGAAAAACTCATTCTTAGTGAAAATGGATTTTTCGACTTTTGTGGTAAGAATCTTTGACAGCATTCAAGAGTTGTAAAAACACTTTATCTATTTGAATTGTGTGATCTAAACATACCTCCCTCCTAGCTCTAGTGACCGGAGAAGAAAGCAAGAAAAAAATTCAATTATCTCTCTTTCTTCTTCCTTTCCTTTTCGGTACTAAGAATAGTATTACATCTCGATTTCAGTTAATTTCTCATCGTCGTGACGTGGCCTCCATCTGTCGTTTCTACAAATATTTTTATAGTAACTGCTCAGACGAATTTAAGCGTGCTACTAGATTTCCCACCCTTTTACCGTCGAAATAGTTAAATGTAACCGCCTCTTTTACTCCAACAGTTTCTTTTCTCACACTTCTCGTCTGTAGCAATTTACTTTTACTTGATTCCTTGATAACTACAATCTCCAAAAATTGAAATGCAACGTCAATCGCCATCTTCTCTCTTCTTGAATCCAGTTCATCTTTTATCTCTCCTTCAATAATCCCTGTACCCAGTCTTTTCTCTCGCGGTAACCCCCTGCTTTCTAGTAGGGTTCATGCCTTTACTTGAGGTGAAATGATTAAAAGAAAAAAACTTTTCTGGGAGGACTCTACGGCTTTAAGATTACTTTGGAATCTTCAACAACTCTTCTGAACAGTCTCCTTGTTTAAGTTGGCGAATGCTGCCATAATCCTTGCTTTCAGTTCATCTTTGGTGTTACAAGGAATTTTGTTGGTCTCTCGCACAACTGTGTCTCACACATAATAATCAAGGGGCTTGCAGGCTGGGGAGTTAGATGGCCAGATGTAAGGGGTGATGTGGTCACAGAAATTGTCTAACAGCAATGACTGGGTTCTCCTGCTTCTATGCCAGACATAGAGTCTTTCAGCCACAGGGTAGCACTGCCACCTCAAGACGCTTGAAGTAGGCCTCCGTATTGAGTCTGAAGCCCTCACCAACAAATTGAAAAATTATTTTCTTATCAGAACAACCAGAGTAGGTTTTCCAAGCTGCTGTACAATCGTAATCACCATTAGACTCATCCAACTCTTTCTGAATCCTCTGCACTATCCTCAGATTGACTGTCAAACACACTAATTATTTTCGTATTGGAGCATCCGGTGCGAATGCCAAGCATTACAGCATGTCATTTCAAAATTTCCTAGAAAGTTAATTGCAACATAGTATTCTTTTTCTCACAAACGATGCCCAACTGACCCTTCTATACAGCACAGTCGACAAAATAAAGAAGTCGCATGGCCGAAATTAAAAATATAAAATATCAACAATTAGACATCAGGCGATATATATATATATATATATATATATATATATATATATATATATATATATAATGATTTTTTTTACAAATGAAAATCTTTCCAAAAGCTTTTTTTTTCTTTTTTCTTTTTAATCATTTCACCCCAAGCAAGGCATTTCACTTTTTCTTTTCTTTTTTTTTTTTTTAATCATCTCACTCCAAGCAAGGCATTCCACTGCCACTATTGCGCATGGGGCTACATAGGGGAAGGTTAAGAGAAGGAGTGGTTAGACATAGGGAATGTCAGGAGGAAGGTGACAGATGAGTAAGGATACTGAGGATGAGGGTTGGGCAGATGGGAAGAGTGTTTGATAGAATGGGAGCAGGTTAGTGTGTTAGGAGGTGTCTATTGACCTTACATTTAAACTCCTGGAGATTGTAGCCGTCGGGGAAGTAATCGTTTGGAAGAGAATTCCACAGTCGGGAAGTTTGAGGAAAGAAACTGTTGGAATAGAAGTTACGGCTGCATTTTATCGGTAAAATTGTGCAGGGAGTTACATAGGGGAAAGTGATGAGAAAGAGTGGTTAGATATAGGAAATGTCAGAAGGAGGGTGATAGACGAATAAGAATACCGATGATAAGGATTGGGTAGATGGTATGAGTGCTTGTGAGAATGGGTGCGAGTTAGTGTGTTAGGAGGTGTCTATTGACCTTACATTTAAACTCCTGGAGATTGTAGCTCTCGGGGAAGCAAGTATACGGAAGGGAATTCCACAGGTGGGAAGTACGAGAAAAGAAGCTGTTGGAGTAGAAATTGCGGTTTCAACTTATCTGTTTCACTGTAAAAGGGTAGGACCTAGTTGCTAATTTAGTATCTCGTGCAAATTCATGTCTAGGGGGCACCAGTGATCTAAGTTCATCGGAGCAGAAGCCGTGAAAGTATTTACAGTAGAGGCACAGGGAAGCCACGTCACGCCGGTGAGAGAATGACTGCAGCCGGTCTGCCAAGTCGGTATCAACCACATTACAGATTCTCCGTTGTATTTTGTCAAGAACCCCGAGGAGAATAGCAGAGGCACCTGACCAGATGTGGCAGCAGTATTTAATACACGGGCGGATTGTAGATTTATAAATGTGCAGGATAGATTCAGACGGGTTTTTTTATTTTTATTTTTATTTCAAGCAATTTAATCCGTTTTTTTAATGTTTTAACACGTTCCAAATTTTGGTAAAAAATCTGTTTTGATTTTATTTAGTGGGTAATCAAAAAGTTACGAGAGTTTATAATGGAAAATGTAATATTACGTAATTCGGTTTTTTTTTTTCATGATGAAAACACATTAATTTGAAAATTCTTGCAAAATTCAACTAATTGTTGGATTTTAGTGAAACTTTCAGGACGTATTCATAAATGAATGAAATTATTTTTGAAATTATTATTTTTAAAAAGTCTTAATAAAAATATTTTTTTATATCTGTTATCTTCCACGCCACCTAAATTCATGAAATTTTAAGAAATTCAATTTCGTTGAGAAAACTGGTTTATTAGTTAAACGCAGAACACATTGGTGAATGTAAATCACCAACTTTTTTAAACATTTTGTCTTTATTTCCGAAAATCTTCTCCTAATAGTCAAATAAAAAATTCGATAAAACTATGACATCATATAATTTTATATGCTTTTAATTGCTTTAATAAATAATATATATTAAGGACATTATAGTCTTAAAAAGTCTTAAAAAGAACATTTTTCGATTCTAAGCTTAGAAGCAAATTAATAAAAAAATATCCAAATGTTGGAGAATTTTTGTCTTTATTTTCAACTGAAATTAAAGCCAAAATGCGATGTTTAGAAAGGCTCATGATTAAACATAATAGACATTCATTGTCTCTTATATTTAACAGTATAGGTTTAGAACGGCTCATGATTAAACATAATAGACATTCATTGTCTATTATATTTAACAGTATAGGTTTAGAACGGCTCATGATTAAACATAATGGACATTCATTGTCTCTTATATTTAACAGTATAGGTTTAGAACGGCTCATGATTAAACATAATGGACATTCATTGTCTCTTATATTTAACAGTATAGGTTTAGAACGGCTCATGATTAAACATAATAGACATTAATTGTCTCTTATATTTAACAGTATAGGTTTAGAACGGCTCATGATTAAACATAATGGACATTCATTGTCTCTTATATTTAACAGTATAGGTTTAGAACGGCTCATGATTAAACATAATAGACATTAATTGTCTCTTATATTTAACAGTATAGGTTTAGAACGGCTCATGATTAAACATAATAGACATTCATTGTCTCTTATATTTAACAGTATAGGTTTAGAACGGCTCATGATTAAACATAATGGACATTCATTGTCTCTTATATTTAACAGTATAGGTTTAGAACGGCTCATGATTAAACATAATGGACATTCATTGTCTCTTATATTTAACAGTATAGGTTTAGAACAGCTCATGATTAAACATAATGGACATTGATTGTCTCTTAAATTTAACAGTATATATATACATATATATATATCTATGGAAAATAATATATTTCCATATATATATATATATATATATATATATATATATATTAGATGAGGCTATCATCGTCGTATTTTCCATATATATATATATATATATATATATATATGGAAAATACGACGATGATAGCCTCATCCTCATCTAATATATATATTAGATGAGGATGAGGCTATCATCGTCGTATTTTCCATTCCTTCAAACTGTAATTCATTCTTCTCTTCTTTCCCAATATCCTTCTTTCTTTCATTCCCCGTCTTTTCTTCCGCTTCTCTTTCAGTTTTTTTTTTCATTACTTCTTTAGTTTTTTTCTTCCTTTCAATTTTCTCATTTTTTCTTTCACTTCTTTGATCTGTATTTCTTTCTTTCTCCTTACTTTTTTCCTGCTTTCTATCATTCTCTTTTCCTTCGTTCACGTTTCTTTCTGGCTTTCTTTCATTCATTCTTTCCTCTTTTCTTTTTTGCTGTTTATTCTTTCCTCATATTCAGTCCGCTCCTCTTCCTCGACTCCTCTACGTTTTTCTTCGTCTCTTTTTCCTGCTTTCTTTCTCTCTCTTTTCTTTCTTTCCAATTTACTTACGTTTCTCCTTTTCTCCTTTCTTTCTTGCTTCATTACTGACTTTTTTTTCCTCTCTTCTTTCCATTTTTATTCTTTCTGCAATTCTTTCTTGATTTCTTTCCTTCTTTATTCTTTTCGTATCTTTTTACCTTTTTTTCTTTTTTTCTTTTTCTTGCTATTCTTCCTTACTCTGTTTGCTTCTTTTTTCATTCTTGCTCTCTTCTTTCTAGTTTTCTTTCCTTCCTTCTTTCCGCTATTATTTCTTGCTTCCTTTCCTTCTCTTTTTCTTTCTTCCTCTCTTTTTTCTGTTTCCTTCCTTTTTTCTCTGTTCTTTCTTGCTTTCTTTCCTTCGTTTTTTCTTCTTCCTTTCTTTCCAGTTTTCTTTCCTTCTTTTTCCGTTATTCTTTTCTTTTTTTTTTTTTGCTCTCTTTCCTTTTTCTTTTTTTCTTTCTTCCTCTCTTCTTTCTAGTTTATTTTCCTTCATTTTTCTGTTGTTTTTTCTTTTTTCTTGCCTTCTCTTTTTCTTTCTTCTTTCATTCTTTCCACTTTTCATTCCTCCTTCCATATTTTTTTTTCGCCTTTTCTTGCAGTAAACTCCATTCTATTAAAATGAAACTCTTTGTGCCCTGGAACGTTTGCTTCTTTTTTTTTTTTTTTTTTGCTAGGACCCTTTAAATAAATGGGGGAAACCCCATTGTACACTAAAACCTGACAGATTTTTACAATGAGAACGGTCATCTGACACTTTCGAGCAAACGGCCTCCACCATCCTTCAACCGCCATTTCGTTGCCTGTCCAATCTCTCCACGTGCCGAGGATTCAAGGCATTCCTCTTCCGTTCACCCAGCCATTTCCCGCCCTTTTTCCGTTCACCCATCCACATGCGATCTTGATTTACGGCAGTCATCTGACTGGATTCCCATCCATTGACTTCAAGTCGATTAAAGCTATGAACACTGAGGTTCAACCACACTTATACAAGGCTCAATTATTAAAGCATATATTCACATAATAAGAGGTTCAATTAATTCTAATCCTGACTGAAAAGACGGTCAAATTTGTAACCTTAATTTCAGCACCAATTTTAAAATAAATACTTTAATTAAATGTGTTTCTACAAGTATTATACATTTATTTGCCGCGTTCTTTTAGGACATTGGTGATCATGATTCTCCACAACTTCCTACACTTTATTATTCTAGTTCCAATGCTTTCCGTCCTAATAATCCCCTCTCTTTTCATGATCTGCCATCCATTTATCGAAGCTAATTGCTTACGGTCATAAAACGTTAAAACACTGGTTCTCGTACAATCATCGAAGTTAAGCAATATCGAGCCTAGTCATCACCTCGATGAGTGGCCACTTTGAAATATCAGGTACTGTAAGCTTTGATGTGCAGGTCGTGTAATGGATAACAACTCGGAATTAGAAATCGAAGAACCGAGTTCAAATTCCAGTCGGGTTCGTGATATTCAGTTATTCAAAAATATATTTTCTAGCTTTAAAAAACCGTATCGCACTTCCCTCTAGAAAATTAAAAACCAAAATTTACTTACAAATGATATTTATATATTCGCCATTATTTTTAATATATGTCCTCCATCGTTCGGCTATCTTGTTAATGCCATTTTCATAAAAACAAACTCGTTTTATTTGTTGGAGGAAATTGTTCTGAAGAGACTGGAACAAATGAAAAATCCGAAAGAGCCAAGTCAAGAGAATACAGTGAATGCTGAAGGGTTTCACATTGCAACTCTTTTCTCTTCTGAAAGATCTTGTCTGCTTGGCAACATGCGGTATTGCGTTGTCGTGATGAAAAATGACACATTTTCGATTTGCCAGAATCTGCCGTTTTTCTTGAATCCAAACGCTTCAAACGGTGAAAGGCAGTTGCGATATCAGTTTTCAAACTCTTAACAATCTCTTCCCTCAAAATCTTCAGTTTATTCTCTATGATGAGAAGCACAGTATCTTCAGTGTTAGAAGGTCACCTGGAACATGCTTGATCATTTAAGTTAAAATCACCCTGATGAAATCTACCAAGCCACTTTTTGACTGACTGAAGAACTGGCGCATGATTCAAATAAACTTAAATGTTTCTTGTTGCAGTTTCAACGATTACTCCTTTTTGAAATTCATGAAGCTTATTATGGCAAACATTCAGCAAAAACTGACTTGAGAATAAGATATTGGAAAAAAAATTACTGGTATTTTTATATTGGATGAAATAGATCATTTATATATCTAAACTTATTTATAAATGGAACTTTGTGTGTGTGTGTGTGTCCGTTACCTATATTATTGTTTTAGCCACAGGTTCTACACATTCACAAGCCTGTTTCCAGCTCTGTTTGTTTTAAACATTACCATAAATGATTCATTTTTCGTCTGTAATGATTTCATCCAAGAACAGCTCCTTTTCATAACATAACAGCAAAGAAATTGACACAGAAACACACAGTTTTTCTGTTCTATCAGAGAATGTGGCACCCAAATATAGAGTTTATAAATGAACATAAATCTCTTCAAACAGTGAAAGGCAGTTGAGATATCAGTTTTCAAACTCTTAACAATCTCTTCCCTCAAAATCTTCCGTTTATTCTCTATGATGAGAAGCAGAGTATCTTCAGTGTTGGAAGGTCACCTGGAGCATGGTAGATCATTTATGTTAAAATCAGTCAGTTAGTCAGTTAAGTGCCATAAATGATACACGCTCTGGGCGATCATGTCTCGAATGAGACATGACTGACTGGGCAGAAGATTATCCAGCAGCAGGTTGCCATTGCTTTCTACGGTAGACTGGTCGCCAGCCAAGGCTGTCCTATTATTTCATTCATAGCTAGAGGGAAAAGAGATGTATAATATTATTACGTAGTAATTAGTGGGGTGTCAGTTTATTACTTTATAACAATAGTAAACTGATCCCCCACTTTATGGCCAGTAGAAGTCTTAATCATGATTCCAACTATTATATTCAGTTAGTCAGTTAAATACCATACGTGATACACGCTTTGGGCGATCATGTCTCGAATGAGACATGACTGACTGAGCAGAAAATTATCCAGCAGTAAGGTCGCCATTACTTTCTGCGGTAGACTGGTTGCCAGCCAAGGCTATAGAACCCAATTTGTCCTATTATTTCACCCATAATAGAAGGGAAGAGATGGATTAATACCTTTCCCAACAGTTTGGTGAGTAAATAAATGCAACGTATTCAACTGGAATTCGAACTCGGCTCCCAGATTTGTCGTTCCGAGTCGATATCCACTGCACCACAACGCACATCTTACAAAATATACCAAGCTATATCCACTAGGCCATGTGACTTTGAGATTCTCTAGGACAAATAGCCCAGTGGATATAGACGTTGATTAGTTCTAGTGACATGACCCAAAGAGTTGTGAGTTCAATACCGGGCTACAGCAGTGGTGAACAAATAACGTAGAGAGTTAAGTTAAAGAGTGATAACTACAAGGCTACCAGAAGTGGCATCGCACATGAAATGAGAAGGATATACCCAAGTGATCGGGAAAAAAAGTTCGGTCCGAAATTTCTAACACCTGAAGAAGGCCGGAGCGTACAACGACCGAAACATTGTAATAATGGCAATAAAGATGTGGGCAATAGTCCAAATAATGTAAATTGTGTGAATACTACCTCATCTCAGAAGTATAGACAAACCTTTTTTGACTGTCTAAAGAGCTATAGCATGATCCAAATAAACATAAATCCTTTATTGTTACAGTTCCAACTCTTGCTTCTTTTCGAAATTCATAGACCTTAGAATGGCGAAAGTGCGTTCATTAACAGGTAAACTCTCCGGACGGACCTCGTATATTGCACATAGGCTTTATCTCTCCCTCTTTCACTCTCTTCTCTCTCACTCTCTCTCTCTCTCTCTCTCTCTATATATATATATATATATATATATATATATATATGGTTAAATAAAATAAAGACAAGAGGAAAACTGTATTTTAAATCGCCTACGCGTTTCGTCCTGTGATGGACTTTATAAAGGCAAAAAGACGAAATGAGCTTTATTCTAAATTACGTATCTATAAACAAACAGTGTTGCCAACCAAAAAGACGCTCACAAATCATTTCAAAAGATCAACAGAATATTTTAGTTTTTAGAATTTCTTCATCTATAGTACAAAGTCACGAGATATTAAAATGAAGGGAATTTGACCGTTTTCTTTTAAAACTGTTTATTTCGTGTGTAAGTCTGTTTTAGAATTTCTTCATGTGTAGTGCAAATCACGAGATGTTAAAATGAAGGGAATTCAACTGTTTTCTTTGAAATTTTTATTATGTATGTTAGTCTTTTCAAATAAATTCCCTTCATTTTGACATCTCGTGACTTTGCACTACACATGAAGAAATTCTAAAAACTAAAATATTCTGTTGATCTTTTGAAATGATTTGTGAGCGTCTTTGTGGTTGGCAACACTGTTTGTTTATAGATACGCAATTTAGAATAAAGCTCATTTCGTCTTTTTGCCTTGATAAAGTCCATCACAGGACGAAACGCGTAGGCGATTTAAAATACAGTTTTCCTCTTGTCTTTATTTTATTTTACCATTCTGTCCTTAATCTCAGATTATAACTGAGTATATATATATATATATATATATATATATATATATATATATATATATATATTACATTTTCTAAACATATACTGTTAAATATAAGAGACAATAAATGTCTATTATGTTTAATCAAGAGCCGTTCTATACGTCGCATTTTGGCTTTAATTTCAGTTGAAAATAAAGACAAAAATTCTCCAACATTTGGATAATTTTTTATTAAGTTGGTTACATTACATTTGAATATATGGTTCTGTTATCATTTCGCGCTATCAGGCGGTGTGACGTCATAGAACTGCATTCCAAATTTGAGAACTACGTTTGTTATTTTTGGTAACTATTGCCGTTGCTTAGCGGAGTTTTATGTCAACACAAGAGAAATCGTCGCTGATGGTGGATGTTATTGTGTTACCATCCTTATAACCTCTCTGAAGATGGCTCATGTGAGCCGAAAGCTTAGAACCAACTTAATAAAGAATTATCCAAATGTTGGAAAAATTTTTGTCATTATTTTCAACTGAAATTAAAGCCAAAAGTTTTATTTATTATTGTAAATGAGAACTAGTTAAAACAACATAGAGACTCTGGGGTATTACATTGACTGTGGTAAGAATAATAAGTCAGAATGTGCTGTTTTGGCATAAGGAATATTGTGGTATGTCTGAGTTAGCAACTGTGGCTAGCTAAATTTAAGAAAAGACTGTCTCTTTTACAAATACTTTCACGGCTTCTGCTCCGATGAACTTAGCCCAATGGTGCCCCTATGTATGTATTTACTCGAGCTACTAGACTAGCAACTAGGTCCCACCCTTTTACAGTGCTGCCAATAAAATGTAACCGCAACTTCTATCTAATAGCTTCTTTTCTCGCATTCCTCGCCTGTGGAATTCCCTTCCGTATACTTGCCTCCCCGACAGCAAGAATTTAAAGTAAGGTCAATTAATCATCTCCTATCTCACTGACGCGCAACTTTTCCTTCATGTTCTTTTCCCCGTCCACTCTACTCTCACCAGCATTATCATCCTTCTCTTACCTACTTCCTGACACCTCCTATCGTCGTCCTGCGGCCTTGGCCGAAATAGAACTCACTACACCCCTCTAGTATTCCCTGTGCATTTGGAACCCTGGCGTAGTTTGTAGCGAAATTCATAATCTTGTCAAATAGCTGAATACCTGATGCTTAGTCAGGGCTACCAAGGGTGTTTTTATTGGGACACCAACACTAGATGGGTTGCTTCCAGGCCCCATCCTAATATTGAACCTATAACTGGAGGGAAGTGACGGATTAATACCTTTCCCAAGAGTACCAATGCTTAAGTGAATGCAGGGTACTCAACTGGAATTCGAACTCGGCTCACCGATTTCTATTTCCAAGCCGATATCCACTGCACCGCAACACACATCTGTCACTAAACGCTTACAGCGTCTGGTATTCCCAAGTGGTCATCCATCTAAGTACAGACCAGGCTCAACGTTGCTTATCTTCGGTGATCGAACGAGAACCGGTTTATTCAACGTGATAGGCCGTAAGCACCTCGTATAAGCTGTCCCTCTTTCTCATCACTTTCCTTCTATGTAACCCCCTGCGCACCAGTGGCAGTGAAATGATTAAAAAAAAAAGGCTGAGGCCAGCCTCATTCTACCTTTTTGCACTGTGCCAAATTTTTGTATTTTAAAAATAAATATTAGTCTCCTCTGTGATACTTAGATTTTATAAATTTAAGCACAGCACTATATTAGTGGCTAGGTCGTATTTTTTGGTTGAAATGGCTAAATATAACCTTAAGTTCCATGCTAAACATCTTTTTTCTCGTAAATATTACAAGTGGAAAATATGTTCAGTACTTTTCGATTCACTGTAATGTTGCTTCCCTGTGCCTTTTCTATAAAAAAAAAATACTTTCATGGAAATGGTTCTGAAGCGCAGTACTCGATTGGCGGCAAGGTCTCATCATCTTAAAGTTAAAATGGCTAGATGTAACAGTAAGTTCTATGCTAACAATTTCTTTTCTCGCTTGTGGAAATTTCTTCCGGTTTCATGCGTTCCAGTGAAGTTTGATGTTTAAAAATTGAAATTCAATGTCATTGTTTATCGTCTCTCCTCTGAAGTTTGGCTCTTTTATTGTTCTTACTCCGAAATAATGTTTTTCTTATATTCTTTTAAACTTGTTAGCTCCTTGCGTGTCTGTGGCTTTCTTACCTTACTTGAGGTGAAATGATTTTTAAAAAGTATATCTTGACGAATGGTTTTGCATCTGGCACGTTTCTCTGATTGCAGAAGAGTTAGGGGCTCAGAACTTAGAAAACAGATCTTAAATCATCAGTAACAGCCGATAGCTGTTACGCACTTTGTCAGCCTTGGCATATGAGTGATCGTATGTGTATGTGTATGTTTACACATTTAAGCAATTCAACATCGTTTTGCTTCCCGTCGTTATTTTTAATGTTACCTGTTTGACTTGCCAGTCAGCAAGGACTTCATTGCCGCTGCAGGGAACAAAGAAAATGTCATAAAATATATTTTATTGACATTCGGTAAATGCAATCAGTAATTACTCCTTCAAGAAAAAGTAACAACGTGGTAAATCCGGCACGTTGCCAGGGACGATTTTCCAATACCCGGCAACTTGGTCGACTTTCTTTTTTCATTTTATTTTCGCCTAATACAAGGCCCAAGAGCCATTCAAGGTAGTCTTCTTCTTCTATGTACCCTTTGAGGACGTAGGCGATCATGGCATTCCACGTCTCCCTATCCCTGGTGGCTTTTAGCACGCTTTCTCCTGTTACACCACACAACCCTCGTTCCGTCATCCACCTGATCAGGTCTTTCAAATATGTTATCCGCTGCTGTCCCCTGTCTCTTTTCCCCTCTATCTGGCCTGTCAGTATCAAGTTCTCCAAGCCCTCCTTCTTCATTGCAAGTCCTAGGAGCTTTAGCTGTCTCTTCCTGATGCTCAGTATTAATTTCCTTTTCGTTTCCATCATTTCCAAAACCTCATCATTGCTCACATGCTCGATCCATGATATTCTCAGCATCCTTCTGTAGAAACACATTTCAGTTGTTTCAAGTTTTTCCTTCATCTTTGATGATATTGTCCAGCATTCACTGCCATATTGAAGAACTGAAATCACTTAGCAATCCAGTACTATCTTTGTTTCTAGCGAAATTTTCCTGTTTCTTAATACTTTACTCAACTTCTGAAGTGCTTCCTTCGCCATGCCAATTCGCCTTCGGATCTCTGTGTCGCACTTTCCGTCTTCTGCTAGAAAACTAACCCAGGTATTTAAATTTTTGTACCTGCTTGATTTTAGTATCCCCACCTATATTTGGCATTTTGGGCTGTCCTTTTTGTTGATGACCATGCATTCGGTTTTATTGCAGTTTATCTGTAGTCACTATCTTCAACTAAATTTTGGAGGAGATCTTGTGGTTTCCTTTTCGTGTCTGCTATCTGCAGTGTGTAGTAAGTTTTTTTTTTTTTAATCATATCACCCCAAGCAAGGCGATAACGCCACTGATGCGCAGGGGGCTACGTAAGAGTAAAAAGATTGGAAGAGAGAAAGCCGGAAACCACATCCTAAACAGGGAACAAGGGATGGGCCTCTTCAGTCATTGGTACTTCGTAAGGTAAATTTCACAGGAGAGTAAATCCAATGATAAGTCAATGTTAAGATTTAACAGAGTATCATAATAAAGAACATAAGTTGGATGTTTTTATAAACCCATTGGTAATATAATATTTCACCTGTGGTGGACTGTTAACTACAAAATCTCGATAAAATACATTTTTATCAGGTACTTACATACAAGTTTAATTAGTATTGTGTGTGTGTGTGTGTGTGTGTGTGTGTGTGTGTGTGTGTGTGTGTGTGTGTGTGTGAACATTTAGAACAAATAAATAGAGTGAAATTTGCTGAAGATTTTTCTGTGCACAGAATTAACCAATACGCAGCTAAGAAGGTCGGTTCTGTGCAGAGCCAGGAAACTTTTCCCGTCTGAAACAATCCTGCACATATATAAATCTACTACCCGCCCTTGCATTGAATACTGCTGCCATATCTGGTCGGATGCCCCTGCTATCCACCTCGTGGTCCTTGACTAAATCCAACGGAGAATCTGTAATGTGATCGATCCCGACTTGGCGGCTCAGATACAGTCACTTTCTCACCGGTGCAATGTGGCTTCCCGCTCTCCATTCTACAAATACTTTCAACAGTAACACTGATTGCTCGCTCAATGAAAACAAAAGTTATCTTACAAGGAAATCGTTTATGAAGACTGGTTACTTTTTCAATTCTTCGCCTAGGTGCTCCTGCTATCCACCTAGGAATCCCTGACTAAATCCAACGGTGAATCTGTAATGTGATCGATCCCGACTTGACAGCTCAGATACAGTCACTTTCTCACCGTCGCAATGTGGCTTTCCTGTGTCTCTTCTACAAATATTTTCACAGCTTCTACTTCGATGAATTTAGCTCACTGGTGCTCCCTATATATGAATTTACTCGAGCCACAAGATTAGCATCTAGGTCCACCCTTTTACTGTGAAACCAATAAAATTTTTAACGCAAATTCTACTCCAACAGCTTCTTTTCTCGCATTTCCCGCTTGTGGAATTCTCTTCCGTTTATTTGCTTCCCCGACAGCTACAATCCCCAAGAATTTAAATGTAAAGTCAATAGTCATCTCCTATCTCACTAAACCTGCATCCTATCTCTCTCTCTCTTTCTCTCTCGCGCTCTCTCTCTCTCTCTCTCATGCTCCTTTCTCCGTCCACTCCACTCTAATCAGTATTCTCATCCTTCTCTTACCCACTTCCTGACACCCCCTATAACATGTCACTCTTTCTCATAACTTTCCTCCTATGTAACCCCCTGCTAGAACAGTGGCAGTAAAAAACTTACTTGGGGCGATATGATTATAAAAAAAATAACAAAGAAAATAAATTTGTATAGAGACATGATCGCCTACACCCTGAAAGTAAAAAGGGGGTTAAGTACCATACGTGATACACATTTTGGCGATCATGTCTCGAAAAAGACATGAGTGAATGGGCAGAAGATTGTTCCGCATTAGGTTGCCTTTACTTTCTGCGGTAGACTGGCTACCAACCAAGGCTATAGAACCCAAACTGTCCTGTTATTTAATCCATAGCTGGAGGGAAGAGACGGATTAATACCTTTCCCAATGGTATTTGCACATAAATAAATGCAACGTATTCAACTGGAATTCGAACTCGGCTCTCCATTTTTCGTTCTCGAAAACGCACATCCACCCCATTAAAAAGAAACCACATTGTAAATTCTGGACTATTGCGAGGGCTGACAGGTCTGAGTGATGGGTTGTCGGAAGAGGTGGGGGGGGGGACCTGCACGAGACGGTCATTGTGTATGTGACAGATGTACAATGCACAAGCTTATACAGCAGTCTCACTGGCCACTGCATAACACCACAGGGGAATAGCTGATTAGGCATTCGCAGCAAGGTCCCCTTCTAATTATTTTGCCAAGTTACATCAAGGCTTATATTACGGAAATTAACGAAGATTAACGAAATGGTTATAAACAACTGACAATTTGAAATTATTTGTTTGAACATTATTTTTGAGCGATACTCGTATTTAAGTAGATAATCTGTTTATGATCAAACCGTATACATATTTATTTAAACCGGCCTGATTATTTACGATAAATTTTTGTTACAAAAATGTTTGTTATTCGGCAGGATTCGAAACTGCGGCCCCTATCCTATTTCAGTTCAGATATGGTTATTTGCGTGAATCGTGTTATATATGCTTGATTTGACTTCGTTTAGACCGTTGGTCATTCGTGGTCGAGAGGTCTAAGACACGCCAGATCAATTAGTGGCTTCCTCTATATGGATGGAAGAATCATTGGTACTTCGTAAGGTAAATTTCACAGGAGATTAAACCCAATGATAAGTCAATGTTAAGATTTAACAGAGTATTATAATAAAGAACATAAGTTGGATGTTTTTATAAACCCATTGGTAATATATTTCGCGGCTCTCCTATAGACATCTCTTCAGACCAAATTCATACAAAATGAATGGGTCAAAATAATCCAGAAAAAAGTTAAATAAAAAAGAAAGAATAAAAAAAAAGAAAAAGAGAAGAAAAATAAGAGAGAGGAAGTTAACAATAACAGTGTTAGAACTTAGCGTCTATATTATATCTAGACGACAAGATGGCCTTGGCCTAGATTTACAAAAACAGTACTTAAGGAAGTCAGTAAATCTTGTCTTGGATTTTTAGTTGTCCATTTTAAGATGCATGACATTAAAAATTAAAATTTGGGGGTTGAATTTTCAATAGAAAAATGAATTGCTTGTTTTTCTTATTAATTCTAACCGTAATAATAATAATGATACCATATTATTACATAAAACTTATTGGTAGTAATAACATGATAATAAACAAACTAATATTTATTTTTTTCTTCGAAATTCTTCAATAATTTTAAGAAAGAATTTTTATTTCAGTCAAAACTGAATTTATATTTGAAATAATTTTAGAAATGCACGGTGACAATTTCTCATAAATACTCCGTGTTACTTTAAGTGTTAGCACTTGGTTAACATTAACATAGAACAGGGGAGATAATCTGTGAGGAAACAGCTAATAATCCTCTGAAATATTTTGCCCTACACTCGTATATATATATATATATATATATATATATATATATATATATATATATATGGTCATCCGCAGACAGATCTGTTTCGCTGTATCACAGCTCATCAGTACGGTTAGACATCCGATTGCTTTTAACTCAGGATAGAAACCCGACTGAATTGGCGTCAGTCGGCGATTCTACCTCTGAGCTATGGGCGCTCGGTGGAAAAAGGCAGACTTTTAGGGTATGTATCATACGCCAGTGGCCAGAGTGCTCTAATTCATTACTGAATGAACGATGCGTAGATGTTAGAGTAGCTACTGTTTTGTTTTGTTTTTTTGTTTGTTTTTTTTGTTTTTGTTTTTTTGTTTTGTTTTGTTTTGTTTTTTTGTTTTTTTGTTTGTTTGTTTTTTTTTTTACAAAGTCAACATTTCTTCCAGAGTGCTCAATCAGGGAGTGAGAACATAAATAGTCATCCGCAGACAGATCTGTTTCGCTCATCAGTGCGGTTAGATATCTGATTGCTTTTAACCCAGGATAGAAACCCGACTGAATTGGTGCTAAATTTGTTTTTTATTTAAAATTAATATAATTTCCATTGCAACACTGAAATTTCAATGTTTCAAAATTTTTACCTCGTCATCAGGCAATGTTAGATCATTGTTGTGAAAATGATTTTCATTTGAATATAAAAAACAATATGTTTGTTATTTATGGATGTGGGAAGACAGAAACATTTATGTGTCTGTTCAATTTAAATAATCAGAATAGAAATTCACTTTAAATTTGAAAAAAGGCTATTGGGGGTGGGGATACATGATTTCTTCTTTCAATCTTAACGGCAAAAATGTCAGTCGATCAAAACCCCTGTTTAGACTACATTTCCGTTAATGTATCCGTTATTGTTACAATTTTTTTCTCTTTTAGTTTTCTCTGCGTCTCAACATCTTCTAACACAAAAGAAAGGAAAGAAAAATATTTTATAGCTTTGATCTAACTTAAAGAGACCTTTGAGTATAATTATACTATTTTTATTTCGATTCTGAATGAATTTAATCCAAACTTAATTATAAATAGAACTTTGTCTGTGTGTGTGTGTGTGTGTGTGTGTGTGTGTGTGTGTGTGTGTGTGTGTGTGTCCGTTACCTATAAACTCCGAAACGGCTGAACAGATTTTCTTGAAAATTTACACAGTTGTACTATAAGCGTCTGCGAGTGTTCTTAGCTAGGTTTTGTGTCGAGGTAAACCCGATAAATATCGAAAATCGATAATCGAAAAAATCGTGTTATAGAAGGAGTGGTCCGATTTTAATCAAATTTGATACACTCATAGACAAAGACATAAGAAACGATATTCAGAAGATTCAAGGTTGCAGTTTTTATAATAGTGCAGAAAATCGATAATATATATATATATATATATATATATATATAATCATTTCACTCCGAGCAAGGCGGAAACGCCACTGATGTGCAGGGGGTTACATAAATTTAAAAAGATTAATTAGAAAAGAGTGAGGAGTACAACCTAGTTAGAAAGGAACAATAGAAAGCTGAGAAAGCAGGTGCGATGACAGATACATAGGTGGAGAGAAAGGGAAGGTTATACAGGGGTGGGGAGAGAGCTAGAGGCCAGTGGTTAGTAGATGAGTATTGACTTTTCATTTAAATTTCTGGAGGTTGTAGCCGTCAGGAAAGCAAGAATACGGGAGTGAGTTCCACAGGCGGGAAGTGCGAGAGAGGAAGCTGCAGGAGTAGAATTGTCGTCTGCATTTGGCTAACCTGACTGTGAATGGGTGGGACCCAGTTGCCAGTCTGGTTGCACGAGTAAACACCTGTTGAGGAGACATCAGTGACTTAAGCTCGTCCGAGCAGAAGCCATGAAAGTATTTATAGAACAGACAAAGGGAGGCCACATTTCGACGATGGGGAAGTGGCTGCAGTCGAGTCGCCAGATCAGTACCTATCACATTACAGACTCTCCTTTGGAGCTTGTCAAGAACACTGAGGAGAACGGCAGGGACACCTGACCATAAGTGGCAGCAGTACTCCATGCACGGACGGATGGTTGACTTGTATATATGCAGGATGGATTCAGGTGGAAAAAAACATCCTGGATCGACATAGTGACCCAACCTTCTTAGCAGTAGATTTTGCTATGGATTCAATATAGTGGTTCCATTTGAGGTCTGAGGACAGGGTAAGTCCGAGGAGGCGTAGTGTATTACTCTCAGGGAGAATCACTTGGTCCATGCTTATGGGAGGCAGGAGAGGTTGCCTGTAATGGTTGACAGACAACAGCTTGGTCTTAGATGAATTGAATTTGACAAGCCACTTCTTGCCCCAGTTCACCACAGAGTGTAGATCCCGCTCAAAGTCATCAGTGAGATTATGTCTGTCCGCCACGACAGGTTTCTTACTGGAGCGGGAGTATATTGTAGTGTTATCTGTGTAGATGCCTACTTGGGACTTGATCTCATCTGGGAGGTCGTTGATGAAAATAAGGAAGAGCGTTGGGCCCAGGATAGAGCCTTGTGGGACACCAGCATTCGTGCTGTAGGACGAAGAAGCACGCCCATTCAGAACGACCTTCATTTTGCGGTTATTTAAGAAAGATTGGATTAGGTCAAGCAAGCGACTGATAATACCATAACCGCGTAGTTTGCATAGGAGGCCAGGGTGCCAAACCCTGTCGAAAGCCTTGGAGATGTCCAGAGCAACCGCGCGAGCCTCATCAGACTCATCAAGGGCCTGTAGCATGTACTCCGTTACGGTTGTTAGCAGGTCGGCCGTGGACCTGGCAAAGCGGAATCCATATTGCCTGTCGGAGAACAGTTTGTGGGCGGTGAGATGATGAACTATTTCAGCATTGATTATAGCCTCGAATACTTTCCCGAATATCGGTATATATATGGTAAGATGTTTGTGTGTGTGTCTGTTTATCTGCCTGTATGTCTGTATTTTTTTCAGCCCTTTTATTTTAGTTTTTGCTTCGGGTTTGGCTCTAAGTAGGTATAATTGTAGTTCTTAGTCTCAGCCATGATACCATTTACTCCGAGAACTTATTTAGCCTTCAAAATTCAGTTTACGACGAAAAAAACTTACTTGCTATCGATACCAGAGAATCAAAATTTGACTTACATCCATTCATTTTTTCTTTCACTCTACCGTTTCACTTTAACTGGAAACAACTATTGCTTTTTAGTCTTTCGTGCCAACGTTCAAAAAGTCTGAGCTCCAGAACCATGGATTAATTTTTAAGCTTTCATTACACCCGAGTAACGCCGGGCTATACTGCTAGTTTATTAAAAAATTTTAAATACCTTTTATTATCTTTAAAAATATCTATTATATTATTACTAGCAGTATAGCCCGGCGTTGCTCGGGTGTAATGAAAGCTTTAAAACTAACACAAAACCTAGCTAAGAACACTCGCAGACGCTTATAGTACAACTGTGTAAATTTTCAAGAAAATCGGTTCAGCAGTTTCGGAGTTTATAGGTAACGGATACACACACACACACACACACACACACACACACACACACACACAGACAAACAAACTTCCATTTATAAATAAGATTATATTTTTCTTGTATGTACCATGTCATTTCAAAACGATGACGATGATGGACCTTCACATTTTCCTGTACTTTGCACCTCTTGATGCATTTTATAATTTCATTTTTCCTAAAACAATGTTCAGTCTCGCCAGGTTATGTGCTGCTTTCTTCTATACCTCATCCATTCAATGCCATGTGGGTTTTAAATTTCTCAAACCTTCTTTTCTCATCATGTGCCTTAGAAATTACGACTACCTCGTCTTCATATTAAGTATAAGGGTCCTTTATGTTTACGTTTTTCTAAAGCTTTGTCGTTCCTCACATGTTTTGTCCATGCTATTCTTAGCATCCTTCTGTAGAACAACATTTCTGTTGCTTCAAGTCTCTTCATCTGTGAGAAGATTGTCCAGCATTCACTACCATATAGGAGGATTGATATAACATAAAAGTTCAAGACTCTTTTCTTTGTAGAAGCACATTTCTGTTGCTTCAAGTCACTTCTTCATCTGTGAGGAGATTGTTTAGCATTCGCTGCCATATAGGAGGACTGATATTACATAACAGTTGAGGACTCTTTTTTGTAGAAGTACATTTCTGTTGCTTCAAGTCTCTTCTTCATCTGTGAGGAGATTGTCCAGTATTCACTGCCATATAGGAGGACTGATATTACATAACAGTTCAGGACTCTTAGTAGAAGCAAGTTTCTGTTTATTCAAGTCTCTTCTTCATATGAAGAAATCTCGAAAGTGGTTTTCTTCTTAATAATGACATAAATATTTTGTCGATATAACTTTGTTTTCATTATGTTAGGTAAACCTTTATCATGTATGCTTGTTTTTAGCGAATCTTTGAAGCTACCTACCTCTCTACTAACGATAGATAGATATGAATAAACGGAGATAGATAGATAGATAGATATGAGATTTCCTAAGCGCAGCTTAGATGTATCACAAGGCCGAAAGTGTGGGGACACCCAGTGAGAATCGAACTCACTACTCAGTTGTTATGATTCTAGCGAGACAAGCTTGTTAACCATTACACCACGCCGGGGTGCCCAGATAGATAGATAGATAGATAGATAGATAGATTTGGAACCGCCGATCGTGGAAACAAGTTGAAACATGACAGCCATTTTGATAGTGGTGAAGGAGATCCTCAACACTAAAAGAATCGGCGACGAGAGGCAATCAAACATTTTCAGTCTCCAAGATAAAAGTAAAAACAAACACCCAGCTCTTTTTCTGATAACCACTTAAAGATAAGTCGAGGCCCCTACATACACACCTCCACCCGCAGATGAAAGCCCCCCATCGTTACGCAGTTATTTATATTTAATTCATCAACGAACGTAACAACGCCTTTCTTCCATATTATTTCCTTCACAGATTAGCCATTAGCCATTATCTCCATTACGGCCAAACGAGATTTGCAGTGTAAGTGGTTGGCATAGTAACCTCCAAATATCTTAGATTCAGCACTCACTGGCTACGTTTATATTATAACTGTGCTTGATTATCTTAGTAAATATAGTTACTCCTTGTCGTTGGAAATATGAACCATCATATTTACTAAGATTAGTAACGGAAGACCCGCGTCTGGATCAAACAAAGATGAAAATACAATGAAAGAACAATGGCTGACAATGTTTCATCTAAAAGATAATACACAGAGTTGATTGTATTGCAGTAACTTGCACATGTGGGGAGGTCCTGCTTCAGCGTTCAATATCATGGTTTAAAACTGGGATTCGAATAACGATTACTCTGGTATCGTTGGAAATAAGAACTATCATATTTACTAAAATTAGTAATGAAGACCCTCGTCTGGTTTAAACTTTACGATAGCAAATCTACTTCGACAATTCTTCCGGCCATTAGTCCTCTCTTAACGACTGGCCTGATTTAATCCTCGGACTTACGACCAGCTATAAAATATCAAAAAGATTTTTTTTAAATCCAACCAGTCGTCATACGGCAGTGTGTAGTATGTATTTTACATACCGTGATATAGCTAGTGTGTGTACCGCCTTTGATTTTCCAGTTCAGACATGAATATCCACTAAAAAATAACGTTTAATTAATAACGTCTGTTGGATCCAGGTTAGTCCAAAAGTAAGTGGACAGTAAATGATAACATTTGTATTGGTTTCACATATCTAAACTTTTTTATAAGTGGAACTTTGTCTGTGTGTGTCTGTGTGTGTGTCCGTTACCTATAGACTCCGAAACGGCTGAACCGATTTTCTTGAAAATTTACACAGTTGTACTATAAGCGTCTGCGAGTGTTCTTAGCTAGGTTTTGTTTTGAGGTACCCCCAATAAATATCGAAAATCGATAATCGAAAAAATCGGGTGAAAGAAGGAGTGGTCCGGTGTTAATCAAATTTGATACGCTCAGAGACAAAGACATAAGAAACGATATTCAGAAGTTTCAAGGTTGCAGTTCTATACTTGGATGACTTATTTGACTCTGATATTGGAAATCGATACCCTGATATCCTACCGGGTCTGATCAAAATCAGTTTTCAGCCCTTTTATTTTTGTTTTTGCTTCGGGTTTGGCTCTAAGTAGGTATAATTGTAGTTCTTAGTCTCAGCCATGGTACCATTTACTTAGAGGACTTATTTAGCCTTCAAAATTCAATTTACGACGAAAAAAAACTTATTTGATATCGATATCAAGAAATCAAAATTTGACTTACATCCATTCATTTTTCTTTCGGTCTACGGTTTTGATTTACCTGGAAACAACTATTGCTTTTTAGTCTTTCCTGCCAACGTCCAAAGAGTCTGAGCTGCAGGACCATGGATTAGTTTTAAAGCTTTCTTTACACCCGAGCAACGCCGGGCTATACTGCTAGTACAATTATATTTACTAATAGAATTGTTACATTGACAATTTTATTTGTACAATAATACAAAAGAGCTTAAACTTTATCAACGAAGGTGCACAAAATGTTGTTCATCACAGTTTACATAGCTTTGAAGTTTCCCCTTCACGCTTTGACAAACATTTTTGCACAAGTCTCTTGGTGAATTAATTTCTTGAACTGCATCTCTCATGTAATTTTTTCAGATCACTAAATCGTCTTGGTTTTTTACTATAACCTTTGTCATGGAATTCTCTCCAAAAGAAGAAATCCATTTGGATAATGTCTGGTGAACTTGCTGACCAACGATTGGGCCTCTTCGGCCAATCCATTTCTTAAAAAATGTTTTATCAAGATACTCACAAATGTCATAGTTATAATAAAAACCATTGTAATAATATAACCGATACATACACCTATTTCACCTAATGTCCACTTATTTTCAGACCAGCCTATATATATATATATATATATATATATCAGCATGCAGTGTGGGTATAGAAGAACCCAAAGGAGTATCCTGTACATAAAGTGGTAGGATAACTCTCTAAGAAAGCTCTAAATATATTTGTATATAAATACATATAGAGCTAATATAAGAAAAATTAAGCCGGACACCTTATTTCATGGTAAATCGGAAGTGTGGGCCTATTTCAGGTGAACCATCATCAGCTTCTGTCTTTATTTTACAAAGGATTTTACACGAAACCAGTTCCTTTATTTTATTTTATTTTATTTTATTTTATTTTATTCTTTTTTTTTGGGGGGGGGGGTTTGAATCTGGTGACTTGACCCAAAGAGTTGTAAGTTCAGTATCTGGCTACAGCAGTGGTGAACAAAAAACTTAAAGACTTAACTAAAACACCCAGAAGTGACATGACTCAAGGAACGAGATTAATCTACCCCAGCGATCGAAATAAAGGGTTCAGTTCATTTATCATTCATCTTTTCTTTCCAATTTTTTTCTTTTCTTTCTTCATTCATTCCCGACTTACATCTTTCCTCTTTTCTTTCCAACATTCTTTTCCTTTCATTCCTTCATTCACTCTCGATTTATATCCTTCCTTTTTCTCTCTCTCTCTCTCTCTCTCTCTCTCTCTCTCTCTCCCACATTCCTTTTTCCTTCATTAATTCCAGATGTTTATCATTTCTGTTTTCTTTCCAACATTGTTTTTCCTTCATTCATTCTCGGTTTATATGCTTCCTTTTTTTTTTTTTTTCGACATTCTTTTTTCTTTCCTTCCTTCATTCATTCTCGATTTATACCCCCACTTTTTTTACAACATTCTTTTTCTTTCTTTATTCATTCCTGATTTACTTTCCAGAATTGGCGCTTTTTATTTATTTATTTATTTATTTATTCATTTGTTCATTTATTCGTTTCCGCCCACCATCTTTTTCCATTTCTGTTTTATCTCCAGCTTTCTCAATAGTCTGTCCATTCCTTTAAAATGTCATTCATTCCTCTCTTCTTTGGGCCCTGGAATGATTTTTAGAGAGTTAAGTTAAAGGGAGATAACTACATGGCTACCAGAAGTGAAACGAGAAGGATATACCCCAGTGATCGAAATAAAGGATTCAGTTAAAAATTTCAATCACCTGAAGAAGGTCGGAGGGTACAACGACCGAAACGTCGTGAATATGGAAATAAATGTGAGGACAACAGTCCAAACAATATAAATAATCGTAATTCTTAGTTGTGAGGATGTGCATTGTGGTGCATTGGATATCGGCTCGGAACTAGAAATCGGGGAGCCGAGTTCGAATTCCAGCCGAATTCATTGCATTCACTTACGCGCAAATACCCTTGGGAAAGGTATTAATCCGTCTATTCATTCCAGTTATGGGTTAAATAACAGGACAGACTGGGTTCTATAGCCTTGGTCGGCAACCAGTCTACCGCAGAAAGCAATGGCAACCTACTGCAGGATAATCTTCTGCCCAGTCAGTCATGTTTCTTTCGAGACATGATCGCCCAAGCGTGTATCACGCATGGCACTTAACTGAATTCTTAGTTGGCAACTTGTTTCTTTTACTTCTTCACAGTACTCTCCTGACTCGGTGAGAGTGTGTGCCACACAGGGTCGTGAGTAGTCTACCTAAAGAACTTGGGTAAATGGATTCCAAAAAACAGGGATTGGGAGTAATAGCAAAGGAACGAAAAATGCTTAGAGATATAAAGGAAAGGAAGTTGCAGAGAGACATGATCGCCCATGTCCTGAAAGAACTTAGTGCATAAAAGCCGATTGCTTTGAAAAAAAATCTCGGTATGATTTGTGACTTTAAAAAAAAAGTTTACCATTATCAGTTGGTCATATGGCCCAGTGGATAAAAGCATTGGTTAGATCCAGTGACTTGACCCAAAGATTTGTGAGTTAAATACCTAAATACAGCAGTAGTGAACAAATAACTTATAGAGTTGAGTTAAAGGGGGATAATGAAGACATCCGGAAGTGGCATGAAACGAGAATAATCTGTCGCAGTGATCGAACTAAAGGGTTCAGTTCAAATTCAATCACTTGAAGAAGGTCGGAACGTACAGCGGTTGGAACGTCATAAATGTGGCAACAAAAATGAGTACAAGTGAGAAGTGTGAGAGTAAAAACTGTTAGCTTAGAACCTAGTTACATGTAGCCATTTGGACCATAAAATGCGCTTTAAAATGTATGTTATTTAAGAAAGATCGTTCTGTCTTCCTTCCGGATGTGGACAATCACAGCTTTCCATAACCCTTTAGCCATTGTAACTCTAAGTAAAATTTATGTCTTCACTATCCGTGTTCTGCCATCTATTTACGTGTTAGATAGGTTACCTGCTATTTCTTTCCCTTATGTCCCGTGAAAATT
This sequence comes from Ascarosepion bandense, assembly GCA_037127315.1. Taxonomy (NCBI): domain Eukaryota; kingdom Metazoa; phylum Mollusca; class Cephalopoda; order Sepiida; family Sepiidae; genus Ascarosepion; species Ascarosepion bandense. The sequence continues at coordinate 869,823 of JBBBDQ010000558.1, forward strand.
CGCGAAACCCTTTTTTGAATATGAGTCCCAAAACCTTCATCTGATTCTAAGTATATGCAACCTTTTTGTTCCTATTTTACATAAAAATTCCTTATGCGTTGTATGGCACCCAATGTTCTTACTTTTGAATCATTCCTAATGCGTTCAAATGTTTCAAAAGTGTTGTGTGATCAGCTCCTAGTAAGTTCAGCTTGTGTCTGACATGAGTCTTCATGAAGTAATGGCTTCAATTCTTTGTCTTCAACATTTTTTGTGCACTAAATCATTATTTTTGAAGCATTTAAAGCATTCTCTGCGTGTTGTTTCCAACAGAGCATGGTTGCCATAAGTCTCAACAACAATTCTGTGTGCGTCAACTGCAGATTTCTTTTGAATAAAGTAGTGCAGTAAAGCTCCATGCAAATACACTTTTTTTGGTTTAAAATCTGACATGTTTAACACTATGAAAAACAAAGTTGTTTACACTTTGGTGAAATGACATACTCTGAATTTCAAGCTTGCTTATAGTACTTCCTTATAGATGTGTTACCATTTGAAACTACACACACAGTTCTGTAGAAAATTCGATCTTACTAACAGAATTAAGCAAATGTTGGTGGTGCTATTACAACAACTAATACTACTATTATGACTACTACTACTATAATAATGATAGCAACATCAACTTTCGACTCAATATTTTATCTTGTGCTGAACTGCAATTGTTCTGATGAATTCTTCTCTATGGTATCAAGACTATGAATTTAAGGGCAGTGTTAGATTAGTTTAAAACGAGAAATCGAGAGTTAAGTTCGAATTCCAGTTGACTTCATTGCATTCACTTACTCGCAAATACCCTTGCGAAAGGTATTAATACATATCCTCCCCTCCAGCTATGGGTCAAATAACAGGACAGATTAGGTTCTATAGACTTGGTGGGAAACCAGTCTACCGTAGAAAGCAATGGCAACCTACTGCGGGAAAAAAATTGTGTCTAGTCTAGTCATGTCTTTTAACTGATTAGATAAGCGGCTATGTCTCATTGTAATGTTGAAATAGGTAAGTGTAGCCTTAAGTTCTATGCTGATTCCTTTTTCTGCACTACTCACTCGGGATTTCTTGCTTTCCAACCGATTTTTCTTGGTGGTGAAATGATTAATTGTATATACAGGTATAACTCATCTTACGTTGGTAATTTGTTTCAGGTGAGGCGACTTAAGTCGAACTTACTTGTATTTTAGAAGTTTTTTTTTTTTTTTTTTTTTTTGTAAATAGTGTAAGTCATTTTAATCAGTTTATTGTAAATATTTTGTTAAGTGTAGTTAAGGAAAATAAGAATGAAGATATTGTTATGTTTTTAACATGACAAAATAATACGGTAATGGAAAAATGACACACTCGCCGAGTCTTGGAAATGATTAGGGAATTTATTATTGTGGAAACATGAGTACAGCGAACAGTTGTGAATGTTGAACAAAGAGGTGTTTATAGAGAGCGTGTCAAAATTCTACCTGCCATGTTTGCTAGCCTCTACCGGAAGTCCCTTCTCCTTGTCTCCCAGCATGCACCCATTAGCTCGAAAACGAACTTCCTTGAATGGTCCAGGGGAGATACCTTTTGATCCTTTTTATGGTGATCCTAATACCTCCCTTTTTTTAAGAAGACAATTAGCTGTAACGAGCACGCTTGGGGTTAATTTGTAGGTGCTTCAGTTTAGTTCTATTCCGCTTTGGCCGGTTCTTTATAGGTTCTGCATTGCTCTCGTTTATATTTGTCTGTTCGACAGGTGGTATAGACGGTAGTTCAAATGTGTCCACTCGTAAGTCCAGTGGAATTTTCGACGTGTTGTTTATCTTAGTGTTGTTGATGTACCTAGGACGTAATTGGTTTTTGTGTTGTGCCCAGAGTTGATCTCCAACTTGTACACTATATATAAATCGTCCTTTTTCCTTGTGGATTGTACCTGGTGTCCATTGTACACTGGTGTACCTACTGATAGTGGTTGATCTGAACCCTGGCACATACTCTGTTTTTGTTGTTCCTTTGGGCGTAACGCATCCAGTGTGGGACGGAGCTTTCGCCCCATAAGTGCCTCCGTTGGTGTCATCTTATCCTTTACTGCACTATTATGTGTTGTCCGATAGCAAAGAAGGAATGTTTGCAATATCTCCTCTGTTGATTCCTCTCCCTTTGCTTTAAGTAGAGCACGTTTGAATGTGTCTACAAACCGTTCGGCTTGGCCTTTGGATTGTGGGTGATATGGAGGGGCTCGAACATGCGTGATGCAATTTGATTTGCAGAAGTGCCGAAACAACTCCGATGTAAATTGTGTTCCATTGTCAAACACAAGTGTTTCTGGTAGCCCATGTTGGCTGAAGAGCCGTTTAAGTATACTAATAGTTGAGAGGGTGTCCGTATTTTTCATCGGAAAAATTTCCGGCTATTTGGAATGGGCACCCACAACTACCAGAAAACTCAGTCCATTTATGGGACCAACAAAGTCCACATGAACCCTGGACCATGGTTGCTCTGGATATGTCCAGCGTGAGTCCATGATTTGTGGTGGATTTTTCTGTGCTTCCATGCAAGGGACACAACTCTTGATCATCTGTTCGATGTCAGAATCAATGTTGGGCCAGTATATCTTGCTGAGGGCTATGGCTTTCATCCGATTGATGCCAGGATGTCCTGAGTGTAATTGTTTAAGGACAGCTCTCCTGAGTTTTGTAGGGATCACAACTCGGTCTGCCAACAGAAGACACTCATCAATGATGGCCAGAGAGTCTCTTCGCCGCTGAAACTGTTGCAGCTCTCCAGTGAGGTCAGATGGCCATGAGCATCTGAGAAACCAGATAACTTTTTGAAGCATTTGGACTTGATAAGTCTCTTGCTTAACTTCAACTCTCGTTACAGGAATTTTTCTGACACAATCGGTAAGTGTGCAATGGAAATCATCCTCAATGCTGATGGCCGCTATGACGGTGTCTTCCTCTGGGGCAGAATGTGATCTGATGAGGTGTAACAATGCATCAGCCTGACCAAATTCTGTTATTCGGCGGTATTTTATTTCAAAATCGTACCCTAGTAAGGTGATTGCCCAACGTTGTAATCGACTGGCTGAGTACACGGGAATCCCTATTTTAGAGCCAAAGATGGAGAGCAGTGGCTTGTGATCGGTTAGGAGCGTAAAATGGCGCCCAAATATCAGAAACTTTTTTAGTGCAAAAAATCAGAGCCAGTGCTTCCTTCTCTATTTGGCTGTAGTTGCGTTCTGTGGGTGTCAAGGATCTTGCTGCATGCATGATCGCCTTTTCCGATTTATCTGGGAAAATGTGAGATCACTGCACCAACTCCCTGGCTTGAGGCATCCGCTGCTAATACTATTTTCTGAGTTGGGTCAAAATGTGTGAGTAGCAATTTTTTCAAAAGATTGTTGACAATCAAATGGCCAAGACCATTTTGTGTCTTTTGTTATCAGTTTATTAAGTGGTGACTTAATTTGATGAAGAGAAGGTAGAAAACTTCCATAGTGGCTAACTAGTCCGAGAAATGAGCGTAAGCTGCTTACGTCTGATGGGGGTGACATGCGTTGAATAGCTGCTACATTAGCCGAATCTGGATGACGGCCATGGCGATCAAAAATAAAGCCCAAATATTTTATTTCCTGTAAATAAAAATGACACTTTTCAGGTCCAAGCTGAAAACCAAAATCTTGAATGCGTGTCAGAACTTTGTCAGCACATTCTGACAACTTTTTATCGCCCAACAACAATGATGTCGTCTATGTATGCTGCTGCACTCTCTACTCCTGTTAGCATAATGTCCATGATTTGTTGGAAAATAGCTGGGACTGTTTTTACCCCAAACGGTAACCGTCGATATTGGAATAAGCCACGATGGGTGTTTATCGTCAGTAGTTCTCTGGAGGTTGCAGAGATCTCGACTTGTAAGTAGGCCTCTGTGAGGTCTAGTTGGACAAAACAGGTGCCACCATTGAGTATGGTGAATTATATCTTCTGGAACTGGCAGTGGATATTGATGATCTTCCAGTTCTGCATTGAGGCCAGTTGAGAAATCGGCACACAACCGAATTGAGCCATCAGCTTTCTTTACTACCACAATAGGTGCTGCCCACTGGGAGTATGTAACTGGTGTGATGACCTTCCTTTCTTCTAGGCGTTTCAGTTCCTTGTCCGCCGGTGGTAGTGCTACGTTTGGGGCGGAACACAGGTTTAGTGGAAGGTTTAAGTGTCACTGTGGCTTCAGCTTGATTGCAGCATCCAAGGTTGCTTGTGAAAACTGGAGAAAACCGTTTGAGTATATCTTCGGTCAGGCCCTTAATGGCACTCTGGGTCAGGGCTTTTGATACTGCATTGCAAACAAAATTGAGTGGAATGTCAAGAAGACCCAGTGGATCAATAAAATCAAGTCCCAAAAGGTTGGGCTGGGAGTTCGAAATGTATATGATCCCAGATGCTGTCTTCTCCTCAATCTTGATTGTTGCTGGCAGTTTGCCTGTAATATGGACACAATCCCCAGAAGCACGCCGTGCTACATGTTTTGTAGATGTAAGCGGAGGTCTGCCTATACTTTTCCACAGTTTCTGGGAAATAAGGTTTATGTCCGATGCTGTGTCGATTTGTAACCGAACCGGATGGTTGTTTAGTTCCACAGACACATATTTGTGGTTTGACTTGGAGTTTGGGAAAAATGTTGCTACCAGACTGTTTGTGTTTTATGTCTTTTTTGTTTTGTGATCGCTTGTACGTAGTTTTGCGCCCTGTTGGTGTGCAAAATCCATCTTTGTGGCCTTGCCGGTTGCATACGCGGCAACGGTGAGTTTTGAAGGGGCATTTTCGAGCAAAATGCCAACCACCACAATTCCAGCAAGCAGATGGAGGTTTCTTTTGCGTTGCTTCCGGTGACTGTCGTCTTTGAATAGTGTTGATTGTGGATGTTGTTTCAGGTATCGACTGTTGTACCATATCTGAATCATGTTTTAGATTCACCAACCGCCGACATTCCTCTGCAGAGTAATATCCGGATTTTGTTCAATTTTTGACAAAATTCTTGTGCGCACATCCCTGTCATTTGCGGACCTTAATCCACATGCAAAAATTAAAACACTTAAATTGTTCATCTGTGATTGTGGCAATTTTGAACCGTTCGCATTGCTTGTTGACGAATCCCGAGTAAGTTGTAAAATCATCTGTATCACATTTCGTGATATTGAGGCAGTTGAATCTTGCATTAAACAATGAGGTGTGTTCACCAAAAATTTTATTTAGAGTTCAACTGTTTCCATGAAACTACAATCCCGAGGTTGTTTCGGTAAAATGTAGTTTTTCGTGCTCACTCGGACCAATTTTTTGTAAAAGGAGCCTCACTTTCCAGCTATCTGTTTGCTCTCCAAAATCTTCTTTAAAGAGATCCTCATAACGAGCGAACCACGTTGCGAAGGTTGTGTTTGCCTCCTTATTGTAGCGGAATTCTGTGATGGAATTTTCGAGAGCTTGTACCGATATTAATTTCGTTGATGGAGGATTTGGTTGTGGTACAGTCCCTAGTCTCTCTGAAAAGAGTTCCATCAACCTTAATTGCTGTCGGAGAATCTGTTGGATAGTATTTCGATCCATTATTTCACACTGAAGAAAAAAAAATTCTGGAAACAAGAGATTTTGTTTTTCAAAAAAAAACATGTTACGTTTTCAACGTACCTGACGTTATTTTGTGTGTCCACGAAATTCGACGTCTAAAATCCAATTTCTGAAATTCTCCACTCAAAGAAACAAATTCTACTTGTCAGTTTCTTTTCGTTCCAATCCACGTGCTGCATATCTCATCTTCGTCGCCAGTTTTGTTATGTTTTTAACATGACAAAATAAATCGACACACTCGCCGAGTATTTTTTTATTTTTTTTAATCATATCACCCCGAGCAAGGCGGTAACGCCACTGAAGCGCTGGGGGCTACGTAGGAGTGAAAAGATTGGAAAAGAGAAAGCCGGAAACCACATCCTAAACAAGTAACAAGGGATGAGCCTCTTCACCTGTTCAATAGACGAGGGTGGAGTATGAACCGGGCGATAGTTTAGTCTATCTACTCCAATTGAGAAAAAACTAGGGAATTTATTATTGCGGAAACATGAGAACAGCTAACAGTTGTGGATGTTTGATTAACTGTGTGTTTATAGAGAGCCTGGAAGAGTTCCATCTGCCATGTTTGCTCGCTTCTACCGGAAGTCCCTTCTCCTGATCTCCCAGCATGCACCTATTAACTTGGAAACGGACTCCCTTGAATGGTCCAGGGGAGATAACTTTTGATTATTTTTTATGGTGCTCCTAATAGATATAAAGAGGAAGACTAAATAAATAGAATACGATAAAGAAGTTAAAAAGGGAGGAAGAGAAAGAAAAGTAAGTCGTAAGACGAGCCAATATGATAAAACGTTATATATATATATATATATATATATATATAAAACGTTTTATCATATTGGCTCGTCTTACGACTTACTTTTATATATATATATATATATATATATATATATACTGTAATGGTTGTTACAATGTTTTTAAATTCATAGTATCACTACACAAAAAATTTCTCATGTTTCGAAGCCAGCCCATTATGGTTTGACTTCATCCTCAGGTGATTTTTTAGAAATGAGAATTATCTAGTTGAAAAGGCCAGTTTATTTGTGTTGGATTTGTTATTTTTAGGTGTTAGAGGGGTTGGTCTGTATTTTGAGTTTGAAAATTTTTTTGTGTAGTGATACTATGAATTTAAAAACATTGTAACAACCATTACAGTATAACGCTCTACATTTGTATTGAGCACTCTTTAGACAAGTAAATGCATGAACAAAAGATTAATAAACCTACGAGTTCAACAACTTAGTTACAATACTATATATATATATATATATATACAAAGACTGTCTTCGTTTGCTCTACTTTGGTATTGAGCGCTTTAGTGTTAGGGTTTTCGTCTTGGGTTGTTTTTCTTTCTTAAGAGTGCTTGACTTTTTGTTCATGTACTTCGTTTGTTTCTTTTTTTTTTTTTTTTTTTGCTTCCCCTTCTTTTCCCTCCGAGTTTGTTCTCGGTGGGTTGTACAAGACGATTTAAATTATAGCTTGATTAATACTAGTTTTACTATTGGTATTGTTGTTGCTATAGTTAATATGATATATATATATATATATATATATATATATATATATATAGTCATCCGCAGACAGATCTGTTTCGCTGTATCACATCAGTACGCTCATCAGTACGGTTAGACTCCGATTGCTTCTAACCCAGGATTGAAACCCGACCGAAGTGGCGTCAATCGGCGATTCTACCTCTGGGCCATGGGCGCACGGTAGAAGAAGGCAGACTTTTTTAGCATGTATATTATCACTATACATGCCCGATAGCCAGAGTGCTCTTATTCATTATTGAATGAGCGATGCGTACATGCCAGGGTAGCTACTGTTTTTTCAAAGTCTACCATTCTTCCAGAGTGATTCAAGCAATGGCTATACTCAAGAATGGAGAATATATATATATATATATATATATATATATATATATATATATATATATTAATCATATCACCCCAAGCAAGGCGGTGACGCCACTGATGCGTATGGGGCTACATAAGAGTACAATGATTGGAAAAGAGAAAGCCGGAAACCACATCCTAAACAGGGAAGAAGGGACGAGCCTCTTCACCTGTTCAATAGATGTGGGTGGAGTGTGAACCGGGCGATAGTTCGGTCTATCTACTCCAATTAAGAAAAAAAGAGAGAGAAAAAAGAAAAATGAAAAGTGAGATTGGAAAAAAAGAAAGCTGGGAAACACATCCTAAACAGGAAACAGGGAATGAGCCTCTTCACCTGTTCAAAAGACGTGGGTGGAGTGTGAACCGGGCGATAGTATAGTCTATCTACTCCAATTGAGAGAAAAAAAAATGACTTACTAAGATATATTGATTTGTTTTCTTCTCTTCCTACAAAAATACACTGTCTTGAATGTAGGAAGTACAACCGAGCATACCCGATCTATAACATCGAATAGCCCAAATGACGTCTTGATTGGTTGCTGTTTTCCAGCTAGTAGAAAATTTTTAGTCTGGGTGCGTGCTATCGAAGAAGTCTGCTGTTTGTTTAAACCCGAAACTTCTAGTGACATAGGAGCAACAACACTGACGACGCACTTAGATTCCGCACTTAAAGGTGTATTCTTGGTAATAATAACAGGTATAACTCATCTTACGTTGGTAATTTGTTTCAGGTGAGGCGACTTAAGTCGAACTTACTTACCACTAGGCTAAACCACAAATAACCATTCCCAGTTCTGGATTTTATTTAAATGCATTTTTAAAAATACATGGTCAATAAGGATAAAGCTTACAAATAAATTTTAGCTTATAATGTCATACAGATAAAAAAAAAAAAGTTGCTGTTTAGCAATATATTTACACTGTAAATTAAACATTCGATTTGATAATGTGTGACACGATAACTAGACATATATGTCAGTCAGTCAGTTAAGTGCCATGCGCGATACACGCTTGGGCGATCATGTCTCGAAAGAGACATGACTGACTGGGCAGAAGATTATCCCGCAGTAGGTTGCCATTGCTTTCTGCGGTAGACTGGTTGCCGACCAAGGCTATAGAACCCAATCTGTCCTATTATTTAATCCATAACTGGAGGGAATAGACAGATTAATACCTTTCCCAAGGGTATTTGCGCGTAAGTGAATGCAAGGAATTCAACTGGAATTCGAACTCGGTTCTCCGATTTCTCGTTCCGAGCCGATATACACCACAACGCACATAAATACATACATATATGTATTTTATTATAATAGATTAAAATAGAAAATAGATTAGAATAGAAAATAGTTTAAAAACATATTTAACAAAAGTGAAAAAGAAGAGGAAAAAAATAAATAAATAAACGCTTTTTCTTTTATGAGGAAAATTGTCCTCCGGTAAATATTTGACTCAGTGATTTAATGTGATAAAGAGATAAGTTCAGCAGGTAGGTTTTCGAATGACCCGGTCAAAGGCTGTCCTTTACTGTATCTTGACTACACATTAAGAATTTTCCGGCGGAAGCTTTATTAAGATAAAAAAAAAGATAACTGAAATTTCAGACTTACAGTCGCCGGTGTTTGTCACCGGTGGTCTAAAGCATTTCCGGATTTCCGGTCAATTTTGGATAAATTCAGGTAATTTTTCCGAGTCAGTTAGAGAGTGAAAGTAGAGTTGAGTCAGCCGGGCGTGTGCTTGAAGTAAGGATCTCCGTTCGTCTTGTTTCGTTCAGTTCGGATTTGTTGATCTCCATTAATTAGAGTTAGAGCTGTGTGTCACATTCGCCTGCCCCAACCGAAAAGGCTAACTCTAAACGAATAAAGCATCCTTTCAACTCATCCAAGTTGTGGAAGTTCGTTCCTCATAGTTCAATCTTGTACCCCCAGCCGTTCGTCCGACATTTTCAACAAACTCCCGGCAACAACACAGCGTGGAGAACGGCCGCCGGAGAAAATTGTTAGGACGGTCAGTTGGGGTGTTACAAATGAAGTCAAGATCAAATCGTTTTCTGACACAAGTTTTACTAATTGGAAGAGGGGAAAGAAGAGATGTATTTATACCTTTTCCTAAGGGTGAAAGTGAATGCAATGAAACCAATGGGAATTAAAACTCGGCTCTCTGATGAACAATTACAAGCCCTTATCCTGTACACTACTGGCCCATCCAAGCTTACAGCACCTGTTATTCCCAAGCAGTCACCCATCCAAGTACTGACCAGGATCAACATTGCTTAACTTAGTGAACTTTACGGGGGGAAACGTGCACTTTTAAGCCTAAGTCAAGCGTGACAGAATATTAGAAAAAGAAAGGAGAGAGAATAAAAGAATAGGAATTAAGAAGGTAGAAGCAAGGCAATAAAGCCACTAAGACACAAAGGTTTACAGAGTGTGAAAGAATATGAGAAAAAGAAAAACATTATTAAAGAGAGAGAACAATAAAAGAACAAAAATTAAAACTTGACATGTTGATGCACACGCAATTTCATTGATCTTGAAAAAAAAACTTCGAATAACTTTGACTTAGTCTGAACAACCCCTACCCTATGCTGAGGATTACAATCAAAGTAAAGTTAAAGACCAAAAAAAAAAAAAAGAAAACTAATAATTAAATAATTATAAAATTTCATTGAACTCTTTAAAAAAATGATTCTGCAACAAATAGTATCCATTTTTAAAATTTTTAAAATTTTGTAGAAATATTTTGAGCTGTCATTTGAGTTAAAATTTTCACACGCGAGAACAAAACAATTTTTTTTTTTTTTGTCTAACAACAAACCCTGGGTAATAGGAAAAAGTATAAACCAACTTTGGAGTCTTTTTGTTTTTTCATGACCCCTGTATTTTTTTATTTTTTTATTTTTTAATCATATCACCCCAAGCAAGGCGGTGACGCCACTGATGCGCATGGGGCTACTTAAGAGTAAAATGATTGGAAAAGAGAAAGTCGGGAACCACATCCTAAACAGGAAACAAGGGATGAGCCTCTTCACCTGTTCAAAAGACGTGGGTGGAGTGTGATTTCAACAGAATATATTTTCTAATAAATATAGGATTTTAAGAGAACAATTTACACTTTGAAATCTGATCCTCTTGCCTTCAGAAGTTTTTATACAAAGCAGACTAATCTACTACATTTAATGGCATATAATCTACTACATTTAATGGCATATAATCTAATACATTTAATGGCATATAAAGCACAGTTGTTTTTATTTTTTTTATATATATATTTATTTCTGAGATGAGTAACTTTCAATAATCTTGGAATTATTTCGAACTTTTGTTCTCATCTTGGTTGATATACGTGTTATAATAGACACAACGTTTCGACTAAGTACCCTCTGGTAATCTTCAGGTGTCCATAGATTGGCTGATGTGGATTATCTCGTTGATTATTGCAAAATATCGTGTGAAATCAATTATTGTTCTTTCATGTTTAGAATTTGGTTCGTCACAACCGAGTATAAGGATTGAACTCATGACCACTAGATGATACTAACACATGTATAACCAACTACTATATCCACTACTCCAGGACTTTAGTGGGGTATTTCTGGAGCCTTATTCAGTGTCAGATGAATTTTGACAACTGGATTATGTTAGTGGGCTTGTGCCATTTGTCATAATTTGTATTTATTTTGAGATGAGTCAGTCAGTTGAGTGCCATACGTGATACACGCTTGGGCGCTCATGTCTCGAAAGAGACATGACTGACTGGGCAGAAGATTATTCCGCAGTAGGTTGCCATTGTTTCTGCAGTAGACTGGTTGCCAGCCAAGGCTATAGAACCCAATCTGTCCTGTCATTTAACCCATAACTGGAAGGAATAGACGGATTAATACCTTTCCCAAGGGTATTTGCGCATAAGTGAGTGCAAAGAATTTAACTGGAATTCGAACTCGGCTCCCCGATTTCTAGTTCCGAACCGATATCCACTGCACCACAACGCACACCCGACCTTACACTTACATGAAGAATAAAAAGACATAGCATTGCAAAAGTCTGCGAATGGGTGAAGCAAGCTTGGTATAATGTTAGACCAGAAATTGTTGTGAAATCTTTCAAAAAGCATGGTATTAACAATGCTCTCAACAGAACAGAAGATGACATATTAATGACGATGATAGGAGTATTGAAAAGGAGTATCAGATAATGAAGACAGTTTTATGTATTTGAAAACGAATAAAATTTTAATGGTAATTGTACTCTTTTGCTCAATTGTAAGAATTGCTTGATTTTTATTTTGTTTTCTTGCCTTTGAATATAATAAAGTTTTTATAGGTGCTTGTGTTTTTTTTCTTTTATTTCTTTTCATGGCTTGTTTAACCCAAATCATACCTCATAAATATAGCCTAGGCTTTCTTCTTCTTCTTCTTCTATGTGCCCTGTCCCTTCAGGACGTAGGCGATCATGGCCTTCCACGTCTCCCTATCCCTGGTGGCTATTAGCACGCTTTCTCCTGTTACACCACCCAAACCTCGCTCTGCCATCCACTAGCTCAAGACTATAAATCTAGAATATAAATGGATAGAAACTAGCATGGCCACAAAATGAGGGATCAGTTTTTATATTGTTTACAATATAGAATTGATCCCTCGTTTTATATCCACATTATAATTTCTTATAAACAGTTGGCATATATATTCTTCTTCTATGTGCCCTGTCCATTCAGGACGTAGGCGATCATGGCTTTCCACGTCTCTCTATCCCTGATGGCTTTTAGCACGCTTTCTCCTGTTACACCATGCAACCCTCGTTCCATCATCCACCTGATTAGATCCTTCAAATATGTTATCCGTTGCTTTCCCCTGTTTTTTTTCCTTCTATCTGACCTGTTAGTATCAAGTTCTCCAAGCCTTCTTTCCTCATTGCATGTCGCAGGAAATTCAGCTGTCTCTTCCTGGTGCTCAGTATTAATTTCCTTTTCGTTTCCTTCTTTTCCAAAACCTCATCATTGCTCACATGCTCGATCCATGATATCCGCAGCATCTTTTGTAGAACCACATTTCAGTTGCTTCAAGTTTTTCCTTCATCTTTGATGATATTGTCCAGCATTCACTGCCATATTGAAGAACTGACATCACATAGCAATCCAGTACTCTTTTCTTTGTTTCTAGCGAAATTTTCCTGTTTCTTAATACTTTACTCAACTTCTGGAATGCTTATTTCGCCATGCCAATTCGCCTTCGCCTTCGGATCTCTGTGTCGCGCTTTCCGTCTTCTGTTATAACACTTCCCAGGTATTTACATTTTTGTACCTGCTTGATTTTAGTATCCCCGATTTGTATTTGGCATTCTGGGCTGCCCTTTTTGCTGATGAACCATTCGCTAATAATTCTATTTATTACTAATGTTGTCTTGATTTCCTCTGCTGAAATTAAAATGCGTCAAATAGAGTATATTAGAAAAAAATCATTTGAAATATCAAAACTTTCATCAAAGCTGATTATAGTAAAATAATTTGGCAATATAGGACTATCATACCTGCAAAGAAAATAGGTAAAAAAGAAGTTTTCCCTTTGACAGTTAATAATTTGAACTACCTCCACTTTTCAGTAATGTTTGTGGTTTTAAAAGGTGATTAGAATGGCAATGAAACCTAAACACATGATGAGAGTGAATTTATACTTGTTTTTTGTTTGTTTTAATCTTTAGAATTTACAGCAAAAATATTAAACTATACATATATATATATATATAATTCCAGGTGAAGAGGACTCAAGGTTTTTCTATTTTGAGTGCCTCGGCATTTATTTTATTATGAACAGTGCTCAATATAATGAGTATTATAGAGCTTAATATAATTATATAGTTATGAATTAATTGTATGGAAAGTGTTGTAATTTGCTTGAAGCATTGTGTACATTAGGAATATGGTTAGGTTTTGAAGGCTGTCACAATGCATTTAATAAAATAAAGGAAGGTAAAGAAGTTGTTGGGTATTACCTATTTATTATACATTAATATTTCGAGATTAAAATCTCATCTTCAGAATGTTAGGGCAATTGTGTTTGAGTCCAAGACTTTCAACAAATGGTTCTTCCTGGCTGCTGCTGTTGTTAATTGTAGTGTGTGTGTGTGTGTGTGTGTGTGTTTATGGTGTGTATATGTGTGATTAATATTTGGGATTTTTGTATATTGCAACACGGAAATTTCTGTTTCGAGATTATCATCAAACAATGTTTGGTGTTGGTTGTGCAGTTGATTTACATTTAAATGACAAAAACCTTTGGTTTGCTGCGTAAGTAAGTGGACAGATATAAAATTTACATGTGTGTTTCTTATAACTAATCAAAGCGAAGATTCATTTTGGGATTTGGCCCCAAAGAACCAACTTTTTCTTTTTTTTTTTTCTCCCCTCCTTAACGGTCAAGATGTTAACCTGCCTTTAACCTGATCTTATAATTTTCCCTTTTTTTCCTCTCTTCTCCCTTTAGTTTTATTGCCTTTGATGTGATATTCTCATTGAGTACCAATGCTGTAGTTTCCATTTACTTATCATTTTTGGTCTATTTATTTATTTGTTGTAAAACCTTTTTTTATAAAAAGAAAGATTTTTTTTAAAAATAATTTTATGCTTCAATTTATTTTGATAGTTCGTCAGTAATTATTTTCTGTAAGTACTTGTTAGTTATATGCATGTTATTTCACTTAGATTTTACCCAGTTTCTAATGCGAACAATTTGCAATGTCTGCATATGACAATGATCTCATTGCCTTTATTTAATAGATTTTTATTCTTAAGTGATTTAATAATAGTTTTTCGTATAAACATAATGAACATGGTTCATTTAAGGACTTACATGTTTTATCTTTTAGAATTTTCCACTTTATTGTGGGCATTTTTTTTTGTTTTGTTTTGTTTGTTTGTTTGTTTCCCTTAGATACCAGTATTTTGATAGGGATGTTGTTTTGTATTTGTTATTATTAAATGAAGAGGTGTGCTGTGTTCATAATAAAATAAATGCCGGGGCACTCAAAATAATAAAACCTTGAGTCCTCTTTACCTGGAATTATATATATATAATATATATATATTTGTGTGCACTTCAAAAGATTTAGAACTTTATTTGTATTTGTAATACAAATAATCTGTAAAAAAAAGTTTATCAAGTTTAATGTACCTAGTTTTAAGTATAGTTATTGAATAATTCTTTACCACAAAACTTGCAACAATTTTTAGATAAGTAAAAAATATTTTATTTTTTTCAAAATCAATTTGATCCATGGCTTCAACTGACATGTGAAAGCAATTGTGTATGCAGCTAAACCTAGTTCATTAGAAGATTTGAAGGCTAAAATAACTCATGTGATTTCAGGCATTACTGTAAATCAGTTGGCAAGTGTTTTCCGTGAACTGCAAAATCGTATTACCCTTTTTATTGCTGAGGGAGGACAAGTGGAAACTTAAATAGAATTTCAATAAAACCTTAAAGAATATAGATTTCTTTCTTTCTAATCCTTTTTACAAATTTCTACTGCAAATATAAATAAAGTTATACATTTTTAAAGTTCACATAGACTTTATGGACACCTATATATTACAAGAATAATTTTATATTTACATCATTTTAAAACTGATGCAATATTTATCATTTACCAATTTATAAAGAAATAAATATGGAAACAATTTTTAGTTTCTTAAATTTACAAACATTTACTAAATTATCAAAATATGTGAACCAACTATAAAGATAATCCGTATTTTATGAAGTTCAAATTCATTGGCAATTAGTCGGTTTTGCAAAATAATCTCATAAATAAAGAGTTTATTATTTTTGTTCTCCATTTTCAAGAAAAAAGGGGTCCTGGGTATGACGATAAACTGCATCTGGCAGCAAGGTCTCTGATTGGGAGGTTCTGAGGAGTGTAGAACCACCTCTTAATTGCTGTTGTTCCCAGGTCCACCCTGACCTATCTGTTAGGGTCCCAGCTATGAAAATATACTTTTATAGTGAAAATTCTAGCATTTTTTGGAGTAGAAAAATATTACCATTTTTTTTTTTTGGAGAAAATTTTGTTTTAAAAAATGGCAATACATCTGGCTCTTGACAAAACTCTAACAAAAACATGTCTGTGAAACCTGATCTACAACCTGCTTTATAAAAATACAAAACCAGGAAACATCTTGAGTTATCTAAGAAAAAAAAGAAATATTTTTCATCAATATGAATAAATCGACCTTCTCACTATAACCAAACATTAAAAAA
The DNA here is from genome assembly GCA_037127315.1 of Ascarosepion bandense. Classification (NCBI taxonomy): domain Eukaryota; kingdom Metazoa; phylum Mollusca; class Cephalopoda; order Sepiida; family Sepiidae; genus Ascarosepion; species Ascarosepion bandense. The sequence continues at coordinate 885,602 of JBBBDQ010000558.1, forward strand.
AATTACCTTTTTGGCATTAAATAACCTTCAGATGTTGATAAACCGTCAAGCAAAACTCAAACTCAAAAAAGAAAGTGTTTCAGATTTTATTATAATTTTAATAACTTTTTAAAACAATAAATAGTACAAAATAATAAAAAAAATTCATAAAGTGTTTATTTTTGTTCTCTATTTTCAATAAAAAAGAAAATGTATAAAACCACGTTATGTTCAGGCTTTAATACAATTGCACATATACCTCGGATTATGTGGTTCCAAATGAAATCATTTTCAATTATATCTCGTTTGTCAAAAAAACAATACAGAAAAATAAAAATCATGTTTAGTCCTTTTATTTGACTTATTTTGTCTGTCCGCCACAAATATTGAAGTCATAGCATTAGAAAGACCACCTCGGTCTTTCTAGGCATGGTGTAATGGTTAGCAAGCTCGTCTCGCTAGAATCATTATAAGTGAATAGGGAGTTCGATCCTCACAGGGCACCCCCTACTTTGGGCCATATATCACATCCAAGCTACGCTTAGAAAATCACCTTCCTCCAGGTTTGGGGGTTGGGTGCAGGGCTAACAACCCCGCCCCATAAAAAACAGTTTGTTACGGAAACAGCAAAAACGCTGCCCTACACACCATTGGGTGTAACGGAAAAGTTTTTTTATCATTAGAAAAGTGTTAAAAGCACACAAAATCATGTTATTGTACCTTTGATGCTGATCATCCAGGGCCATATACGACCGCAATGTAATTAAACAAATTAAATGTAAATACTGTTAAATTTAACACAGATTATTTTCTATCGCAAAATAATTTTAATAACTGTATTTGTTATTTAACCCCACAAAATCATTTCATTTTATCTCTTAAAACAAATGACCAGTGGCAGTTATGGAACTCGAAAAGTTGAGTTGGGGGGGAGCACTTAGGGGTTGAGATCTTTCTGAGGATGGGGAAAACTCAAAAAAACTGACCTAAGTTTCTACCATGAATGGTGTCTTCAGGCAATTTGCAGTAACTGATTTTACCATTTTGTTTAAAAAACGCCCACGTGGTAGGGAATTTTTTAACATGCAATTTTTTAAATTACAAGGAATTATGACGTTTTCATCCACGGTTGTATGAACCTAAGAGGTATTTTTTAGTACGGTTACACTTAAGTCATAATTTCCGTTCTTTCATTCAACATTTCGCTTTTGTTTGGGAATAGTATAATCTCGAACTTTTCTTCTTGGCACAGTCTATATATTTTGCCACCGTTGTAAGGCTTGGCTGTTTTCACTATACTCTACGTTATGACTGGGTCTTTTCCATATTTTGATTTCAATTTCCTCACGTAGCTAGCCAATTTTGTACAGTTTTTTAAGTTTTCTATTTTGAATGGCGACTTGTGATTGAACCACCTAGTCTTAAATGTGTCTTTGGTTGAACCCAAATATATTTTATTTTGGCCATTTAAATCCTGTACATTCGCCTTGTAAATAACTTCTTTTATGTTGTTAAGTCCTTGAAAGTGGGGATTTATTTTTGTCCCTGCAGTTGCATTCTTTATTAGTGGTTTTGTTATGTATACTGCAATCTAAGTTTCTGGCGTTTTGTTTTTTTACGAAACTATCTAAATTACTAGTGCAACTATAACTTAGTTTGATTGTGTTTTTGTTGAAAATTTTGTTTAGTTCCGATCCTTTTAAAAAGTGTCAGTTTAAAAAATATGTCCTATTTTGGTCTTTACCTCTAAATTAAAAGGTAGGTTGAACCAGATAATGTTTTTTCTATTATCATTTTTTGTTTGTTTGTCTGGTTGAGAATTATATTGTAAAATGTTTTTATGGCCAGATTTTCTTAGTGCATCTTCATAGATATTTTTCTTTTCATCAAATAGATAGACAACCAACAACATGCAGAACATAATTCTCATAATAATAATAAGAAAGTATTTAAAAACTTCTATAACAAACCTTTAGATAACAAATCTTGCAATTGCAACTGCCCCATTTTTTTGAATGAGCGAGGAAAATTTTTTGTAGATTGCCATTACAAATATCTATTCTTGAAATGGGCACGTAAACGTCTGTATGTGATGATTTTCTAGGTGATTTTAAACATTAACTGTTGTATGATTTGGGTATGAGGAGCAGCTGCTTTGCTTAGCTGTGAAATATTTATTACCCATGGATTTGTAGAATATCCAATAATTTTTTCAAGAGTACATTTATATCTGACATGTGTATACACTGCTTATATACAACACATTAAAATTTGCCTTCTCTGATTCCATGCGCCTATGGCTTAGAGAGTAGCAACTCCCACTGACACCAAATCAGTCAAGTGTCAATCCCAGCCAGAAGCAAGTGGATGTGTCTAGCCACACTGAGGAGCTGTGATACAGTGAAACAGACTTGTATGTGGATGACACACACTATATATATATATATATATATATATATATACACACACACACAATGCTTTTTGTTATAAGAGAAAGGATACTCTATAGCTCTTTTATATTACATCGAGCACTGTTTTATTAACACCAGAAATATATTCTTATATGTGCATACACATATGTTTGAGTTTTGTTTAACGGCATATCAACACCTCTGTGGTGTTGATATGCCGGATAAGTAGGGCTTTAAGGTATTATTTTTTTAGCGTTCAGTTATAGTGAGAACATTGATTTAGTTAGATTTTAATAAAAAATGTTTGTTTTTATTCCTTTTTACTTTTGAAAACTGAAAATGTCTTCTAGTTTTGTATTCAAAAATATTTTGCTGAGAATGTGTTTTTTCATTCAAAAATAATGTGTTATGGTTATAATTTTTCCTTCGAAAGTGTATATTTTTCTACAAAAGTTTATTTTTGCATATATATATTTCTATAAGTGTGAATTTTAATACTTTCATAGTGCTTTGACCCTAATTTGGGGGTTAACTATTTGCCCATAATTGGGAACCTAACAGGTGCTACCACTCCGGGTCATGGTGGACCTGGTAACAACAGCAATTAAGAGGTGGTGCTATGCTCCTCACAACCTCCCGATCAAAGGCCTTACTGCCGGATGCAGTTTACTGTCATGCCCAGGACCACATCTATATATACGTGTACATGCATCTCTTTATAATTTTGTGGACAGGTAGAGGAAGCTTTTCTTTGGACTACGAGGTGACTTCTTATTATGCTAAGGCATTCTGTGTTGGGTATGTTCGTGTATAGGGATTTGATGTCTATGCTAGCCATAGTAATGTTCCGTATTCTTTGTAGTAAGTCACCCAAGTGTTTGATGCGTGTTGTGCCTAAGAACAGTGTTAAGATTCTAGCAATGTTTCTAGCTGATTTGTGGAGGTGCACTATTAATTCTGGATACAATGGGTCCAATATCTATATTAGGTTTAGGTGTTTTGGGTAAGCTATACCGTGTGGGTATAGTGGGGGGGGGGGTGATATTCTATGAATCTAGAGCAAGATTTATTTTTAGTTTCAATATTTTCGTTATCATTTTGTTCAAACCGTGTTTCAAGGCTTGTTGTTTGTCCATAGGTTTGTGCATAGGTGTTGTCATTATTTAGGAAGGATTCTAATTTTTCACTGTAGATGTGTCCATTTTAACTATTCCACCTCCTTTGTCGAATGGGGTTGTGATGATATTTTTTGTTAGTGGATAAGTTTATATATATATATATATATATATATATATATATATATATATAGATATTTATATCCTGGGTAGCGTAGTTTCAATGGTATTTGTGAGGGTGACTGCTCATATGACTTGGGATCATTCATATAATACATACACACGTAATGGGAGGAGGTTTGAGATCAAATATGTACAGTAGGTACTGACACTAAATTGCTGGAAAAAAAGCATGTATGAATAAAAAAGGCCACAAACTTAATAAAAACGATCTTTTAAAAAGTTTTGAAATTTTAAAAGAATTGTTTTTTTTATTGTAATAATTTATAAAGTTTCAAAAATATTTTTAAAATACTTCAAAGATTTGTTGAGGTTAGTTTAAAAAACTTACTGAGCGAAAATTATACTTACTAATCAAAAATTAAAAAGTTTAATACAAATTCTCATACCTTCCTATTTAAAATAATTTTTAATTTTTTTTTTGTGTATTTGAAGTTTTTTTTATGTATGGTAATTTCTATATAAATTAAAAGGTCATGTGTTTCAGGGTTTCTTCCCCTTCTGAGAAAAAAATTTGTACAGTTATGTCACTTGTGATCAGCATACACTTATCTCACTTCTGTCAACCTGTTAACACATTTGAAATCCAGCAGACTGTTCAAAACGTTCAACTGTGTTTAAGAAATAGTTTTATTCTAAATTTCATGCTATAAATAAGTAATACTTGTGCTAATCAGATGAATTTAATATTAAATTTATTAATTTTCTAAAAAATAATGTGTCACAGATGTATATTTTATTTTTGCAAGATTTTTCAAACCGAGAATTATTAATTTTGTTTACAAATGTGTCAATCGCACAAAAATGTCCAAAAAATTTTAAAATTTTTTTTAAATCTCAAGATTTTAGATCCCAATGAATATAATTTCTGTTTGAAATACACCAGAGTATTTTGCTGACTAAAAATAGTAAATTAAATCATTTAGATTTCAAGAAAAAAATTTTTTATTCATAAAAATTTAATTTAAAATTTAGATACCAGAAATGAGTGGAGGTACCTAAAAGAAAAAAATGATGCTGATTTTTAAAAGTTTGATAAGCAAAAAAAAAAAAAAAAAAAAAAAAAAAACAACAAAAAAAAACAAAAAAAAACTTTTCACTTGCAGAAGACAAGAACGTCTTTGTTTTAAGTTCTGTATCTTAAAAAAACAAACATGCATTATTGCTCTATAGAATTGATTAAAGTATTTGACACATGAAAAAAAATCTTCTGTTTGATAATTTTCTCCAGTCTATAAAGAAACAGTGCAAGCACAGGTTTTGTCCAATGCATTTATTTAAAATAGAATTACATGGTCTCAAGCAAATCATGGGTCGGAACGCTGCTACGCCGTGCGCATCATGGGTCGGAACGCTGCTACGCCGGGCGCATCATGGGTCGGAACACTGCTACGCCGTGCGCATCATGGGTCGGAACGCTGTTATGTTCTGCGCGCATCAAGGGCCGGAACGCTGTTATGTTCTGCGCGCATCAAGGGCCGGAACGCTGTTATGTTCTGCGCGCATCAAGGGCCGGAACGCTGTTATGTTCTGCGCGCATCAAGGGCCGGAACGCTGTTATGTTCTGCGCGCATCAAGGGCCGGAACGCTGTTATGTTCTGCGCGCATCAAGGGCCGGAACGCTGTTATGTTCTGCGCGCATCAAGGGCCGGAACGCTGTTATGTTCTGCGCGCATCAAGGGCCGGAACGCTGTTATGTTCTGCGCGCATCAAGGGTCGGAACGCTGTTATGTTCTGCGCGCATCAAGGGTCGGAACGCTGTTATGTTCTGCGCACATCAAGGGTCGGAACGCTGTTATGTTCTGTGCCTGGTTCATAAATAGCTAGAACGCTGGTACACCATGCACATCAAGGGTCGGAATGCTGATACAATCAAGGGTAGGAACACTGCTCTGCTCTGCATTATGCGCAATGGTTGGAAAACTAGAGACTGCACCAGGCACATCCAGGTTCAGAATGCTATTACACCCTGTGTTGAGTGCATCAGGGTTGGAGCTCTCTATTCGGTCTATCATGGTAGAAACATTACTACACTGCGTCAAGCACTTGAAGGTTCAAAACTCTAGAAACAAGGTTTGAAAAGCTACTGCACCAAGTATCAATCTCATCGATACAACATTGCACTGGGCACATCAAGTACCAGGACAAAACTACATTCTACATCAGGAGCATCACAAGTAGAAACGCAACTACACCCGGGCCAAGGTGCATCAAGGGTTTAAACGCTATTACTTTTTCTTTCAAGTACATGAAGGGATAGAACACTATAAAATATGTACTTTGTGCCATGTGTATTAAAGACCTGGAATTGAAAGCAAAGTATATATATATATATATATATATATATACACCATTTGAGTAAATTGATATTTTACCAAAACTGATCAAGCCGGATCATCCTGAGCATTAAAACCATTTTCTTTGTTTTTTAATAAAAATTAAAACAAAAAGAGATAAGTAAAACATTGATGAATTATCAATTTAGTTAAATAATTTTTTTTTTTTTTTTTAAATGAAAATGAAACTTGACTGGGGGAATATAAAACCAATTTTAAAAAATGGGAAATGAAATAACAGGAAAAAATATATTTACAAAAAAAAAAAAAAGTTCAATCAGTCGGTGGAAATATTTAAAACCAAATGCGTTTGATGCCCAAAGAGATTTGGGTATGAAAGTGAATGACAGAAAATCAAATATTACTGAATGGAAATTAATTCAACACCGATTTCACACTGAGCTTTTTCATACGTTAACAAGGATTTCTTTAGATTCGGCGAGGTGTGTGCATGGGGTGGTGTGGGGGGCTTCAGGTAAAGGATTTGTCGATGTGCCGAAAGACGCTTGTCTCTGACAAAGTCCGCTTGACAGGCTCAATTTTTCGTTTCTTTGCTGGTGGACAACTCTTTGACTCTGCTTTCTTTTTTTGTGGCCCTGTTATCTGCATAAAAAAGAAAAATTACAATATTTTTCTATAGTAAAATCATTACCAGTGTATTCATGTTATACATTTACTAAACATTAACGGCATAAAAATTTAACATGATAAATAAGAAATAAATTTATTCTAAATGCATCAAACAAAAACTTTTGAAATTATTTAAGCAAAATAAACAATGTGCATTGGATATCAGCTCAGAACGAAAAAATCGGGGAGCCAAGTTCAAACTCCAGCTGAATTCATTGCATTCACTTACATGCAAATACCTTTGGGAAAGGTATTAATCCGTCTACTTCTTCCAGTTATGGGTTAAATAATAGGACAGATTGGGTTCTAGAACCTTGGTCAGCAACTAGTCTACCACAGAAAGCAATGGCAACCTACTGAGGGATAATCTTTTGCCCAGTCAGTTGTGTCTTTTTCGAGACATGATTGCCCAAGTGTGTATCACGTATGGCACTTAACTGACTGACTGAATTAAACAATAAATTTCAAATAGTTTAACATTGAAAAAAGAAAAAAAAAGAAAAAAAAAGCTTCAGTTTAAAATGATACCATGAAGATATGAGAAAAAGAAAAAAAAGAATTTAAGACATAAATGACTAATCCATACTTTTCTGATGTACTTTTTCAGTTTCAGATCAAAACAGAAACTTTTCAACATTTCAGTGACATTTTCACTCATCAAAATTATAGTTTACTAGCAAAACCCATGGAATTTCCACGGAAGGAATAATTATGATTTCCTGGAAAAATTTTAATTTGTCATACTACAAATGATAGTAACATCTTCAAACATAAAAGTATTGGATAATAAAATAATGATAACACAGTAATTTTATTAAAGTATCTATGAAAGTAATGTCCATAGAAGCTACTTTACTGTAAACTTATATTACTAGCAGAACCCGTGGAATTTCCATGGAAGGATAATTTTACTTTGTCATACTACAAATGATAGTAACATCTTCAAACATGAAGATATTGGATAATAAAATAACGATAACACAGAGTGTAATTTTATTAAAATATCTATAAAAGTAAACTCCATAGAAGCTACTTTACTGTAATCTGATATTAAGCAGTGTATGCACAGACCATAACCAAAATACCATACGCTATTTTGTGAGAGACTTTAAATGAGAAATTTTTTTTTTTTTTTATTACTGAAAAATCATGGTTTCTGTATCCATCGTAAACAGAAAAGACCAACTGAGTAATGGCCAAGGATGTAGAGGCCAGAAATTTCATTATTAGGTAGCAGGATACGACAACAAACCTACCTATTTTTACTATATTGTACAGTACACACACATATACACACACAATTACTGCTACAACCACCAGCCTAAGCTGCTATTGATACCGTAATGCTATAGGCTCTCTCCTCCTACTCTCTCACTCTTTACTACCCTTTCGTTTGGCAAAGGTGAGAGAAAGGCTGAGGAGAGTAAAAAGATAGAGGGGAAGGAAAAGCTCGTGTAGAGAGTGTGGCATAATGGACGGAGGAACTAAGTAACTAACTAAGGATGGAGTAGACAGACTAAACTATCGCCCAGTTCACACTCCACCCACGTCTATTGAACAGGTGTAGAAGCTCATCCCTTGTTCCCTGTTTAGGATGTGGTTTCCGGCTTTCTCTTTTCCAATCTTCTCAATTTGTTGTTGTTTTTTTTTTTTTTTCAATTGGAGTAGATAGATCTATCGCCCAGTTCACACTCCACCCTCATCTAATGAACAGGTTAAGAGGCTCATCCCTTGTTCCCTGTTTAGGATGTGATTCCCGGCTTTCTCTTTTCCAATCTTTTCACTATTACGTAGCCCCCTGAACATCAGTGGCGTTACCACCTTGCTTGGGGTGATACGATTATAAAAAAAAAAAAAAAAAAGAATTATATGGTTAAAGTTTAGATATAAAGAAAAAAGAAAGTGGTAGTTTAAGCTGACGCCACGTGGTTATGGGCAAAACATTTTTCTCTCTTTCTGTATACTGTGACCATTTATTTAAAGTTTGTATTTTTTTTTATTTCAAACAAAAACTCAGAAAATTTCTAACGTTCAGTGAATATGAATAATTTATAACTCATAATTAACTCCTAAAATTAATAAATGATAAAATTAGAACCATCTCCAAAGCGTTTGACAGAGTCTGACATGCTGGCCTTCTATGCAAGCTGCGAGGTTATGGTATAACTGGACAATTGTTTGACTTAATCCAGTCGTTCCTTTCAAATCGCACAATGAAGGTAGTATTGAACGGACATGCCTCCCAATACTATCATATGAACGTGGGTGTCTCTCAAGGCTCTATTCTAGGTCCTACACTTTTCCTGATCTTCATTAATGGTCTCTACGATGTTTGTTTGTTATGTTCCTATTTAACGGCCTATCAACATCTAAAGGGTCATTTAAGGCCAGAAACGTATTTTTATTTTAAATCACAATTGTTAGTAACATTTTCCATTCAAAAAAGTTTTGTTAGTAACATTTTCCATTCAAAAAAGTTTTGTTGGTAACATTTTCCATTCAAAAAAGTTTTGTTGGTAACATTTTCCATTCAAAAAAGTTTTGTTGGTAACATTTTCCATTCAAAAAAGTTTTGTTGGTAACATTTTCCATTCAAAAAAGTTTTGTTGGTAACATTTTCCATTCAAAAAAGTTTGTTGGTAACATTTTCCATTCAAAAAGTTTTGTTGGTAACATTTTCCATTCAAAAAAGTTTTGTTGGTAACATTTTCCATTCAAAAAAGTTTTGTTGGTAACATTTTCCATTCAAAAAAGTTTTGTTGGTAACATTTTTCATGGCATTTTGACCCCGGTTTGGGGGTTAACTATTTGCCCATAGCTGGGACCCTAACAGGTGCTACCACCCTGGGTCAGGGCGGACCTGGGAACAACAGCAATTAAGAGGTAGTTCCACGCTCCTCACAACCTCCCAATCAGAGGCCTTGCTGCCGGATGCAGTTTCCGGTCATACCCAGGACCATCTCCCTATGTAATCCGAGCCCAAGTAGGTATATTCGCTGATGACACCACCATTTATTCTCACCTCGATCAAAAATCTGCCGAGGCTGACAAAGCAAGCCTCGCTGCTGAGCTTGAAAAGACCTCCAATCCGTGGTGGACTGGATTTAGAAATGGCTCGCGAATATTAATGCTTCTGAAACAAAGCTGCTATCTGTTAACCATCACAGACAATCGCTCCTACCCCCCCATTAGCATAGATCAGGCTAGTCTCCCTGAAAGCAAAACACTGCGCCTCCTCGGGTTAATTCTCTCAGCAGACTGCAAGTGGAGTGACTATATTGAATCCATAGCTAAATCTGCTGCTAAGAAGGTCAGTTCACTGTGTAGGGCCAGGAAGCTTTTCCCGTCTGAATCCATCCTGTACATATATAAATCTACCATCCGCCTGTGTACTGAATACTACTGTCAAAATCTAGCGAAGAATCTGTAATGTGATCGATCCCGAATTGGCAGCTCAGATGCAGTCACTTTCTCACCGGCACAATGTGGCTTCCCTGTGTCTCTTCTACAAATACTTTCACGGCTTCTGCTTCGATGAAGTCACTGGTGCCCCTATGTATAAATTTACTTGAGCTACTTGATTAGCAACTAGGTCCCACCCTTTTACAGTGAAACTAATAAAATGTAACCGCAACTTCTCTAGCAGATTCTTTTCTCACACTTCCCGCCTGTGTAATTCCCTTCCATATACTTGCTTCCCCGACAGCTACAATTTCCAAGAATTTAAATGTAAGGTCAATAGTCATCTCCTATCTCACTGACTTGCATCCTTTCTCTCATGCTCTTTTCTTTGTCCACTCCACTCTCATTCACACCAGTATTCTCATCCTTCTCTTACCCACATCCTAACACCCCCTATAACATGTCTCTCTTTCTCATCACTTTCCTATGTAATCCGCTGCACACCAGTGACAGTAAAACTGAATTTGTGTTTTGCATAAAAAAGAAAAATGCTTTGGACAACAGACAATTTTTACATTTACCACTAAAAAGAAAAATACAAGAATATTATTATTATTCTTTTATGTACCATATTCCTTTTGGCGATGTGGCCAGATATTGAACTCACATTGCTTTGGGTCAAGTTACTTGAACCAACGCTTTTATCCACTGGGCCAGGTGTCCTTGGGTAAATGTTAACACAATTCAATGATAATCAGCTGAAAAGGGCTAGAGCATACTATGACTGAAATGCAAATATGACAAAGATGGCGACAACAGTCTGACAAATGTAGTACAATATTTAGTTTAGTTTATTGAATTATGATACCTTATCCTTTTTTGGCCATTTCAGTGCAATGGTTTAAAAGTTTGTTTTGTTAGATCAATTATGACAAAGTTGTGAGTGTGTTTCTCACTGGGTACTCCCTGCTTTCGGCCTTGTGCCACATTTAAATTATGTTTAGTAAATCCCAATAATTGCTTTACTTTGCTAGTGTTTTATAGTTGTCTTGCCTTGAATTACATTGTTCATTTATTGTATAGTTTGTTTTTTTAGTTTGTTTTTTTTAATCAATTCACCCCAAGCAAAGCAATAATGTCACTAAGACACAAGGGGTTACTGGGAGTGAAAGAGAATAAGACTTTAGAAGTAACCAGAAATCCAATCCTAAACAAAAACCAAAGATAAACTTCTCCTTTTGTTCAAAAAACTGTGACACAGACTATGGGCCAACCTATCTACTCCTGTTGAAGAAAAAAAAATAGATAACAAATGAAAAAAAAAAAAATGAACAGTAAAATAAAATTTCAGAGTTTTGCATAAAGACATGAGAAGTATTGAATTAAAAACGACTTTAGGAGCCGAAAACCCCATCTTAAACAGCAAAGAAGGGATAAGCCTTAACTGCTGTTCTTTTTTTTTAATATCAACCCGAGCAAGGCAGTGACGCCACTGATGTACAGGGGGCTACCTAAGAGTGAAAAGATTAGAAGAGAGAAAGCCGGAAACCACATTCTAAACAGGGAACAAGGGATGAGCCTCTACACCTGTTCAACAGACGTGGGCGGAGTGTGAACCGGGCGATAGTTTAGTCTATCTACTCCAATTATCCTATTATAACTGTGCTTGTCTCTCCCCACGTTAGTTTGCATGATAATTACGCCCTGCCAATACCTTATGAGTCATGGATTTTTCCATTGTGATCGAGTGAAAAGAGGCGAGAAGACACTACTTGGTTTCAGTAAGAAAATGAATGAAAATAAGAAAGAAGATAGAAATATTTAACAGTTGTTTCAATGAGACGGAAAAAATTATCAATTTCAAATCTTTTCATTTGTACCCACTTCTTAAAAAAACAACCAAGCCGCATTCACATTTATAATTGTTACTGCAATATTTTATCACAGTTGTTAATCTCAAACATTTTAACGATGTAAAAGGGAAATTTCTATAGATATTTTATTGCGATAGAACCTACCATAGAACCTTACTCAATCATTAACTTAAGAATTAAGATTAATCAGGATATTAAAATTTTCACAGGTTAAAACTAGTTTTATTATTGATGTTATTGGGAAATTTACCAATTCCACTTAAAATGTCTGCTTATTCAACATACTAGAATGCCATGAAGCATATAGCCAAGGAAAAAAATTAGGAATTTTTTTTTATGAAGTTTTTAATAAAAAAAAAAAAAAAGAAAAAAAAGAAAAAAAAAGTTTATTTTTCTTCATCCAAATTCCCAAAACGAGAATAGACATTTGATACAGAGGACAACCAGTAAGAATGATCATCATACATTCAACCCAACCCGCTCATTTACCTAAACAATATAAAGACACAGAAAGTCTTGGCAGTCAATTTCTGAAAGGGGGCAACTCACATTTGTCTTCCTGTAATGTCACACTTATATAAATGGATAAAATTCCTCATTTTGAATAACACTTAATCTGGTAATTATATCATTTATTTAAAATGAAAGTAGGTGTCCATGGTTTTTTTGACGGAAAGGGGGGGGGGATAAAGAAATTAAAAGAATAAAATAAATTAAAAAATAGAAATAATACGTAATATTAAATGCAAACCGCACTTGCTTCTCAAAAATTGTCTTTTTTTTTGTTTTGGAACCATTAAAAAATAAAAATAGAAAGATAATATCAATAAACTCATTTTTAAATACGCAAATTCACAAATGGAGGACACAAATGACCAACTCTTATTTTTGTTAAGAGTAAGAAAATAAATCACAAATGAAAAATTAAAAAAAAAACAAAAAAAACTTTAATTTTTTTTTTTTTAACCTGACATGGGTAGGGATAGTGAGAAAAAATAAAAAATAAATAAAAAAAAGGAATCAATATTTGGAGAAGATAAAGAAACCATTTTCACCATAAATGATTCTGGCATTGCATCCCACTGCCAATACCCTCTGGTCTTTCTTGTTATAAATCTTAAGAAAAGGCGATGGGAATTGGGGCAGATGGGTCTTAGCAGCAGCAGCAGCCACGAGGAGGTCAAATCAAGTGGAATCTGGTCAACATGAAATATGATGTAATCTGAGAAGCCGGGGAACAGGGGAGAGACACAAGAGAAAAATTAGCAACTAGAGAAAGAGTGTGACAAGAGAGAGCAGCCATATTTAAACCCTAAGTAAAGCCATTTATATTGTCTACAGCATGTAAACATCTTGAAACAGTTTTCCATTATCCCAAAGAACTGCCCCCTGGCACTGTCTGTAGAAGAAAGATAACTACATGCAGCAAAAAGTTGCGGATATAAAAAAAAAAATTAGCCCATTAATGCTAACCATAAAATCTCATAACAATTATAAAATTTAAAAACATTCAGTGTTAATTATAGCTTTCTAAAAATAAAAAGGCTGTATTATCACCGTACAGTGAAGTCACTGGTCTCACTACCGTCACCGTACAGCAAAGTCACTGGTCTCACTACCGTCACCGCACAGCGAAGTCACTGGTCTCACTACCATCACCGCACAGCGAAGTCACTGGTCTCACTACCGTCACCGCACAGCGAAGTCACTCGTCTCACTACCGTCACCGCACAGCGAAGTCACTCGTCTCACTACCGTCACCGCACAGCGAAGTCACTCGTCTCACTACCGTCACCGCACAGCGAAGTTACTCGTCTCACTACCGTCACCGTACAGTGAAAAGAACAGCGGTTTTATTTTTTTTTTTATTTAACTCCAAGCAAGGTTGGTCTGCCACTAGTGTTCAGGGGGTCACAGTGAAAGAAAGTCATGATACAGGAGGTATTGAAGAAAAGATAAAATACGAATGAGATTCAAGAAGATAGAAGATAGCAATTGACGTTTTATTTAAATTTTTGGAAATTGTAGCTATCAGGAAGCAAGTAAACAGAAGGGAGTTCCACAGGCAGAAAATGTAAGAAAAGAAACTGTTCAAGTAGAAGTGAGGGTTACATTTAACTATTTCGATAATAAAAGGGTGGGACCTAGATGCCAATCAAGTTGCACACTTAAATTCAAGTGAATGGGGCACTGGAGAAAAAAGCTTGTCAGAGTAGTTGCTATGAAAATATTTGTAGAAAAGACAGAGGAAAGCTACATCATGTCAATGAGAAAATGACTAAGTCAAGATGCCAAGTCAGTATCAATTATATTGCAGATCCTCCTTTGAATTTTGTCGATCAAGGGAACCCGACCAGATATGGCAACAGTGTTCAATGCAATCACTGTTCTGTGATTTTTTTTTTTTTTTTTGTATTTTCGCCAAGAATTTAAAATAATTTATGGTCTCTTTTCAATTACCATCATATGAAATTGAACATTTTGAGTAGATAGACTAAACTATCGCCCAGTTCACACTCCACCCACGTCTACTGAACAGGTGAAGGGGCTCATCCCTTGTTTCCTGTTTAGGTTGTGGTTTCTGGTTTTTCTCTTTTCCAATCTTTTCACTCTTTTTTTTTTTATTTTATTTTATTTTTTTTCAATTGGAGTAGATAGACTAAACTATTGCCCGGTTCACACTCCACCCACATCTATTGAACAGGTGAAGAAGCTCATCCCTTGTTTCATGTTTAGCATGTGGTTTCCGGTTTTTCTCTTTTCCAGTCTTTTCACTCTTACGTAGCCCCCTGCGCATCAGTGACGTTTTCGCCTTGCTTGGGGTGATATGATTAAAAAAAAAAAAAATTCCATGAAAATACAATTATTTCATATTAAAATTAAAAGATATTTTATAAAAAGCTGTGTCTATCAGGGAAAGTGTTTTTGCTCCATGTTACACTGGATGGTAGGAAAAGGATAATCTGGAATTTATTCGACCAGTGGAAGGAGCACTGGAGGGGGAGGGGACTGTTGACAAAACATGACCCTCACCACCACCAACATGCAATAACTCTGTAGCTACCCAGTCAGTCGGTTAAGTGTCATACGTGATACACGCTTGGGCGATCATATCTCGAAAGAGACATGACTGACTGGGCAGATCATCCCGCAGTAGACTGCCATTACTTTCTGCGGTAGACTAGTTTCCAGCCAAGGCTATAGAACCCAAAATGTCCTGTTGACTCATAGAGAGAGGGAGAAGAGATGTATATAGTAATTAATAGGGGATCAGTTTATTACTTTATAACAATAGAAAACCGGTCCCCTACTTTGTGACCACTAGAAGCCTTAATCATGATTCCAACTATTATATTCAGTCAGTTAAGTGCCATAAGTGATACACACTTTGAGCGATCGTGTTTCAAAACAGACATGGGCAGAATATTATCCCGCAGTAGGTTGCCATTACTTTCTGCAGTAGACTGGTTTCCAGCAACGGCTATAGAAACCAATCTATCCTGTTATTTAATCTATAACTGGAGGAAAGAGACGGATTAATACCTTTCCGAAGGGTATTTGCGGATAAGTGAATGCAAGGAATTCAACTGAAATTCGGGATCAGTTACCTGATTTCTTGTTCCGAGCCGATATCCACAGCACCACAACGCACATCAACTACTAGCTGAGTGATAAACAAAGCACTATCTCTCCATACTTTCCCCTCGTTACTATCACCAGTTCTCTCTAACTACTTCCAGTCAACAAACCTCCTAATATTCCTCTCCCAATCCACCTTCACTAGACTCAGAACACTTAACCTACGTCCATACAGTGAGGTAATAATAATCATCCCCTCTCCATGAAAAAAAAAAATCAGGATATTACAGGTTTCTATTTATAACTCTTTAATGTCCACATGCCAAAAAGGACTTAATTTGGTATCACTCTTCTTATCAAGTATCAATTATAACCAAACAAACTATTATATATGTATATATCAAGCCCTAGTGCTTAGAAATAAAATTTGGTATTTAGATTTCAACTGAGAGATCAGTTCAAAAACAACTATTAGGTTGTCCCAAAAATTCATAAATACTTACAAAAAATTGAAATTTTACTCGCCAAGTAATCTAAGTTTACCAGAAAACACTTGCAAAAAATTAAAATTTTACTCACAAAAACAACAAAAATTATTGCTCAAAATAAAGGCCATCATTTTCCAAGACTTTCTGCCATCGATCTACAAGCTTTTGGATCTGGTCAAAGCACCATTCAACCGGCTTTAAATCAAAGAATTCTTAACACGCTTCCTGGACTTCATCAAATGAGTTGAATCGGCGGCCCTTCAGAAAGTGATGCACTGAGCAAAAAAAGCCATAATCTGATGGAGCACAGTCAGGACTGTAGGCTGGATGTGGCAGAACCTCAACGCCATCCAGCTCTTCAAACTTGTCTTTGGTCTTCCTGGCAGCGTGTGACTTGGCATTGTCCTGCTGCATCAAAGCACGCTTTCGGTTGATCAGAGCCGGGTACTTTTGCCTCAAATTTTTGTAGACCAGCTCAAGTTGCTGACAGTAAAGTTCGGCACTGATGGCACGACCATTCGGAACCAACTCAAAATGCACAATTCCTCCAAACTTCTACCAAACACACAACATGACTTTCTTGCTGAATTGATCTTGTTTTGGAACCGACGGTGTCTCTTGCCCTTTCTGAACCCATCGCTTGTCTCGATTGTGCTGGACCAGATAGACCCGTTTCGCAAGTGTTTGCAAACCTTTGGGACAACCTAATATTAAACTAAATAAAGTATAACTACTGACACGAGATACTGTCAAATCCAATAAATACTTAAGTGAATATTAAAGCTTTCAGCACATTTTTGTTTTTAACCAAATCTTTCATTCATATAAATTCATAGCATCATTATTCAGTACTTTCTTTGCTCTTTGTGACCTATGACATATTTCAGGTTAATTTTGTTTTGTTTTTTTTAATCATATCACTCCGAGCAAGGCGGTAACGCCACTTATGTGCAGGGGGCTACATAAAAGTGAAAAGAGAGGAAAAGAGAAAGCCGGAAACCACATCCTAAACAGGAAACAAGGAATGAGCCTCTTCACCCATTCAATAGACATGGGTGGAGTGTGAACTGGGCGATAGTTTAGTCTATCTAATGCTCATTCTATCACAAAAAGAATATTTCTATTTTTAATTTGGGGAATTTTTAATTCGAACTTGTAAATTCCAACCAAACAAGAAATACTACATCACTTAAAGAAAAAAAAAAATTGATGATTAAAAGACAAGCTGGACGTGAAAGAAATTCCATGGTGGTTTACTGCATCACATTTGTAACATGATAAAATCATCATTATTTAACATCCATTTCCATGTGTGCATGTTGGAGTTTTCTTGATGGTTCCATAATTGAACCATCATGAAATATTGGAACGAGTTTTACAGCTGTATGCCCTTACTGACACCAACCAATTTAGGAGGCTGGAAACTTTCCTCTTATTGAAACACCATCTCTAGGAAGAGTACCTACCAAGGTTAAAGAATTCAGCCTACCCTATTCTATGCAGAGTAACACATCACTTAATAAGTCTCGGGCCTGACATATATATGTCGCTAATAAAAACTCCATATGATTTTTAGGAAGTGCTAACCTTCAAATAGCACATGACAAAATGTGGACCCAATCGGGTTATTAGTTTACAAATTACAGTTATTTAAGTGAAGCTACTGTTGCAAATTTTCAAAACAATGGAAAAATCTGAATTTTGTATGTTGATAAAGCATTGCTTTCTGATGGGAAAAATACTGTTCAAGCAAAGCAATAGCTTGATAAGTTTATTCAGACTGCTCCATCAGGAACAACGGTTAAGAGGTGGTATGATGACTTTAAACGCGGTTGTACAGACACAAATGATGCTGAATGCTCAGGTTGCCCAAAATCAGCAGATGACCAGGAAAACAACAAAATAATCTACAAACTTTTCAATCTACGTAATAAATCCAGTTTTCATCACCCGTGATTTCTTTCCCCTCCCCCAGATGATGAAGGCTGCTTGACATCTTGTAATTTTCTTTCATTTTCAGTTCTTATAATAAATCCACTTTTCATCACCAGTGACATTCCCCTCTCCAAACCCTACAAGATTCTTTTTAGGTTGAGATGTCGAATCCAGAGATTATTTTCCTTTCTTTTAAATTCTCATAATAAATCAATTATTCATCACCTGTGAGCATTTCTTCTCTAATGACATTTTTTTTGTAGAGCAAAAACATGCTGAAAAAATGACCACTGTCCATTCATATAAATTCACATGAAACCCATTCTCCTGGTTTCTAAATTTTTTTTTATTCATAATCGGAGGCTTATAATAATTATTATATATAATAATATAATAGATATCTTCCCCCTCTTGCTATGAGTCAAATAACTGGACAGTTTAGGTTCTATAATCTTGGATGGCAACCAGTCTACCGCAGAAAGTAATGACAACTTACTACAGAAAAAATTTCAACCTAGTCAGTCACAGATCGAAAGAGACATAATCGCCCAAGCATGTTTCACGTATGGCACTTTGTTTAAATTTAAATTTTTGGTTTTCTTTTGCCTTTGATCAGTTAAAGTCACAATTAAATTATTGAAATACGTTATTTAAATTTGATTATAGTTGCTTACACATAAAAAAAAGAATTAGAAAAGAAAATAATTCCAGTTTTTTTTCCAAGATATAATTTTTTTCATGAAGCTTGTGAACAACTTGTGAACAAGTGACTGCTTGCACTTCTCAGATTTCAATAAAATTTTACAAAATATGGTAGTATGAACTTATAGTAAGATCATACTCTCATAAACAGTAAAAATATAGAATTTCGTTCAAAGGGAGATAATCCAAGTTTATTGCAACCTATGCAAGTGAAAGGGAAGCAAATTTTGGTACTCATTTTATTACCATACTAGCAGTATAACCCGGCGTTGCCCGGGTGTAATGAAAGATTTAAAACTAATCCATGGTCCTGTAGCTCAGACTCTTTGCACATTGGCACGAAAGACTAAAAAGCAATAGTTGTTTCCAGTTAAAGCAAAACCATAGACTGAAAGAAAAATGAATGGATGTAAGTCAAATTTTGATTTCCTGGTATCGATATCAAATAAGTTTTTTTTCGTCGTAAACTGAATTTTGAAGGCTAAATAAGTCCTCTGAGTAAATGGTATCATGGATCAGACTAAGAACTACAATTATGCCTACTTAGAGCCAAACCTGAAGCAAAAACTAAAATAAAAGGGCTGAAAAAAATACAGACATACAGGCAGATAAACAGACACACACACAAACATCTTGCCTTTTATTTATTTATATAATCGATTTTCTGCACTATTGTAAGAATTGCAACCTTGAAACTTCTGAATATCATTTCTTATGTCTTTGTTTATGAGTGTATCAAATTTGATTACAATCGGACCACTTCTTCTATAACCCGATTTTTTCAATTATCGATTTTCGATATTTATCGGGGGTAACTCAACACAAAACTGAGCTAAGAACACTCGCAGACGTAAATTTTCAAGAAAATCTGTTCATCCATTTCGGAGTCTATAGGTAACGGACACACCCAGACACAGAGACAATGTTCCATTTATAAATAAGATTAGATTTAGATTTTCTGGCTTAAAAGACTCCATTTTTCGAAAAAATACCGAAAAATACCAGTGCATCTTCTAAGACGAATGTATCAGTTACCCTCATAGTTACCACCATGATATGGATGGTCGTGAGGCCCATTTATTGTACATGACTGACAGTAGTGATGACTCTACAGATGATAATTTAGAGCTTTTACATGAATTCAGCAGTGACAATTTTTAAGGATTTGAAGATGAATAAAAATTTCTTTGCTTATGCATATTTTTAAAATTTGTAATTCATTTTTCTGTAAATAAAACCACCCTTGGACAATGAAAGATGTATCGTATATTTATTAAGTATGAACTTGTATGTCACTGCCATACAAACAAAAAAAAGTGATTAGTGTAAACAATATATGGTGAATAGATTGCTTTAGGAGAATGGTGCCGGTATGTGGAAGACACGTGGTGAATAGATTGCTTTAGGAGAATGGCGCCGGTATGTGGAAGACATGTGGTGAATAGATTGCTTTAGGAGAATGGCGCCGGTATGTGGAAGACACGTGGTGAATAGATTGCTTTAGGAGAATGGCGCCGGTATGTGGAAGACACGTGGTGAATAGATTGCTTTAGGAGAATGGCGCCGGTATGTGGAAGACACGTGGTGAATAGATTGCTTTAGGAGAATGGCGCCGGTATGTGGAGGACACGTGGTGAATAGATTGCTTTAGGAGAATGGCGCCGGTATGTGGAAGACACGTGGTGAATAGATTGCTTTAGGAGAATGGCGCCGGTATGTGGAAGACACGTGGTGAATAGATTGCTTTAGGAGAATGGCGCCGGTATGTGGAAGACACGTGGTGAATAGATTGCTTTAGGAGAATGGCGCCGGTATGTGGAGGACACGTGGTGAATAGATTGCTTTAGGAGAATGGCGCCGGTATGTGGAAGACACGTGGTGAATAGATTGCTTTAGGAGAATGGCGCCGGTATGTGGAAGACACGTGGTGAATAGATTGCTTCAGGAGAATGGCGCCGGTATGTGGAAGACACATGGTGAATAGATTGCTTTAGGAGAATGGCGCCGGTATGTGGAAGACACATGGTGAATAGATTGCTTTAGGAGAATGGCGCCGGTATGTGGAAGACACGTGGTGAATAGATTGCTTTAGGAGAATGGCGCCGGTATGTGGAAGACACGTGGTGAATAGATTGCTTTAGGAGAATGGCGCCGGTATGTGGAGGACACGTGGTGAATAGATTGCTTTAGGAGAATGGCACCGGTATGTGGAAGACACATGGTGAATAGATTGCTTTAGGAGAATGCCGCCGGTATGTGGAAGACACATGGTGAATAGATTGCTTTAGGAGAATGCCGCCGGTATGTGGAAGACACATGGTGAATAGATTGCTTTAGGAGAATGCCGCCGGTATGTGGAAGACACATGGTGAATAGATTGCTTTAGGAGAATGGCTTTTTCTTCGAAATTTCTTTCCAATATTAGGGTGTGTCTTCCAACCCGCAGCGTCTTGTAAACCAGAAAATACAGCAATTACTTATTTGCCAACCATTATTTGACAAAACCACTGACACTAATTATAGTGGTCCGCTCGTGAAAAATAAGGAAAAATTTCCCAAGAAAT
Source organism: Ascarosepion bandense (assembly GCA_037127315.1). Taxonomy (NCBI): domain Eukaryota; kingdom Metazoa; phylum Mollusca; class Cephalopoda; order Sepiida; family Sepiidae; genus Ascarosepion; species Ascarosepion bandense. The sequence continues at coordinate 906,797 of JBBBDQ010000558.1, forward strand.
AATCTCTGTAGATTTGGCATTCATTAAACCTACAAACTGTGACACTTGTGGTAATCGAAGAGTTTTGATTTTTCATTGATCTATTGAGTTTTCATTGATCTAGTATTGAGTTTTCATTGATCTAGAAAGGTGTCTTGATCATAATACCGACATAGTGGGGTACTTCGACATGGTGTAATGGTTAGCAAGCTTGTCTCACTAGATCAATTATGACTAAATAGTGAGTTTGATCCTCACTAAGTGCCCTCATACTTGTAACCTTGTGCTACATTTAAGCTATACTTCAATCCCCAAAATACTGATATGAAGACAAATCCCTGACTTTTACAGCGTTGTCTGTACTTATTTTTTTTTATTCAGAAATAATGTATTTTAAATATGGGCTTGTCATTGACAGTTGCCTATTTTTTTTATACTTTTGTTCAGTCATGTAATTTTTTTCTTTAAATATGGCACTATTTTAAAAATGTATACAGAGGTTTGTTCTTTAATAACAAAAATGTTTTTGCAAAAAAAATAAATAAATAAATGAAAAATATTTTGCCGAAATGGCGGACCCGAAGGAGACTACAACCACCTTTAAATTTGTTGTTTCTCATTTTTTTTTTTTTCAGTGCAATCTTAAACTTTGCAACTGACAAAAAAAAAATTTGGAAAAATTTCAACATTTAAACAATTTGGGGGTGGGGAGCACAGTTTTTTTATACAACCGATCGATCCTGTGCAGTTAACTTTTTTGCTTGCGCATATTCAAAAACTGAATCCTTTGCGAAATTTTTGAATAAACCCATTCTTGGAGTTTCCGAGGAAGATGTCATCATAAGAACTAAAGAAAACTTGAAAAAGACAAAAACAAGAGCAACAACTCGTCCCAAAAAAACCAAAGCAAAGTGACCCCAATGAGATTGGTTCCAAAATGAAAGCTCGATTTACTATAACATTGTATGAGAAACTGAGCCTACCAAAAAATCGTTTAAATATTAAAAGTTTTACAAATTTTTTTTTGATAATCTGAAACCTTATATAATAAGCAATTAGACTGCACTGAAAAAAGAAAGAAAAAAAAAGTAAAACAACAAATTTAAAGGTTGCGTAGACTCCTTCAGGTCCACCAAAAATCTTTTTGTCAAAAAAAAAAAATTAATTTTTAAATTTTAACAAGTGTCTTGACTTAAAGAATGTTTTAAAAATGCTTATCTACAAAAATTATTTCATAAGAATTTTTTCCCCCTATTTTTTATGAATGAAACCAGTTTACTTAAGTAGTCCCAAACAAGGTATCAATAAATGATTTTTTTTTTTTAAACATATCACCCCAAGCAAGGTGAAATGGCCACTGATGCGCAGGGGGCTACATGAGAAGGAAAAGATTGGAAAAGAGAAAAACCGGAAACCACATCCTAACCAGGAAACAAGGGATGAGCCTCTTCACCTGTTCAATAGACGTGGGTGGAGTGTGAACCGGGCGATAGTTTAGTCTATCTACTCCAATTGAAAAAAATAAAAAATAAGAAAAAAAGATTGAAAAGATTGGAAAAGAGAAAAACCGGAAACCACATCCTAACCAGGAAACAAGGGATGAGACTTTTCACCTGTTCAATAGACGTAAAAATAAAATTAATTTTTTTTTTTTACTAAGTTTCAACTTAGTAAAAGTCGAAACGGCCTTTAAACCAACAATTTAGTAGAATTTAGTCCCAAAATTAAATGAATAAAAACAAATGTGGTAGAATAAATTAGTAGAAAATTCAATCTTACCACGTGCGAGCCACTGAAAGTTGAGAAAATTTCTAAAGTCATACCAATTTTGCAGATTTTTCCAGTTTATGTCGACTACCAGTAAATAAGCAGTGTGTGTGAGAGAGAGAGAGAGAGAGAGAGAGAGATTAAACCCTACATAAACCCTATAAATGATTTTACCCAACTCCCTCACTGGAGTAAGTCGTGACACAAGGTCAAGTTGACCACAGAGGTTGGTAACCAATCTATCTAGTAATGGCAACATACTGCGGGATAATCTTCTGCCCAGTCAGTCATATCTCTTTCGAGATATGATCGTCCAAGCGTGTATCATGTATGACACTTAACTGACTGAATTTAGTCCTTAAATGTTAAAACAAATGATAAAAATGTTACCCAAACTGGATTGATTTATTTTCTATTTTTTAAGGCTTATCAACCCTTTGTGGGTTATTTAGAGTGAAAACATATTTCAGATTGTTGCTTACAGTACTTTGTGTTCCTAAAAATCTAAGTACTAACCAGGATAAACATTGCCTAACTTTGGTGATTGAAGAACTGGTGTTTTTTTAGCATGATGTAACACTAAGCTACACTAGTGAGAAAACATGAACCTGTCCTAAGTGATATTTTGCAATACTTGCCAAGCACAATTAAAAGATAACTGTATTGTATTAATCAGCGTTGTAAAACATTTTTCCCCCTCAGAGAGAAGGAAGAATGGTGACCCACAGAATAGAAACTGTTATAGTTTTAAAAAAGACTGTTGAAATTGGAGGGGGCAGATATTCAACAAAATCTGAAATAAAGTCAGTCAGTTAAGTGCCATATGTGATACACGCTTTGGGTGATCATGTCTCGAAAGAGACATGACTGACTGGGCAGGAGTTTATCCAGCAGTAGGTTGCCATTACTTTCTGTGGTAGACTAGTTCCTAGCCAAGGCTATAGAACCCAATCTGTCCTATTATTTAACTCATAATTGGAGGGAAGAGACGGATTAATACCTTACCCAAGGGTATTTGCGTGTAAGTGAATGCAAGGAATTCAACCAGAATTTGAACTCGGCTCTCTGAGTGTGCTTCCAAAATATATATATATAAATATTACACCAAAACTCATAATCGAAAATATGAAAAACAGTATCAGCCTACAACAATAGATATAAAAACGGTAAACTGTTTGGGGGAGAAAATAGCTATAATTACCATCTAAAACAACCATAAAATTAGATCAATGATCAGAACTCATCTCAAAATTTTACCGCTTATCAACCCTTCATGGGTTATTTAAGGCCAAGACATATTTAAGATTGTGAGAGGTTGCTTAAAGTACCATGGGTTCCCAACCAGCACACCCACCCCACTCTCAATGACCCGGTTCAACATTGCATATATTTGGTGATCAAATGGGAACAACTGTTCTCTTGCTTACCCAAACTGGAAATAATTTTATATTTATCGAATCACTAGTTTCCCTTACTATCAAAATGAAGACATGTAATAGCTTATTCATGAAACTGATATTCTCACCAGGCATTCAGCATTTTTTTTCCAAGGATTATATTAATTCTTGAGGGATCAGATTATGACTTAATAACAACAGAAAATTGATCCCCCACTTGATCCTCAACCTGTTTGTGTGTTCCATATAAAAATAACAGCTTGTTTTATTATATCCTTACTATTATATTTTCACCTATATGCCTATGTATATATATTTTCCATTGATTAATACATAGTAATTTGGGAGGGATCAGTTTATTACTTAACGACAATAGAAAATTGGCCTCTCACTTTATGCATGGTAGAATTTTATATAAATAATAATTTTGCCATGTCATCAAAAATAGCAGCTTATATATATATATATATATATATATATATAAATAAATAAAAATGTCACTTGATGTAAACATCTCTCAACGAATGCTCTCGCAGCGAACGCTTCTAGTTTAAATTTTAAAATCATTTGTTTCTGGTGAAAGGAAGGGCCGAGACCGGTCTGAAATCTCAAATATATATATATATATATATATAATAATAATAGAAATAAAAAAATACTGTCAAAAAAAATAAAAAAAATAAAAAAAATAAATAAATACATTTTTAAACTTACAACTTTTTAGTAGCTTTTCCTATACATATTAAAGACAGTATACGTGGATTATCATTATGCGCTATATATATATATATATATATATATTTTCTCGATGACAAGATGATTGAACAATGAGCACAGGTTTTTATATCAGTGTCCTCCTGTTATAAAAGTGCAACTACACCTAAAGGGCCTCTCACTCACAGTGTGCTTACTGCATGCCTGGACATCAATACAGGTATTTCTACATCCTTGTATGTGTGTGTCATTTATGGAAGATAATTTGTAAGAATGCAGCAGGGTTAAAAGATCCACTTTTATGCGCCTGAACGTGGCAATTCACTATAGGTTGTAGTTACTATCATAAATGTGAAATGGCTGTATTTTGATTTAAAGCTTTCTTAACCAGACGTCATTCCTTTTACCATTTTACTTTTCCTTCTTCTGTATCGTATCATATTCTTTTAACCCTCTAGAGCCATTCGTATCATATTTGATACAGTATGAAAACAAGCCTTGAAAGAAATATTTTCCTGAAAAATTTTTTAAGAGAAATATTTTAGAAATTTCAAATGAAAGCAGTACTGACTGCTCAGTCAATGAATACCAAATGTTTCCTTATAGGGAAATACTGTATCAAATATGATACGAATGGCCCTAGAGGGTTAACTGTAAGTGTTTTACGACTTAATAATAAGCTTCTTTTTCTTTTACCATATTCCATCCTTTTTTACTGTTTTAACCCAAGAACACTAACCATGGGTATATAGTACCCAGCACAATTTTACCTATTTTTTAATTACAATTTTCAGTACATGATTTTATCTAAATATGTTTTTCAGTTCCTATTAATGTTATCCCAAAGCACAAAGTTTCAAGTGCCTGCATGTAAAATATTTCAAATAAAAATTTGTATTTAATTTTTTTTTATATTTTCAAAATTAGGTATGATATAACTATGGTGTAACTTTAAGTGATGGTTAATGTTCTAGGGTAAAGATCCTTTTATTCTTATTGATCAAACAAATCTTCATTTTATAAATTAGAAAAGATGGTGGTCTTTTGTGGAGAGGTGCCAATCAACATAATTCAAACATACGCACCATAGTATTGGCGCTAGAGGGTGTCGTCAGTGATGTCTTTGCATGGATCACTAGGGGTTTTGGGTCTTTCAACATCATACCCCCTCACCGAGCCGACCCGACCAGAGATGATCAGTCTCTGGTCCTCCCTCAATAATCGCTTTCAGACACTGGAAAATATATATTTTTATACACACACACACACACAAATTTATTAAATATAGATTTTCAAAATAAAGGGTTTTTTTCCCCTCCTTCTGGAATACGATATTCCATCTACATACCCTCTTGCAATATTAACGAAAGATTTTTTGTTATATTCTTAAATTGCAAAAAAACACTTAGGAAACGACATGAGTTCTCCTTGGAGTCATAATTGGGAGAGTAAAAAAAAAGTTATTAAAATAATACCAATTGCTGTTGTAGTGCCATCATATTTCAAAGTAATGTTGGAAAGTTTTCAACACTAAGTATATACGAATACTACCATTTCGATAGGTTAAATGTTAAATTTAGTAATAAGAAAAAGGCAAAGTTTAACAAAAGCATGCCTGCAAAAAAATAAATTTAGAAAATTAAAAATTTTTTTAAAATAAAAATAAGTTAAAAAATAAACTAAAATAAGTGCACCAAACAAAAAGACCGTTTTTTTTAATCTCTTGACGCCATTAACATTTTATGCCCCATTGGCAATTTCTATTGTTTTTAAAAAAGCTATTTTTAGAATTTTAATAAAACACAAACATATGAAACAAAATTCATTGGTTCTTTTTTCTCAAGAATTAACAACATATCTATTCTAATCTGGTTGCACGAGTAAATATGCTGGAGTTTTATTAAAATTCTAAAAATGAGCTTAAAACAATAAAAATTGCCATGGAGGTATGCAGTAAAGAGAGTCAAGAGAAAAACCCCAACCCCAGGTATGGGTGCTAGAATTTTACAAAAAAAATAAAAAGAAAGATAAAAATAAAAATTGAAAAATTAAATAAAATAAAATTAAAATTAAAAAAAAAAAACACAACAGTAACACCAGAGTTAACTTGATTAAAACCAAACATGAGTAAATGACTAAATGAACGCTGAAGTTTACATATTTTCTTACCGATTTTAAAAATGATCCGATATTTATGAATTTGTCAGGAACCTAGACAAAATTGGTAAAAGTAAGAAAGATAAAATAAAATTCTTCATTAGATATTTTCATTACAGAGAAGATCCGTACACTTAGAGGGTCGAAGCAACAAAATTATTTCAAAATTTAATCTTGGTCAGTTGTGGTCAGCAAATAACTGAAGGAGTGGATATGTACCTGTCTATACTTCCAAAATAAGGCAGTATTCACATTATTTACACTGTTCGAACTGTTGTCCTCATCTTTAGTGCCATTGTTACGATGTCTCAGCCATTGTATGCACTATTGTGGTGTATGAAGGATTGGGAGTTGATGGATGGGTTCTTGTGGTGATTGTGCAAATTGTAATGAGTGAATAGGTTGTGATAGTGTTTAGCTAGGTATAGGATGGTTCAGTGAGTACCAACCTCTCCCCCTCCCCTTTTCGGCTTTATGCCACAATTTTGTAATTTTTTACAAAATAAATAGTGCCATTTTTCAGGTGCTAGTAACCCTTTAATTCAATCACTGGGGTATATTATTCTCATTCCATGTGTGACGCCACTTCTGGAAGCCATGTAGTTATCTCTTTTTAACTAGACTCTCTAAGCAGTGGTGAACAAATAGCTTAGAGAGTTGAGTTAAAGGGCATCCAGAAATGGCATCACACATGAAATGAGAATAATATACCCCAGTGATCGAAATAAAGGGTCCGATTTGAACTTCCTATCACCTGAAAGAGTGGATATGTAAGTAGCATAACAGTGAACGAAGTTGAACGAGTAACCCGAATATAATCCCAGCCTAGACCTGTTACTTTTAATTTCATACTTGTGCCCTCGGAAATGCATGAATCCATCCCTTCTAGCCCTAGTTATACCCTAGCGGGGTAGACTGGGCTCTCATCAAGTGGCAAATCAGAATGAGAATCATAAATTCAAAACCATCTAGAAGGCAATGAAGAAACACTCAACACAAAAGTATCCCTCCCCCACCTTATGTCTTAGTGGCTTTATTGCCTTGCTGAGGATAGGAAAAAAATACTCAAATTTTCTAACAAAAGCAGTCAGCCTAACAACAAAAAACAAGCTAAGATTATGTCTATACTTCTGAGATGAGGTATACGATTTACACCATTCAAACTGTTAGCCTCATCTTTATTGCTATATTCTAGATTTTTCAGCCATTGTATGCTTCGGCCTTCTTCAGGTGTATATCATCATATATACTTAACCTAGTCTGGTACAAAAACAAAAAACAAAAAAAACAAGTATATTCAACCTAATCAGATGTCTCTTAGCAAATAAACTGGCACAAGACCAAATGATGAAGCCTTACCGGAGTCTCTGTTTCTGTTGGGGTGACCACAGAAAAAACAAAATTTCGTCCATTGGTTTTATTTGTAACAGGCGCATTGCTAAGAGGCTTGGTCATTTCTGCAATTTTGGCCAAACTGTCACTACTGCGACTTAAAAAGGAACCTTTTTTGAAGTTCTGAAAAAGATTTTGAATGAAAACAAAAAAGATTCAATATTTGCATTAACAATGAAAAAAATTTACAATGTCGAAAAAATATCAAGACAAAAGAGTTCTCCCAGTGTAAAAAAAAAACAATCAAGTTCTGAATGTACTTTAACCAAACATACCTTGAACAGGTTTAATTTACTTTGTTTTGGTGATCCTGTATTATTTAAAGGTAATTTCTTGGTATTGTTCTGGACAGATGTGCCTGGAATAACAAGAAAATTGAGAAAAATATAGAAATCAAACCCAATTAGCCAAAAGAGAGAGAGTCAGGCAATCAAAATCAATGGGGGGGGGGAGAGAGGGGAAAGAGAGAGTGAGTCAGGCGATCAAACCCAACAAAGGAGAGAGAGAGAGTCAAGCGATCAAACCCAACAAGGAGGGAGAGAGAGAGAGAGTCGAGCAATCAAACCCAACAAGGAGAGAGAGAGAGAGTCAGGCGATCAAACCCAACAAGGAGAGAGAGAGAGAGTCCAGGCGATCAAACCCAACAAGGAGAGAGAGAGAGAGAGTCAGGCGATCAAACCCAACAAGGAGAGAGAGAGAGTCAGGCGATCAACCCAACAAGGAGAGAGAGAGAGAGTCAGGCGATCAAACCCAACAAGGAGAGAGAGAGAGAGAGTCAGCGATCAAACCCAACAAGGAGAGAGAGAGAGAGAATCGATCAAACCCAACAAGGAGAGAGAGAGAGTCAGGCAATCAAACCCAACAAGGAGAGAGAGAGAGAGTCAGGCAATCAAACCCAACAAGGAGAGAGAGAGAGAGTCAGGCAATCAAACCCAACAAGGAGAGAGAGAGTCAGGCAATCAAACCCAACAAGGAGAGAGAGAGAGAGAAGTCAGGAAATCAAACCCAACAAAGAGAGAGAGAGTCAGGCAATCAAACCCAACAAAGAGAGAGAGAGAGTCAGGCAATCAAACCCAACAAGGAGAGAGAGAGAGAGAGTCAGGCAATCAAACCAACAAAGAGAGAGAGAGAGAGAGAGTCAGGCAATCAAACACAACAAGGGAGAGAGAGAGAGAGTCAGGCAATCAAACACAACAAAAGGGAGAGAGAGAGAGAGAGTCAGGCAATCAGGCAACAAGGAGAGAGAGAGAGAGAGTCAGGCAATCAAACCCAACAAAGAGAGAGAGAGAGAGAGTCAGGCAATCAAACACAACAAGGAGAGAGAGAGAGAGTCAGGCAATCAAACACAACAAGGAGAGAGAGAGAGAGTCAGACAGAAATCAAGAACAACAAGGAGAGAGAGAGAGAGAGAGTCAGGCAATCAAACCCAACAAGGAGAGAGAGAGAGAGTTCAGGCAATCAAACCCAACAAGGAGAGAGAGAAGGAGTAGGGGCAATCAAACCCAACAAGGAGAGAGAGAGAGAGTCAATCAAACACAACAAGGAGAGAGAGAGAGAGAGAGTCAGACGATCAAACACAACAAGGAGAGAGAGAGAGAGAAGTCAGGCGATCAAACACAACAAGGAGAGAGAGAGTCAGGGCGATCAAACCAACAAGGAGAGAGAGAGAGCCAGGCAATCAAACACAACAAGGAGAGAGAGAGAGACTCAGGCGATCAAACCCAACAAGGAGAGAGAGAGAGACTCAGGCGATCAAACCCAACAAGGAGAGAGAGAGAGAGAGAGAGACTCAGGCGATCAAACACAACAAGGAGAGAGAGAGAGAGTCAGGCGATCAAACACAACAAGGAGAGCGAAAGAGAGAGTCAGGCGATCAAACACAACAAGGAGAGAGAGAGAGAGTCAGGCGATCGGAACACAACAGAGAGAGAGAGAGAGAGTCAGGCGATCAAACACAACAGAGAGAGAGAGAGAGAGTCAGGTGATCAAACCAAACAAGGAGAGAGAGAGTGTCATCTGACCAAACCCGACAGACCAAGAGAGAGAGATAGCCGATTAAACTCAACAGACCAAGTGTTATGGCCAAGCGATATGGTAGTCATATCAATTTTTTTTGTCCAGAAAAAGATAACTTTGGCACTCAGTCCTGTGATTTTTTTTTTAAGAAAAGAAAAATCATATGACTCAGTCTCAGAACTTAAAAGAAATTAAAAATACTTCGTTTTGGTTTTTTACCTTTTTTCTTTAAAAAAATTCTTCCAAATTTGAAAAATGAACTCTCTTCTTCAGGCTTCTTTTCTTCCACCTGGAGAAAAAAAAAAAAAAAAAAAAAACTTATCTCTTTTTTTTTTTCCAAAGTGAATAAGTCAAAAACTGTCTACAAATGACTAATTTTAAGTTCTCAAGATAAAAAAAAATTCAATAGTGAGATGCAAAGAAATAAAAATTTTCAGTGTATTAAGATCCAATAAAGCAAAAATAAAGAATTCACAGACAGAGGCCAATGAACCATTTAATTAATCTGTCCCGATTATATTTTTAGACATTCAATGCTATCTAGGATTTACTGATTACCCCTGGTATTATATGACTAATTTTTGCTCAATATCTTTTCATGTTAAACATTCTATGCATTTCATGACAGCGAAATGGAAATATCTCTGAAGAAAAACATAATCAACAGAACGACAAAGCTCATTTCAAGATAAAGTTGAAGCAAGATGATTGCATAATAGACAAAGTTATCTGAGTGCCTCACACGAAAGGAAGACTACGATCTAAGGAGTAACAGGACTGTTTAATTAAACCCTTCATTTTGCTCAAACTAATTTGGTCTCAATGCAGATAAATCTTATTTGTATAGATTATTAAAACGATGAAGAAATGTAATCGATCAGAAATTTACTAACTTAAGTTGATTTACTTCCTGTTCCACAACAGATAGGACAGAAAATATATAAATAAATACACATTGCCTAGCCACCAGAGATAGAGAAACTTGGAAAGCCATGATCGTCTATGTCCTGAAGGGACAGGGCACATAGAAGAAGACACATTGATAATTATTATAATGGTTTGATTATACACTCTGGTGTCGGTGCCACAAAGCAGCAATTCTTGGGAAGAAGTTGTCTGAATAAAAAAATCCTTCTTACCAATGAAATATGAAAGGAAATGGTAATAATTTGTCCAAGTGGATGTCACAGGGTGGGTTTTAGTTGTGAAGGTCTGAACTAGTAGAACTAATGAATGTAGTATGTCAGTAAATTTGCCATGGAAATAGTGGGTAAGTACATTTGTATAATCTGACAAATGTAAAATTAACTTACTTGTAAATGAGCAAATGTAAAATTACTCTTGTAAATGAGCAAATGTAAAATTACTCTTGTAAATGAGCAAATGTAAAATTACTCTTGTAAATGAGCAAATGTAAAATTACTCTTGTAAATGAGCAAATGTAAAATTACTCTTGTAAATGAGCAAATGTAAAATTACTCTTGTAAATGAGCAAATGTAAAATTACTCTTGTAAATGAGCAAATGTAAAATTACTCTTGTAAATGAGCAAATGTAAAATTACTCTTGTAAATGAGCAAATGTAAAATTACTCTTGTAAATGAGCAAATGTAAAATTACTCTTGTAAATAATTTAACATCTTTGTTGTCACTTCTCACAAATAAAGAAAATGTGTAAATCCACTTTCATATGTTTGGGTTCTATTCAAATTCTAATCATTGCTTTTTAAAAAAATATTGCAGAGGGAGTCAACAATAATAATAATGATTGGCCACTTATATCCAAGGATGCCCATCTACTAGGGTGGTTAGCCAATCCAGGTTGCAGACACCTACTCAGGCAAATTTGTGATTGTTCAACACCCACGGAGACCACCCGTGGTTTTCACTGCAACTATGCTGAGCAGACATTACAGTTTCTGGGAGAGAACACATTGATCAACAGTCTGAACAAGGCCAGCCTACTCAAATCCTCAGTCACGATGACTTGTGATTCTGAGCTAGGGCAATCATCAACAGCTCCCCAAAGAGTTCTGTCTACCCAAGTTCACACAAGGCTTGGGTGTGGTTTTAAGGCACTTTCCAAAGGTTGCCTCCCCAATACCAACAACATTAAAAAGTCAACAGTAATAGTAGTGTCAAGAGAATAACAATCCTTTTGACACACCAGTTTTTTGTGGTCATATAGGTTAAACATTGCCAAATTGGCCATAAATATCTGTTATAAAAAAAGAAACATTTTTTTATTTGGAAATTGAAAAAATGAAAGTTGAAACAAAAATTTAATGTTTACTTCTTGTTCGTTTATCCATTTTTCCCGTTCAAATCTCTCAATTCGCCATTTCAATTCATCGGGTTCTTCTTCCTCTTTCTCTTCAGTTTCTGACTCAGTATTAAACATGTCTTGCTGTGAATTATCATCTAAAAAGAAATTAAATAAAATAACAAAACCTTTGAAAAGATTTCTAAAAAACAAAATTGTAAATTTCCATTTAAATTTTGGAAAACAGTTTCAGGCCAACCCAGCTACATACATAAGTATATATGATAGGGACAGAGACATACAGATAGAGACAGACACACAGAGATAAACAGATAGACAGAAAGAGAGAGATGCACAGACAGAGATAGACAGTGGCCCAGATAAATGGACAGATAGACATGTACACACACAGACAAACAGAGAAGTGGAAGACACACACAGACAAACAGAGAAGTGGAAGACACACACAGACAAACAGAGAAGTGGAAGACACACACAGACAAACAGAGAAGTGGAAGACACACACAGACAAACAGAGAAGTGGAAGACACACACAGACAAACAGAGAAGTGGAAGACACACACAGACAAACAGAGAAGTGGAAGACACACACAGACAAACAGAGAAGTGGAAGACACACACAGACAAACAGAGAAGTGGAAGACACACACAGACAAACAGAGAAGTGGAAGACACACACAGACAAACAGAGAAGTGGAAGACACACAGACAAACAGAGAAGAAGCACAAACAGACAAACAGAGAAGTGGAAGACACACACAGACAAACAGAGAAGTGGAAGACACACACAGCTTCAAAAAGCTTTTCAGCTGCACAAAATCTGAATAAACACTAGGAAAATGTAGATGATTAGGGTTAAAGTAAAGAAAAATGAACATCATCACCTTGGGACAAATATTTGTCTAAGAAGGAAAGTTTTGACATTTCCTGCAACTGGTTTTAAATTGTCCCTTTTTTTTTTTTTTGTCTAGTCTTGATAGAGGGTCACTGTAACTATTCCCATTGATTTTATATCAATTGATTTAATTCTTGACTCCACTTTGAAATACTCTGCCATCTGTTGGTCAGTCTACGTACTAAAAGTAAATGGTCATACAGAACTTAAATCCTTTCTCATAGATATATATGTATATCCATACCATACATGATACATGCTTAGGCAATCATGTCTCGAAAGAGACTTGGCTGACTGGGCAGATTTTCCCACAGTAGGTTGCCATTACTTTCTGCAGTAGACTGGTTGCCAACCAAGGCTATGGAACTATCTGTTTTGCTATTTAATCCATAGATGGAGGAAGAAGCAACAGACTCAAACCTTTCCCAAGAGTATTTGTGCATAAGTGAATGCAACAAATTTAACTGAAATTCGAACTCTGCTCTCCAATTTCTCGTTTCGAGGCAATATCCAGAGCACGAAAATGCACGTATGGGATTTTTATTTTTATTAAATACCATCACATAGATATTTTAAAATCAGAATATAAACTAACCCATGAAGTTTCAAAGAGTTAACCATTACATTATACCAAAAAAATTATTCATTCGAAGCTCAGCTAATCTGGCACAAGGACACACAGTTTAATGTACTTGGAAGGGATTAAAAAAAACAAAAACAAAAAAAAAAACAAAAAAAAACAAAAAACAAATGAATCACTGAAGTAGTAATTTTTTGGCTTAATATGGCATCACGATAACGTGGGAACTCAAAGTAGTCAATATTGATCACTGGGCACGGAGTACTATACTCCAGGCCTCCTCATGGTGTAACTGAGAGTTAGAATTGGAGGCCTATTGAAAAATGTTTGATTTTCAGAAATTTTGAAAGAAAATTAAGTTAATTATTTTTTTTAAATACTTCCAACAACATTTTGACACAAGCCTGAGGATAATAGGATGTTTTGAGAGTTAAATAAATGAAAATATGCATTTTTGTTGTGGACACTGATAAGTGTTAAGCAGAATGAGGTACTCCAGGTTTCTAGTCAAAGATATGATTCACATCATTTTGAAACATTCACACTATTTACAGGTCTCACCAAACCCTTTATTCCCTCTACCGCCAGTTCAAATTTACATTAAAGCTACCAGGTTCAACCAGTAGTACCTGAAGAAGGTTGGAGGGCATCAGCCGAAATGTGTGTATGAAAATCAATAATCTCAAAAATATAGGCAGATGAAACAAAATCATTCTCGGAAAGTTTCAAAACCTTTAAAAGCTGGCTCTTTGTATGATCTGGGTGTGTAATGTTTGATTTGGTTTGGTTTAATGACCCATCAACCATTAATAGTCATTTAAGGGTCAGCTTTTGTATTTTGGGATCACATGTTTTGAAGTTGTTGCACACATTAGATTTGTATACATTTTTATTTTAATTAAATTTTAATGTATAGTCCTATTTTCTTTAAATATGCCATTAAATGGTCTATCTTGGTGCGTTCAAATAGTTCTTTTATTGTTTTTGTGCCGTAATACTTTTTTCGTATAGATGAAAAGTCAACACAGTCCATCATGAAGTGTCTTACAGTGTGTATGACATGACAAGCTGTTTGTAAAAGTTTTTCAAAACTTTATTTACAAAAACATGAGCATGCTTTCTCTCCATATTGAAGAAATGAAAGTCAGAAATAAGCATAAAAATGTAACTTAATGATTTATAGCCCTCCACTTTTTCCTTTATTGTATGAAAAAGGATGAAACAAAAAATAACCATTGGCAAGTGTGGCTAGAAAGAACCTTTAGTTTTACACGTTATATTTTCCCATACTCCTCACAATAAAAACGGGTTTCATATTTACTGGGCTGATTATCGTTTCGTGTAATATATCCAGCTATGTACATGAGACCCATCTTTATTTTATGAGAAAGAGATGGTTCTAAATTTTCCAGATTTAGAAATATTTCCGAACCTTCCTCACAAAGTTCATAATCACAACATATACATTAGTGACCTGTGAATGTGCATTGTGGTGCAGTGGATATCAGCCCAGAACGAGAAATTGGAGAGCCAAGTTCAATTTCCAGTTGAATTTGTTACATTCACTTACGCACAAATACCCTTTGCTCTCCAGCCATGGGTTAAATAGCAGAGAGATCGGGTTCTATAGCATTGGTTGGTAATAAGTCTACCGCAGAAAGTAATCACAACCTACTGCGGGAAAATCTGCCCAGTCAGTCATGTCTCTTTCAAGACATGATCACCCAAGCATGTATCACACACTGATCTTAACTGACACTGGTGACCTGGCTTATGGCTCAATATTTACATTTAGAATAAAGATGCCTGCTTAACATGTGGCATTTAAATTCACCACTGGAAATTTATAAAATAGGCACTACGTGATCCTTAAGGAAGTTTATGTAACACCCCAGATGAAGGTCCAAACAATTTCTCCAGCAGCCGTTCTCCACGCTGTGATGTTGCTGGGGGTTGGTTGAAAAAGTCGAAGTCTCAAGCTGGGGGCACAAGATAAACTATGGAAGGAACAAACTTCCACAACTTTGATGAGTTAAATCGATGCTTTATTTCGATGTGACACTCAGCTCAAAACTCTAATTAATGGAGATCAAATGCCGAACCGACCGACTCAGACAAACGGAGTTTCCCTTCTTCAGTGTGCCTGATACACATAGCTACTTCAAGCACACACCCAGCTGAACTGATCGGCTTGGAAAAATCACTTGTATTTATATTGAAATAATCAAAAGTCCACTAGACCACCGGCTTAAAACAAAAAGTATTGGCGACTGTAAGTCCAAAATTTCAAGGTACTTAAATTTTGCTTCCTTTGATGTGTAAACATCCCACAGACATCCTGTCTGCACTCAGCCTCCAATGATGTATTTTCCAGGATTTTTTTTATCTTTTTGTCTTAATAAAGCTTCGTGTGAAGGCCGTCAGATGTTTTTATAGCCCTGATCCTTTACCGTAACCGGGCGTTTTTTTATTGCCTGGAGAAAGGGAAAATTCTATTATCTTTTCTTTGTTTTCTTAATGTGTGGTCAAGATACAGTAAAGACAGTTTTTGACCTGGTCACCTAAAATCCATTTCCTAAATGTTTATCTTTTATCACATCAAATCACTTAGTCAATTATTTTATTGGAAGACTGGTAGGATTTAACAGTAATCTGATGCCCTTTTCTCTTCCGTAAATTTACTAAAAAGCGTTTTTTTTTTCCTTTTCTTTTTCAATTAGTACTTTTGTTAAATGAAACACATGTTTTTAAACTATTTTTCTATTCTTAACCATTTTCTATTCTTAATCTATTATAATAAAATACATATTTTACAAATCCACCTTAATATAAACCCTAGTTATCATGTCACATTTACTAAATTCTTTTTCTAATGGATCTGTTGTAAATTGCCCAAGTAGCACATATTTATGGCTTTTAGATAAAGGTGTCGACATAGACAAACAACTCTATTGCAAGTATGGTGTATGGTAGTAGCAGTGTACTTGGATAATTGTTTTATATGGTTACTTTGACTGCCAATCATATTAAGAGTCATTTGACAAAACTCAATGATAAAATCAAGTTGGCTCACATTCAAAGATCTGATTTCAGCTTGTAGAAGGTCATTGCGTAGTTTATCAATTTGAAGAGACTTAACATCTAAAATTTTTCACCATACCAAAACCTTGTTTATGAAGATGGCAGTATCATCCTTACCCACACTTATTCCAGACTGAGTGAGAAGTGCATTCTGCTTTTTTTTTTTCTTAAAATACTCTGAGGCAAAGAGAAGCCCATTGCTCTTGAGCAATGGAAATTTCATTTAACTCTCAAACTAGTCTTTCATATTCAAAAAGATAAAGTAGGGCTTACGGCCATATCATGTTGAATACACTGGTTCTCACTCAATCACCGAAGTTAAGCAACATTGAGCCTAGTCAGTACTTAGATGGGTGACCACTTGGGAATACCAGGTGCTGTAAGCGTTTAGTGATGGATGTGCATTGTGGTGCAGTGGATATTGGCTCGGAAAGAGAAATTGATGAGTTGAGTTCGAATTCCAGTTGAATACCCTGCATTCACTTAAGCACTGGTACCCTTGGAAAAGGTATTAATCCATCCCTTCCCTCTAGTTATGGGTTAAATAACAAGGGTAGGATTTGGGGACACTGCCCTTAAAAAACAAATCCCAATGAATCTTGATACTCGAAAAGAAAAAAGTATTACTAGACACAAAAATATATTTATATAAAAAAACATCAATGAATTGTTGAAAGAAAAATGTATTACCAGCAATAGATAAATAAAAAAAATTTAGTTGGCAATAAATGATCCGCCGAGGTTGATATGCCATGAAAGAAAACAACCAACCAACATTCCAGTAGGATATGTTTTATTGTAATTAGGCTTCCGCAACTGCATTTTGGTGAATTTGTCTTTTTTAATATATAAGAGTGAGTTAAGTATGTGTGTCCTATATGTATTCCAGCTATGATGACTTGTTTTCTCCGAGTGTTTCCAAGAATTTTCCCCATTTTCCTATTTTAGGCTGGATTTGAAATATTTTATTTCCAGTTTGGTTTTGCCATTTATTTTTTTATATATTTATTTATTTTTGGTTTAAAGTCCGTAAATGGAATTTGAAGATTTTCATCTATTATCATTTTTAAAGATGATTTAGCAGCACTATCTGCTTTGTCTCCTAGTTTCTTGTGAGCCACAAATTGCTTATATAAATTGCAGATGAACATAACAAAAACAAATAAAAAATGTTTAAACAAATAAATTAAAAGTATACAGTGTATTTATTTTCTTCTTAAGAATTCACAACAAAAATATTAAACACTATTAGATTGTTACAATTACAAGAATAATTTTATATTTACATTTTAAAAACTGATACAATTAAAACTAATGGAATACAATAGCATTTCAGTCAGTTAAGTGCCATATGTGATACACACTTGGGCGATCATGTCTCGAAAGAAACATGACTGACTGGGCAGAAGATTATCCCGCAGTAGGCTGCCATTACTTTCTGCCATAGACTGGTTGCCAACCAAGGCTATAGAACCCAATTTGTCCTGTTATTTAACCCATAACTAGAGGGAAGAGAAATTAATACCTTTCCCAAAGATATGTGTGCATAAGTGAATGCAATGAATTCAACTGAAATTCAAACTCGGCTTCCCTATTTCTCATTCCGAGTCAATATCCACTGCACCACAACGCACATCTACGTATTATTTACCAATTTATAAAGAGATAAATGTGAAAACAATTTTTTATTCATAAATTTAGAAACATTTTTTTTTTTTTTTTTTTTAATCATATCACCCCAAGCAAGGCGATAACACCACTGATGCACAGGGGGCTAAGTAGGGTAAAAAGAATGAAAAAGAGAAAGCCGGAAACCACATCCGAAACAGGGAACAAGGAATGAGCCTCTTCACCTGTTCAATAGAAGTGGGTGGAGTGTGAACCGGGCGATAGTTTAGTCTATCTACTCCAATTGAGAAAAAATAAAAATAAAGAGAGAAAAGAGTGAAAAGATTAGACAAGAGAAAACCGGAAACCACATCCTAAATAGGAAACAAGGGATGAGCCTCTTCACCTGTTCAAAAGATGTGGGTGGAGTGTGAACCGGGCGATAGTTTAGTCTATCTACTCCAATTACTAAATTATTAAAATATGTGAACCACCAATAAGGAAATCCTTACCTACAATTTTATAAAACTCAAATTAATTGGCAATTAAGCGATGTTTCGACAACCATTTCAATAAATAATAGTGTAAATAAACAATCTAATTAAAAAATGGTATTTATAATTTTTGCTGTTAAAAGGAAATACATAAATTTACTTTTATACTAAGGTTTTATTAAAATTTTATTCATCACTTTTTAAAAAACAAAGATAGCTGAGGAGAGAAGGTAGTTAAAACAATAGTGGTATCAAGGGAAAATAAAACAATTCTAAAAAGAACTGAAACTCACCTAAATTCTTCCATCGGAACCGCCTTGTCCTGCCATGACCCTCAGAAAAAAGGTCCCCATCAGGAAGATACATTTCCTGTAAACGCATCACTTCTCGTTTGTCATCATCAATCATGTTTTTCCTATATAGCAAAATGGATGAACAAATAAAAGGGAGTAACATCTGACCTTTTGTTTTCAAGATTCAGCAAAGTCAAATCTCTTTGCTGACCTTCAATATTAAGAAAATTAAAGACAAAGTGGAAGAACTTTTTTGCATGACGCGTTTCATTCACAACTAAAGTGATGTCTACGTTGACGTCAGTGCTGAAGACGATACAGTGCTGATTGCAGACACAGAAAGGAAACTATGAGATCTCCTACAGAAGGTAGCTGAAGAGAGTGACAAAAAAGGACTACAAATATACTGTAAGAAAACTGAATGCATGGTCATCAGCAAAAAGAGCAACCCAAAATGCTAAATACAGGTGGTGGATACTAGAATCAAGCAGGTACAAAAAGTTAAATACCGAGGAAGCATTCTAACAGATGGAAAGTGCGACACAGAGATCTGAAGGCAAATTGGCATGGCAAAGGACACGTTCCAGTAAAGTATTAAGAGACAGGAAACTTTCACTAGAAACAAAGAGAGTACTACATTGCTATGTGATGTCAGTTCTTCAATATGACAGTGAATGCTGGACAATATCATCAAAGATGAAGGAAAAACTTAAAGCAGCTGAAATGTGGTTCTACAGAAGGATGCTGCGGATATCATGGACCAAGCATGTGAGCAATGATGAGGTGTTGGAAAGGATGGAAACAAAAAAGAAATTAATACTGAGCATCAGGAAGAGACAACTGAAGTTCCTGGGATACGCAATGAGGAAGGAGGGCTTGGAGAACCTGATACTGACAGGTCAGATAGAGGGAAAAAGAGACAGAGGGAAGCAGCAGATTACATATTTGAAGGGCCTGAGCAGGTGGATTATGGAACAGGGGTTGCGAGGTGTAACAGGAGAAAAACAACCATGCTACTCAGGTTTCAACCATGAGGTCTTCCTCAGGCAAATCGAAGGAAAAGTAAGCCAAAGACTACTCCAAAATACTAGAATCACCAGAAGTGAGAGGGTAAAAGTAAGAGGAGAAGGAGATGTAGGAATGTTCCCTCTCCACCTACACACATTCCATCCTCCTCCACAAAGTTTAAACTCATCTGGGCTCACAGGTACCCAAAAGATTATTTCTTAAATGTCTGCATTTTGATATAATTTCCATCCTCTCGTTCAGCAAGACACCTCTACCAGGATATATTACAATGGCCAGGCAGTTGATTTATTATTGCTCAAGATTGTTTTGCATAATTAGTGTATTGTGTCTAGAAACTTTTACAGGGAACCAATAGATTGTAAAAACCTGTCATGTTTATGGAGCACTTATTTATGTGCTGTCAACCTGTTTGTTGATCAGCAGATTAGATGAATCCTTTATTCACTTCTTTTAGCAAACTGCATTCACATATATAAGTGGTCCACGGCATGACAGTAAACTGCAAGGCCTCTGATTGGGAGGTTGTGAGGAGCATGGAGTCACCTCTTAATTGCTGTTGTTCCCAGGTCCACCCTGACCCGGGGTGGTAACCCATGTTAGGGTCCCAGCTATGGGCAAATAGCTAACCCCCAAATTGGGGTCAAAACACTATGAAAGTATAAAAATAAACTTTTATAGAAAAATATACATTTTCGAAAGAAAAATATTGCCGACAAGACATTTACGAAAGTAAAATATTGCCGAAAAGACATTTACGAAAGAAAAATATTGCCGAAAAGACATTTACGAAAGAAAAATATTGCCGAAAAGACATTTACGAAAGAAAAATATTGCCGAAAAGACATTTACGAAAGAAAAATATTGCCGACAAGACATTTTTGAAGAAAGAAAAAAAAATTATTCTCAGCAAAATATTTTTGAATACAAAACTAAAAGACATTTTCTGTTTTTTAAAATAAAAATGAATGAAACAAAAAAAATCTTTTTATTAAAATCTGACTAAATCAACCTTCTCACTATAATTATAAAGTCTGTTTATATTTTATATACATAGTTAAACAGTACATTGTAATTTCCATTAGCTTTAATTGTTTGAGAAATCATTTGGAAAATATCTATCTTCCGGCAGCAAACCTATATACTCCCAACACCAGGGAGATGCCATCTTAAGATCAGATGTGTCTTTACCAATCAACCTACAAAAGATTTCATGATAGACAAGATTTAATTTAACCTTTATATAGTCATTCTCAAGATTCATTCTCTGAAATGATTAATATCTGCTCAGACTGTATCGAATGTAAGCAAACTCAACCGAAGTCAGCATTACGGAATTATACAGAAATCTACGAAACTGGCATCAGCTGACATATTTTAATTTTCGTTTAACATTATTATAGATATTTTCCAAATGATTTCTCAAACAATTAAAGCCAGTGGAAATTATAATGTACTGTTTATATATATATATATGTAAATAACCAGACTTACCACTCAAATACAAGTATCCTTTAAAAAAGTAATGTTAAACAAATAAAAATTCAAATATATATGTATGTATGTAAAAAAAAAATAACAATTCACGTCCAAGATCTAAACTACAGAGAACCAATATAATTTATGATTTTAAATGTCCTTTAAAAAGTTGTGTTCTTGATCAATCCAAATTTGTAAATAATTACATTGGATATACTACAACATGCTTAACAAGAAAACTCACATTACATCTCTCTGACCATAACTTTATTTGGTTTCATTTAAATACACCTGGAGATCTACCAAACTATCCATAATATGTCCGTTGATAATACAAATATAATAGCATCCACATGTAAAATAAAAATAAACAAACAACATTCAACAATATTAACTATGATCATGGCCACAATGTGCTCACCATGTTTGTAATATAAAACAATTCCTATAACTCTAGATACGTACACAAAACCCAAATGCATAGCCATTATACACAGGACGAATCTTCACTTCGACATATCATCTGAAAATACGCAACTCCCGTTGACTTAAACAAAAAAAACTTAATTTATTATCTATTACACAAAATTTAAAGCTGCTAACCTCATTGTCAAAAAGAGCAATTCGTTTGCAAGACGTGAACTACCGAGAGCCAATATTATTTACAAACTACCAAACTATAACATATCTGTTGATAATTCAAATATAATAACATCCCCGTGTAAAATAAAAAACTCTAAAAATAACGGAATCCTTATTTTAAAAAAGTAACAAAACAACATTCACCAATATTAACTATGACCATGGCCACAATGTGCTCACCATGTTTGTAATATAAAACAATTCCTATAACTCTAGATTCATACAGAAAACAATCTACACATTCAATTAAAAGTAAAATAAAATTCATTCTTAATAATGGTTAAAAGTACAGCTGAAGGTGTTTGGATAAATGAAACGTCTGGATAATTTTTACTTAAATTTATTTTCTGAAATGAAAAAATTCTAATATCACATGAAAAATTATATAAAAAAAATTAACCTTAACACCTTGTCTATCATTTTTAACAAAACTTGCATAAAAGAGGGATACTGCCAATATATATATATATATATATATATATATATTAATTTAGATACCTTAATCCAAGGGAAAAAAGCAGGAAGGTAAATTCCCAAAAACCCGATCCTAATTAATATTAAAAGATTTTATTTTAATATTAAAAAATGATACAGGAAGAGAGCTCCATGTAATAAAATATTACAGAGCAAATATAAATATAGCAAATATAAATATATATAAATATAGAGTTTCGAAAAGGATTTTTCTGTTGCTGAGGTGATGTGTTATCCCCCGTGGGGATCTTCATATCGAAATGGTCATTCAACATCATTGAATTAATCCTTTTTTTTAATTTATATATATATATATATATATATATATATATATATATATATATATATTCTAAACATATACTGTTAAATGTAAGAGACAATGAATGCCTTTTATGTTTAATCATGAGCCGCTCTAAACATCGTATTTTGGCTTTAATTTCACAGTGAAAATAAAGACAAAAATTCTCCAACAAACACTTAATAAAATCACATTTAAATCCAGTCATAATACATTACATTGCATTTAAATATATGGTTCTGTTATCATTTCGATTTCTCACAGTGTGACGTCATAGAACTGCATTTGCTATTTGGTAACTGTTATCGTTGCTTAGCAAAGTTTAATGTCAACACAAGATAAAATCATCTTTGATGGTGGATGTTTTTATATTAACATCCCTGTAACCTCTCTGAAGATGGATCATGTGAGCCGAAAGCTCAGAACCAACATAATAAAAAATATCCAAATGTTTGAGAATTTTTGTCTTTATTTTCACCTGAAATTAAAGCCAAAATACCATGTTTAGAACGGCTCATGATTAAACATAATAGACATTCATTGTCCACTATATTTAACAGTATATGTTTAGAAAATTATCTGCTGCCTCGATACACTATATATATATATATATATAGAGAGAGAGAGAGAGAGATATTCACACATAGAATTGATGTGGACAAGTTTGTCACTTAACAGTCATGCTGACTTCTAAGTTTCATGAAGCCATCACTATGCTGTCCTCACTCCTCAGGGGTTTTTTTTTTTGTCAATCTGCTGGTGCCTTCACGAAACTTTGAAGTCAGCATGAGTCTGCTCAGTTTTGTGACAAACTTCACATTAATCTCATTAAGGCACTCTGTCAATATCAAGCACTTTACAACAAAAGACTTGCTTGCCAAAATATCTTTTTATCAGTAAACGATTGACAAAAACAATCTTGGTACTAAGCAACATCACAACTCAAAATATTATATATACACTACTGGCCATAATAATTAGGCCATCCCAGTGTCTTCAAAAATTATGTATTTCATACTATTTTTATTATTTATTGCAAAGTAAATAATTATAAATGAAAATAGAATGGTTCGTTTGTTAAAACTGCAAAGTAACATGTGCATCAAATGATTTTATAAATATTTAATAATTACCTTTATTGCAGTTTCATCAATAAAAGAATGAAGAAAATTTAGGGTGATTTCTGACGAGTTCATTTTTGCATCCTTGCCTTGTAAAATTTTGCAAAGTAATAATAACAAAAGAACCATTTTATTTTCATTTAGAATTATCCACTTGGCAATAAATACTAAAAATAGTATGAAATACTTCATTTCTTTTAAAAAACTGGGGTGGCCTAATAATTATGGCTAGTAGTGTGTGTGTGTGTGTGTGTATATATATATATATATATATATATATATATATATATATATACACACACACACAATGGATCCTAGTTTATATTACTTTTAAATATTAAAACTGATCCAACAGAGCTCAATGTAAATTTAATTTTCAGAGCAGATATTTATTTCATATGTAAATTAAAATTTTACGTTTAGGGAATAGCTTTTTCAACAGAACTCGCATTATTCAACCTGGCTGGGGTTGAATAATGCAGGTTCTAAGAACCTGTTGAAATAGCTTTTCCCCCAAATGTAAAATTTGAATTTACATATGAAATAAATAAGCATACATATATAAACAGTAGAGAGGAAATTATAAGACAAAATAAATAAAAAGTAGGTGGAATCTTACAAATGCACGCGTCCCACTTGATTCCTGAGCTGATCTTCGGTGAGGTTGACATCTTGATCTCCTTCTTCTTCTTCCATTACATCAAACTCCTCGTTCAGATTATCATTCTCATCACTATCAAATTCACTTCCTGAAACAGAAAAAGATAAAAGAAAATAATTTAATCATATTAGTACCATGACCTTACACACAACAATGGATGCTGACGGGTTAACTGAGTAAGACTATTTCTTACAGGTTAATATAAGAAAAATCAACCCCAAACAACATTCAAGTATAATTCGTAAAAATCTTTCATTTTTAAATCGATCTCTGAAGAAGGTTTAATGAAAGTCAAACATGTTTGCTACGTTGTTCTTTATTTATTCTATCATCTTGTTAGATTCTGACCCATGCAATCAACTCATTAATATGAATTGACAATTTAAACTAATGCACTAAATTGTCAGTCAGTTAAGTGCCATACGTGAAACACGCTTGGGCGATCATGTCTCGAAAGAGACATGACTGACTGGGCAGAAGATTATCCCGCAGAAGGTTGCCATTGCTTTCCGCGGTAGACTGGTTGCCGACCAAGGCTATAGAACCCAATCTGTCCTGCTATTTAACTGGAAGGAAGAGATGGATTAATACCTTACCCAAGGGTATTTGCGCGTAAGTGAATACAATGTATTCAACTGGAATTCGAACACGGCTCCCCTGTTTCTCGTTCCGAGCCAATATCCACTGCACCACTACGCACATCCTCACTAAATTGTACACGTGTCATAAAAATTGTTTTATTTTATAAAAGTTATGAGAGAAAGTTACCATGCACAAATTGAAATATGATACAAAATTAAAAAAAAATATAAACCGCTGAATTTCAGAAAATACAGGGTGTCCCAAAAAAATGTATACACATTTTAAATAATTGTAAACTTAATTTTTACAAGTATCATTTTATTGTATTATTCACTGCATTTTGACTATATTTTAAATAATCTTAAATAATTTTAAATAATTGTAAACTTAATTTTTACAAGTATCATTTTATTGTATTATTCACTGCATTTTGACTATATTTTAAATAATTTTAAATAATTGTAAACTTAATTTTTACAAGTATCATTTTATTGTATTATTCACTGCATTTTGACTATATTTTAAATAATTTTAAATAATTTTAAATAATTGTAAACTTAATTTTTACAAGTATCATTTTATTGTATTATTCACTGCATTTTGACTATGTTTAATGTTTAAATAATTTTAAATAATTGTAAACTTAATTTTTTACAAGTATCATTTTATTGTATTATTCACTGCATTTTGACTATATTTTAAATAATTTTAAATAATTTTAAATATTGTAAACTTAATTTTTACAAGTATCATTTTATTGTATTATTCACTGCATTTTGACTATATTTTAAATAATTTTTAAATAATTTTAATCATTTGTAAACTTAATTTTACAAGTATCATTTTATTGTATTATTCACTGCATTTTGACTATATTTTAAATAATTTTAAATAATTTTAAATAATTGTAAACTTAATTTTTACAAGTATCATTTTATTGTATTATTTTACTGCATTTTGACTATATTTTAAATAATCTTAAATAATTTTAAATAATTGTAAACTTAATTTTACAAGTATATTTTATTATTTTATTCTTCTGCATTTTGACTATATTTTAAATAATCTTAAATAATTTTAAATAATTGTAAACTTAATTTTTACAAGTATCATTTTATTATTATTCACTGCATTTTGACTATATTTTAAATAATTTTAAATAATTTTAAATAATTGTAAAACTTAATTTTTACAAGTATCATTTTATTGTATTATTCACTGCATTTTGACCATATTTTAAATAATCTTAAATAATTTTAAATAATTGTAAAACTTAATTTTTACAAGTATCATTTTATTGTATTATTCACTGCATTTTGACTATATTTTAAAATAATTTTAAATAATTGTAAACTAATTTTTACAAGTATCATTTTGTGTATTATTCACTGCATTTTGACTATATTTTAAATAATTTTAAATAATTGCTAAAACTTAATTTTTTACGTATCATTTTATTGTATTATTCACTGCATTTTGACTATATTTTAAATTATTTTAAATAATTTTAAATAATTGTAAACTAATTTTTAATTATCATTTTATTGTATTATTCACTGCATTTTGACTATATTTTAAATAATTTTAAATAATTGTAAACTAATTTTAGTATCATTTTATTGTATTATTCACTGCATTTTGACTATATTTTAAATAATTTTAAATAATTTTAAATAATTGTAAACTCATTTTAATATCATTTTATTATTATTATTCATACATTTATTTATATTTTAATATTTTAATAATTTAATATTTATGAAAGCTAATTTTACAATTATCATTTTATTGTATTATTCACTGCATTTTGACTATATTTTAAATAATTTTAAATAATTTTAAATAATTGTAAACTTAATTTTTACAAGTATCATTTTATTGTATTATTCACTGCATTTGACTATATTTTAAATAATTTTAAATAATTTTAAATAATTGTAAACTTAATTTTTACAAGTATCATTTTATTGTATTATTCACCTGCATTTTAAACCTATTTAAATAATTTTAAATAATTTTAAATAAATTGTAAACAATTTTTAATTATCTGTTTTATTATTATTATTCTTTACATTTATTCTATTTTAAAATAATTTTAAATAATTTTAAATAATTGTAAAACTTAATTTTTACAAGTATCATTTTATTGTATTATTCACTGCATTTTGACTATTTTAATATTTATAATGTTTTAAATATTTATAGCTTAATTTTTACAAGTATCATTTTATTGTATTATTCACTGCATTTTGACTATATTTTAAATAATTTTAAATAATTTTAAATAATTGTAAACTTATTTTAGTATCATTTTATTGTATTATTCACTGCATTTTGACTATATTTTAAATAATTTTAAATAATTTTAAATAATTGTAAACTTAATTTTTACAAGTATCATTTTATTGTATTATTCACTGCATTTTGACTATATTTTAAATAATTTTAAATATTTTAAATATTGTAAACTTAATTTTCTAGTATCATTTTATTGTATTATTCACTGCATTTTGACTATATTTTTAAATAATTTTAAATAATTTTAAATAATTGTAAACTTAATTTTTATGAAATATCATTTTATTGTATTATTCACTGCATTTTATTTCATATTTTTAAATAATTTTAAATAATTTTAATAAATTTATAACTAATTTTTACAAGTATCATTTTATTGTATTATTCACTGCATTTTTAATTCTATTTTTAAATAATTTTAAATAATTTTAAATAATTGTAAACTTAATTTTTACAAATATCCTTTTGTGTATTATTCACTGCATTTTGACTATGTTTTAAATAATTTTAAATAATTGTAAACTTAATTTTTACAAGTATCATTTTATTGTATTATTCACTGCATTTTGACTATATTTTAAATAATTTTAAATAATTTTAAATAATTGTAAACTTAATTTTACAAATATATTTTATTGTATTATTCCTGCATTTTATTCTATTTTAAATATTAATAATTTTAAATAATTGTAAACTTAATTTTTACAAGTATATTTTATTTAACATTATTCTGCATTTTGACTATATTTTAAATAATCTTAAATAATTTTAAATAATTGTAAACTTAATTTTACAAGTATCATTTTATTGTATTATTCACTGCAATTTTGACTATATTTTAAATAATTTTAAATAATTTTAATAATTGTAAACTTAATTTTACAGTATATTTTATTATTATTATACATTTTGACTATATTTTAAAAATAATTTTAAATAATTTGTAAACTTAATTTCATTATCATTATTGTAATTATTCACTGCATTTTGACTATATTTTAAATAATTTTAAATAATTGTAAACTTAATTTTACAGTATATATTTTTATTGTATTATTCACTGCATTTTGACTATATTTTAAATAATCTTAAATAATTTTAAATAATTGTAAACTAATTTTACAAGTATCATTTTATTGTATTATTCACCATTTTGACTATATTTTAATGATATTTTTAAATAATTTTAAATAATTATATTAATTTTTACAAGTATCATTTTATTGTATTATATGCATTTGATTATATTTCTAAATAATTTTAATAATTTCTTAAACTTAATTTTTACAAGTATCATTTTATTGTATTATTCACTGCATTTTGACTATATTTTAAATAATCTTAAATAATTTTAAATAATTGTAAACTTAATTTTTACAAGTATCATTTTATTGTATTATTCACTGCATTTTGACTATATTTTAAATAATTTTAAATAATTTTAAATAATTGTAAACTTAATTTTTACAAGTATCATTTGTGTATTATTCACTGCATTTTGACTATATTTTAAATAATCTTAAATAATTTTAAATAATTGTAAACTTAATTTTTACAAGTATCATTTTATTGTATTATTCACTGCATTTTGACTATATTTTAAAACAATTTTAAATAATTTTAAATAATTGTAAACTTAATTTTACGTATCATTTTATTGTATTATTCACTGCATTTTGACTATATTTTAAATAATTTTAAATAATTGTAAACTTAATTTTACAAGTATCATTTTATTGTATGTGCACATTTTATTCTATATTTAAATAATCTTAAATAATTTTAAATAATTATAAAACTAATTTCTGTATGTTTATTGTATTATTCACCATTTTGACTATATTTTAAATAATTTTAAATAATTTTAACTCATTTAACAACTTATTTTACAAGTATCATTTTATTACATTATTCACTGCATTTTGACTATATTTTAAATATTTTAAATATTCTTATTTTTAATTTTAAATATCATTTTATTTATTATTTCACTGCATTTTGACTATATTTTAAATAATTTTAAATAATTTTAAATAATTGTAAACTTAATTTTTATAAATGTATGTTTTTATTGTATTATTCACTGCATTTGACTATATTTTAATAATTTTAAATAATTGTAAACTTATTTTACATAGTATATTTATTAATATTATACATTTTTGACTATATTTTAAATAATTTTAAATAATTTTAAATAATTGTAAACTTAATTTTACAAGTATGTTTATTGTATTATTCACTGCATTTTGACTATATTTTAAATAATCTTAAATAATTTTAAATAATTGTAAACTTAATTTTTACAAATGTCTGCATTTTATTGTATTATTCACTGCATTTTATTTGTCTATATTTTAAATAATTTTAAATAATTGTAAACTTAATTTTACAGAATATCATTTTATTGTATTATTCACTGCATTTTGACTATATTTTAAATAATCTTAAATAATTTTAAATAATTGTAAACTTAATTTTACAAGTATCATTTTATTGTATTATTCACTGCATTTTGACTACTGTTTTAAATAATCTTAAATAATTTTAAATATTTAACAATTTTACAAGTATCATTTATTGTATTATTCACAAATTTTGTTATATTTTAAATAATCTTAAATAATTTTAAATAATTGTAAATATAATTTTTACAAGTATCATTTTATTGTATTATTCACTGCAGCACTGACTATATTTCTAAATAATCTTAAATAATTTTAAATAATTGTAAACTTAATTTTTACAAGTATCATTTGTTAATTTAATTACTTTTGTTTGACTCTATTTGTAATATTTTAAATAATTATAAAACTTAATTTTAAATATATTTTATTGTATTATTCTTTTCCCTTTGACTATATTTTAAATAATCTTAAATAATTTTAAATAATTGTAAACAATTTTTACTGTAGTATCATTTTATTGTATTATTCACTGCATTTTGGCTATATATTTTAAATAATCTTAAATAATTTTAAATAATTTAAACTTAATTTTACAAGTATCATTTTGTGTGTATTATTCACTGCATTTTGACTATATTTTAATAATCTTAATGTTTAATAATTGTAACTTTTAATTTTTACAAACCTCATTTGTTGTTTATTCTGCATTTTGACTATTATTTTAAATAATCTTAAATAATTTTAAATAATTGTAAGCTTAATTTTTACAAGTATCATTTTATTGTATTATTCACTGCATTTTGATATATTTTAAATAATTTTAAATAATTGTAAACTTAATTTTTACAAGTATCATTTTATTGTTTATTCACTGCATTTTGACTATATTTTTAAATAATCTTAAATAATTTTAAATAATTGTAAACTTACAATTTTTATAAAATTATCATTTTATTGTGTATTATTCACTGCATTTTGACTATATTTTAAATAATTTTAAATAATTTTTAAATAATTGTAAACTTAATTTTTACAAGTATCATTTTATTGTATTATTCACTGCATTTTGACTATATTTTAAATAATCTTAAATAATTTTAAATAATTGCTGAAAACTAATTTTACAAGTATCATTTTATTGTATTATTCACTGCATTTTGACTATATTTTAAATAATCTTAAATAATTTTAAATAATTGTAAACTTAATTTTACAAGTATCATTTTGTGTATTATTCACTGCATTTTGACTATATTTTAAATAATCTTAAATAATTTTAAATAATTGTAAACTAATTTTTACAAGTATCATTTTATTGTATTTATTCACTGCATTTTGACTATATTTTAAATAATCTTAAATAATTTTAAATAATTGTAAACTTAATTTTTACAAGTATCATTTTTATTGTATTTATTCACTGCATTTTGACTATATTTTAAATAATTTTAAAATAATTGTAAACTTAATTTTTACAAGTATCATTTTATTGTATTATTCCTGCATTTTGACTATATTTAAATAATCTTAAATATTTTAAATAATTGTAAACTTAATTTTTACAAGTATCATTTTATTGTATTGTCTACTGCATTTTGACTATATTTTAAATAATTTTAATAATTGTAAAACTGGCTTTTTACAAGTATCATTTTGTGTATTATTCACTGCATTTTGACTATATTTTAAATAATCTTAAATAATTTTAAATAATTGTAAACTTTAATTTTTACAAGTATCATTTATTGTATTATTCACTGCATTTGACTATATTTTAAATAATTTTAAATAATTGTAAACTTAATTTTTACAAGTATCATTTTATTGTATTATTCACTGCATTTTATTTATATTTTAAATAATTTTTAAATATTTTTAAATAATTGTAAACTTAATTTTTAAAGTATCATTTTATATGTATTATTCACTGCATTTTGTTCTCATTTAAATAATTTTAAATAATTGTAAACTTAATTTTACAAGTATCATTTTATTGTATTATTCATACATTTTTGACTATATTTTAAATAAATGTAATAATTTTAATAATTGTAACTGTTTTAAAGTATCATTTTTATGTATTATTCACTGCATTTTGACTATAATTTTTAAATAATCTTAAATAATTTTAAATAATTGTAAACTTAATTTTTACAAGTATCATTTTATTGTATTATTCACTGCATTTTGACTATATTTTAAATAATTTTAAATAAATTTGTAAACTTAATTTTACAAGTATCATTTTATTGTATTATTCACTGCATTTTGACTATATTTTAAATAATTTAAATAATTGTAAATAATTATAAAACTGTTTTTTACAAGTATCATTTTTATTATATATTATTCTTGCATTTTGACTATATTTTAAATAATCTTAAATAATTTTAAATAATTATGAAACTTGAATTTTTACAAGTATCATTTTAATTATTCTTTTGCATTTTGACTATATTTTAAATAATTTTAAATAATTGTAAATAATTGTAAACTTAATTTTTACAAGTATCATTTTATTGTATTATTCACTGCATTTTTGACTATATTTTAAATAATCTTAAATAATTTTAAATAATTGTAAACTTAATTTTTACAAAGTATCATTTTATTATTATTCACTGCATTTTGACTATATTTTAAATAATTTTAAATAATTGTAAACTTAATTTTTACAAGTATCATTTGTGTATTATTCACTGCATTTGACTATATTTTAAATAATTTTAAATAATTTTAAATAATTGTAAACAATTTTTACAAGTATCATTTTATTGTATTATTCACTGCATTTTGACTACTATTTTAAATAATTTTTAAATAATTGTAAACAATTTTTACAAGTATCATTTGTATTATTATTCTACTTTTATTTTGACTATATTTTAAATAATCTTAAATAATTGTAAACTTAATTTTTACAAGTATCATTTTGTATTGTCACTGCATTTTGACTATATTTTTAAATAATTTTAAATAATTGTAAATAATTGTAAACTTAATTTTTAAATTATCATTTTATTGTATTATTCACTGCATTTTGACTATATTTTAAATAATTTTAAATATTGTAAACTTAATTTTACAGTATCATTTCTTATTAATACTTATTTTTGACTATATTTTAAATAATCTTAAAATAATTTTAAATAATTGCTAGAAAACAATTTTTACAGAAGTATCATTTTATTGTATTATTCACTGCATTTTGACTATATTTTTAAATAATCTTAAATAATTTTTAAATATTGTAACAATTTTTACAAGTATCATTTTATTGTATTATTCTGCACATTTTATTCTCTTTAATATTCATCAATTTTACAATAATTTAAAAACTTAATTTTTACAAGTATCATTTTATTGTATTAGTCACTGCATTTGACTATATTTTTATAATAATTTCAATAATTGTAGCTTAATTTTTACAAGTATCACATTGTATTATTCACTGCATTTATTCTATATTTTAAATAATCTTAAATAATTTTTAAATAATTGTAAACTAATTTTTACAAGTATCATTTTATTGTATTATTCACTGCATTTTGACTATATTTTAAATAATTTTAAATAATTTTAAATAATTATAAACTCAATTTTTACAAGTATCATTTATTATATTATTTTTCATTTAATATATTTTAAATAATTTTTAATAATTTTAAATAATTGTAAACTTAATTTTTACAAGTATCATTTTATTGTAATATTCTTTATTTTAGTATATTTTAAATAATCTTAAATAATTTTAAATAATTGTAAACAGGGTATTTTACAAGTATCATTTTATTGTATTATTCACTGCATTTTGACTATATTTTAATAAATTTTAATAATTTAAATAATTGTAAACTTAATTTTTACAAGTATCATTTTATTGTATTATTCACTGCATTTTAGGCTATATTTTAAATATTTTAAATAATTTTAAATAATTGTAAACAATTTTTAAAATATAATGTTATTAATATTATTAACATTTTAATTTATTTAAAATAATTTTAAATAATTGTAAACTTAATTTTTACAAGTATCATTTTATTGTATTATTCACTGCATTTTTGACTATATTTTAAATAATTTTAAATAATTTTAAATAATTATTAATTTTACAAGTATCATTTTATTGTATTATTCACCATTTTGACTATATTTTAAATAATTTTAAATAATTTTAAATAATTCATAACAATTTTTACAAGTATCATTTTATTGTATTATTCACTGCATTTTGACTATATTTTAAATAATTTTAAATAATTTTAAATAATTGTAAACTTAATTTTTACAAGTATCATTTTATGTATATTCTACTACATTTTATTATATTTTTAATGTTTTATGACAATTGTAAA
The DNA here is from genome assembly GCA_037127315.1 of Ascarosepion bandense. Taxonomy (NCBI): domain Eukaryota; kingdom Metazoa; phylum Mollusca; class Cephalopoda; order Sepiida; family Sepiidae; genus Ascarosepion; species Ascarosepion bandense. The sequence goes on from JBBBDQ010000558.1 coordinate 940,800, forward strand.
CTTAATTTTTACAAGTATCATTTTATTGTATTATTCACTGCATTTTGACTATATTTTAAATAATCTTAAAAATAATTTTATAAATAGATAAACTTATTTTACAATTATCATTTTATTGTATTATTCACTGCATTTTGACTATATTTTAAAATAATCTTAAATAATTTTAAATAATTGTAAACTTAATTTTTACAAGTATCATTTTATTGTATTATTCACTGCATTTTGACTATATTTTAAATAATTTTAAATAATTTTAAATAATTGTAAACTTAATTTTATATAAATATTTTATTGTATTATTCACTGCATTTTGACTATATTTTAAATAATTTTAAATAATTGTAAACTTAATTTTTACAAGTATCATTTTATTGTATTATTCACTGCATTTTGACTATATTTTAAATAATTTTAAATAATTTTAAATAATTGTAAACTTAATTTTTACAAGTATCATTTTATTGTACAATTGTTCACTGCATTTTGACTATATTTTAAATAATTTTAAATAATTTTAAATAATTGTAAACCATTTTACAAGTATCATTTTATTATAATTATTCACTGCATTTTGACTATATTTTAAATAATTTTAAATATTTTTAAATAATTGTAAACTTAATTTTTACAAGTATCATTTTATTGTATTATTCACTGCATTTTGACTATATTTTAAATAATTTTAAATAATTTTAAATAATTGTAAACTTAATTTTTACAAGTATCATTTTATTGTATTATTCTGCATTTTGACTATATTTTAAATAATTTTAAATAATTATTAACAATTTTTACAAGTATCATTTTATTGCATTATTCACTGCATTTTGACTATATTTTAAATAATTTTAAATAATTTTAAATAATTGTAAGCAATTTTTACAAGTATCATTTTATTATTATTACTGAAACTTTTTAATGTATTTTAAATAATCTTAAATAATTTTCATGTAGACTGTAAACTTAATTTTTACAAGTATCATTTTATTATTATTATTCCATACATTTGACTATATTTTAAATAATCTTAAATAATTTTAAATAATTGTAAACTTAATTTTTACAAGTATCATTTTATATTATTACTTATTTGACTATATTTTAAATAATTTTAAATAATTTTAAATAATTGTAAACTTAATTTTTACAAGTATCATTTTATTGTATTATTCACTGCATTTTGACTATATTTTAAATAATTTTAAATAAATTTGTAAACTTAATTTTTACAAGTATCATTTTATTGTATTATTCACTGCATTTTAATTATATTTTAAATAATTTTAAATAATTTTAAATAATTGTAAACTTAATTTTTACACAAGTATCATTTATTTAATATTTATTATACATTTTAATGTCTTTAAATAATTTTAAATAATTGTAAACATTAATTTTTACAAGTATCATTTTATTGTATTATTCACTGCATTTTGACTATATTTTAAATAATTTTAAATAATTTTTAAATAATTGTAAACTTAATTTTTACAAGTATCATTTTATTGTATTATTCACTGCATTTTGACTATATTTTAAATAATTTTTAAATAATTGTAAACAATTTTTACAGTATCATTTTATTGTATTATTCACTGCATTTTGACTATATTTAAATAATCTTAAATAATTTAAAATAATTGTAGCTTAATTTTTACAAGTATCATTTTATTGTATTATTCATAAGTACGATATTTTAAATAATTTTAAACAATTTTAAATAATTGTAAACTTAATTTTTACAAGTATCATTTTATTGTATTATTCACTGCATTTTGACATATTTTTAAATAATTTTAAATAATTTTAAATAATTGTAAACTTAATTTTACAAGTATCATTTTATTGTATTATTCACTGCATTTTGACTATATTTTAATGTCTAAATAATTTTAAATAATTGTAACAATTTTGAAACATCATTTTATTGTATTATTCTGCACATTTTATTTATATTTTAAATAATCTTAAAATAATTTTAAATATTGTAAACTTAATTTTACTAGTATGTGGCATTTTATTTATTATTCACTGCATTTAATTCTATTTTAAATAATTTTAAATAATTTTAAATAATTGTAAACTTAATTTTTAAAGTATCATTTTATTGTATTATTCACTGCATTTTGACCATATTTTAAATAATTTTAAATAATTTTTAATAATTGTAAACTTAATTTTTACAGAGTATCATTTTATTGTATTATTCACTGCCTTTTGACTATATTTTAAATAATCTTAAATAATTTTAAATAATTGTAAACTTAATTTTTACAAGTATCATTTTATTGTATTATTCACTGCATTTTGACTATATTTTAAATAATCTACAAATAATTTTAAATAATTGTAAACTTATTTTTAATTATCATTTATTGTATTATTCTTTAAGTTTATTTCTCTTTTAAATAATCTTAAATAATTTTAAATAATTGTAAACATAAATTTTTGTAAATGTGTTTGTGTATTATTCACCATTTTGACTATATTTTAAATAATTTTAAATAATTTTAAATAATTGTAAAACTTAATTTTTAAGTATCATTTTATTGTATTATTCACTGCATTTGACTATATTTTAAATATTTTAAATAATTGTAAACTTAATTTTTACAAGTATCATTTTGTTATTAGTATTCACTGCATTTTGACTATATTTTTAAATATTTTAAATAATTTAAATAATTTATGTAACTTAATTTTTACAATTATCATTTTATTGTATTATTCACTGCATTTTGACTATTTTTTAAATAATTTTAAATAATTATTAAGCAATTTTATAGTATCATTTTATTATTATTCACTGCATTTTGACTATATTTTGTAAATAATCTTAAATAATTTTACAATAAATTGTAAACTTAATTTTTACAAGTATCATTTTATTGTATTATTTACTGCATTTTGACTATATTTTAAATAATTTTAAATAATTGTAAACTTAATTTTTACAAGTATCATTTTATTGTATTATTCACCCATTTTTGACTATATTTTAAATAAATATTAAATAATTTTAAACAATTGTAAACTTAATTTTTACAAGTATCATTTTATTTTAGTATATTTTCTACTCTTGTTTTTGACTATATTTAAATAATTTTAAATAATTATAAGCTTAATTTTAATTATCATTTATTGTATTATTCACTGCGAATTTGACTATATTTTAAATAATTTTAAATAATTGTAAACTTAATTTTTACAAGTATCATTTACTTGTATTCTAACTACTGCATTTTGACTATATTTTAAATAATCTTAAATAATTTTAAATAATTAATAAACTTAAATTTTACAATTATTATTTTATGTATACTATACATTTTGACTTATATTTTAATATTTTAATAATTATAAACTTAATTTTACAATTATTATATTTTATTCATATAACTATTATAATTTATTATATTTTAAATAATTTTAAATAATTGTAAACTGTTTTACAGTATCATTTTATTGTATTTATTACCATTTTGACTATATTTTAAATAATTTTAAATAATTGTAACTTCATTTTACAATTAATAATTTTATTTGTATTATTCACTGCATTTGACTATATTTAAATAATCTTAAATAATTTTAAATAATTGTAAACTTAATTTTTACAAATTATCATTTTTATGTATTATTCACTGCATTTAATTATATTTTAAATAATCTTAAATAATTTTAAATAACTGTAAACTTAATTTTTACAAGTATCATTTTATTGTATTATTCACTGCATTTTGACTATATTTTAAATAATTTTAAATGTTTAAACTTTAATTTTAAAACATCATTTATTCTTATTATTCTTTCACATTTTATTCTAATTTTAAATAATCATATAATTTTAAATGAGAGTATAAACTTAATTTTTACAAGTATCATTTTATTATATTATTCACTGCATTTTGACTATATTTTAAATAATCTTAAATAATTTTAAATAATTGTAAACTTAATTTTTACAAGTATCATTTTATTGTATTATTTAACACATTTTGACTATATTTTAAATAATCTTAAATAATTTTAAATAATTTGTAATTTGTTTTACTGAGATATGTTTTATTGTATTATTCACTGCATTTTGACTATATTTTAAATAATCTAATATTTTAATAAATTGTAACTTAATTTTTACAAGTATCATTTTTATTATATTCTTCTTATTTTATTATATTTTAAATAATCTTAAATA